>NCVS01000112.1:268767-286909 GCA_003055095.1 Goniozus legneri
GGGGGGGGGGGGTAAGTGGGACTCTCGTGGCTATAAATCAGTAAATTTCGTACAAATTGGTTTCGCCGATTCTGCGAGTGCGCCTCGAAGTTGAGCAAACAAACACGAGAGATAAATTATGTAGATAAGAGAGTGGGGAGCGAAGGAAGAAAAAAGTTGTCAACCACGCTGCGCTTATACACGCAGCGTGGTGAAAGAGCCGCGAGAACGCGTTTGAATGGATGACGTCACTAGTCGTCGCATTCTCTCACGCCTTAATGGTTATTATTGCCAAGAGGCACGCATTCTCCTCTCTCTCTCTCTCTCTCTCTCTTCTCGATTTTCTAGAGAGACGCTCGAACGACGAAAATCTCAAGGCCCTCGAATAAATATTCACGCTGGTGCTACGCGTACGCGATGAAAGAGAGAAAAAATGAGAACGAGTCACAATCGTCCCTTTCATCTCCGAGCCAGCCATCGATATCGGATGTGTAAACCGAAAATTCAATTCGAACGAGAGCATTGTCTCGGGAATTGTGAGTCGTAAACAAATCTTGAATATGAAACAAACCCTTCCAGCCAAGATTGAAGATATACAAAACGAACCTCGGAATAAAAATCGAATTTAAATAAACGAAGAAGTTACGACCGGACGATTATATCACTTGCTTGTTCGAAAATTGTAGTTTTACCTCATTCTAAATAAGGTTTCCTAAATTTCGAGTGTAATTTATGGTGCGTATGCAAAAATTTGACGCAACGAAAATTAATCGAGAAGAATAGAGTACGACGGTTGGCCCGAGCTTCCCCCACTCTCGATTGCGGTCGAGAGGAGCGCGTCGTCCTGGAATGTCCAAGCCGGAGAGGGGATCTCGTAAAACGCTAAAACAAGGATGATAAAACCGCGAGGGCAAGCAAAACGAAGAGAGAGAGAGAGAGAGAGAGAGAGAGAGAGAGAGGAAGGCAAGGGTTTAGTGCCACTGTATCCGAATTGACCCGGGGGCCCGTGCTCGTTCACATGAATTATAAAAGAGGAGGGATGAAGCGATCTCCTTTGCCATCTTCGACTGGATAAACCGAAACGAGCGCATAACATCCGGCGATGAGGGCCCCGAATGGGACGATTAATTCGCGAATGAAGCCGCAAAAACTGCTCGAGCTCGATCGAGTTTTCGTTTCATACTGCATGGCGGTTCGACGATTGGAAACGCGCGAAGATAGCCTCTCGGCGACTCGTCGTGCGAAAATAGCTCGCTAGGGGGGTGAAGAGAGAGAGAGAGAGAGAGAGAGAGAGAGAGGTTTGGAATAACGAAATAGCAAAAGGGACGACAACGCGGAGATTGGCGAGTCGCCAAACGGGAAGATAACGCATACGCGCAGATGCTGCCCCTTCCCTATCTCGCTCTCTCGCACGATACGCTGGAGATTCCTTCGACTTTCTGCTCGTCTTTTCAATTTTCTGCCCTCGCCGGCGACGCTTACCAACAGCCTGATTTAGAATAACGCAAAGTTCTCTCGTCCTTCGGAGCCTCTCCGTGGATTCGTACATCGTGAGGGAAAATTAAGAAACGTTTCGTCGCCTATTATTATTATTACGAATCCGTCGTATTTGACGCCTTGACGGATTTAAAATATACAAGTTGCGTCAGGCTTCGTCACGAGTCCGTGTAACGTCGATTAGTGGCGTTTTGACGTTTCGTCAATCGGCTCGCTAATAACTCGTCAAATCCGAAGATCTAAAGATACCGATCTCGCGCCACCTCGAGCTCTCTAACGAGATTCACGGGCTCGATCGTTTGTTTGTCCGGCGAGTTTGTCGCGCGAGTGACGTCACTTGAAACGACGAGAGAGAAAAAAAAGAAACGAGTGAAATTTCCTTTCTGCCGGACGGAGGATCCACCTCCCGAGCAGGAGGGAAGAGGGAACAATGAACCGCGTGTACAAGCTACGCAGAGCGCGTGGTATTCTCGTCACGCGGGTCGTTTAACCCCGCACACGTTCACCGTGCTACCGAGAGCTTATGTTTCTCTCTGACTCTCTCTCTCTCTCTCTCTCTCTCTCTCTCTCTCTCTCCTAACGCTTTCCCCTTGTTTGGTAACGAGTCATTCCGAGAATCCGGCTGTACCGAGTGCGTACGATCCTCCGAGAAATAAAAAGAAAATAATTGTCCTTTTTTTTTCGTTCGCGAGACATTGACCCAGTTTCGAAGAAGGAAGACGAAAAAAGCCAAAAATCGTTCGATCGAGGTAAATCCGCGACGATTACCGCGGCAATTGGAACTATCGGGGCGACCTTCGTCGAAGCGCCGAGCGTGTCCTATCGGAAAACGTGAACCGGTAAGGAAAAACAAGGGTATTAAAATTATCGCCGGGTACGAATTTTATTGGCCTAGTGGTTCACGATCGACACGTAGCCCGTGTTTCCCGGTTCTAACGACGCGCGCTCGCGGAGATAAAACTCGTTTTCCCGCGCGTAAAACGACGCGATACTCGTGAGACGTCGAGTACGCCGGTGCAGGCCGTTAGAGGTGGATCGGTAAAGCGATAGAGGGGGGGGAATGAGGGAGAGAAGCGATGTCGTACCCGGTCACGGCGCTTATTTGCAGTCAACCATCGGACGGTTCTCTAATGGTCTCGTTGCATTCGTAATTTCGCCCCGGACGAAGACGAGAGAGCGTCTCCTTGCGCAAAAACCGTTTAACCGAGAGGTGCAGTCAAAAAGGGAAGAATGAGAAATGGAAAGAGAGAGAGAGCCCCCGAGAGACTTGTTAAAGAAAATTTGCCGGCTGAGAAACAGCGCACAGAGAGCGGCACGGTCGATTTAATCGAATTACGCGCGGCCTAGCCCATCCCGATCGCGATACGCCCAGTTTTCGATCTATCGCGTATGTCGGGGGAGGAGAAAGAAGAAATGAGCGAGCGAAAGGGAGAGAGAGAGAGAGAGAGAGATTTTTATGGGCGCTCGCGCGCGACACACCACGGGACCCGGGATCCGTAATTGAATCGCGTTTATGCAAATAAGCCGATCGGGATGCATAGAGGGGGAGTGGGGGTGGTAATCTCGTTAGAGCGGCTCGACACGACCTATCGATAATAATTTTTCGTTTGGCGCACGCCCACGAGATTCCCCCGTCTCTCGATAACTACCGGAACGCAATAAACTTGATTAAAAAGGAGCCACGGATATTTGTCTACTACACGCTGTATAAAATAACCATAGATTACTCTCGCGCGAGAGTTTCGGCTGTAGGTAGGCGAATGAGAAACAAAAGGATGTCGTTTATACGGCGAATCGGGCGGCCCGGAAGTCGCCAAATACGAACGCGTCATGCCGCTCCTCTAATAGCGAAATCTAACGAATCGACGAATATAAAGTCGGTAGCCGTCTGTCACGCTGTCATTACGGTTATATTTATCGGTTCTATTACTGGATATGAATTGAATACCGAATGCTATCCGGTCCGAGCTCGAAAATATCCCGATAATTTCTACGAAGCGTCGTAACGAAGAATGTAACTCGACGTACTTTTTCGGAATATTTCGCTAGTTTATTCGCCCCGGCGGTTATTAAAACTGGTGTCAAAAGTGACATTTCATACGGTGTGTGTCTACGGCCGGGCTACGCCCAATCGCTGCGCCCTAAATCGACAATATTCTCCGCGGCGAAGGCGCGAGGGAGAGAGGAGAGAAAATTTTCTTCTTCTAACACGGTCACCTAGCCGTGAGAGAGCTGACTCAGGGTTCACGGCTTGGTGACTCCGCGTTAACAATCCGGGACACAATACGTACACACGCTCGCGGATAGATATTTATCCCGGTCCTATCCGTGGGCCAATTAACGGCCGAGACTCGTTCGGTAGGGGGGAACGACGAGCGCTCGGAATCGTTCGTAAAACGTAACCGTGACGTAGGCACGAAACCTCACCCTTCGAATCGTGGGATAATTCTGACGTGCTTTTTTAATCTCTTTACCTAACGTCATATATCGATTCTCCTGGGATTCGATCGACGATTAGATTGGTTTTTTTTTTGTACAAATTGCGAGCCGGTTGCGCGTTAATTGATTTCTCGAGTCGCGTTCTGCTTGGACGCAACCGGTATACGTCATCTATCAATTTCTCGTGGATTATCGTTGGAAGACGGGAGTCGTGGATAATCACGATGGAGAAAAAGGGGCGATGGGCGAAAAATTCTTCGGTTTATCGAACAATTTTTCCGGATAGGAGCGACGTGGAAAACAAGCGGAATTATTCAGTCGCGTATATGGAAGCGTGTTTTCGCGACGAGCGGACGCATATTAATTCGCTGTAATAAAATATAATCATGGTCGTAAAGTGATGTCATCGCGCAGCTCGCTACGAACCTAGAGGATTCGCCTCGAAGTCTTTACGGTAATTGCCTGTGAACTCGTCGTTATCATTCGCAATTAGAAATTTTCTCGCAAATTCCACCTCTCCCCCTCTCGCGGCTCTTCCTCCTCCTACGCGATTCGCACACTGACACAATTCAGCCGCAACGGTCTTGCTTCCATCCGTCATCGAGCGCGAGAATAATTTTGGAGCGGCTCCGAAATAGGCGAACGTCGAATTTATATCGCGAGCACGTCGATCGACTTTGTGTACTTTATCGCGCGATAACGCTTCGTGGAACATTCATCGGTCGCGTTAAGTTCTTCAATAAGAACGACCAGCGCTGGCATTTCGTATTTCAAGATCATCGGTCGTAATTAGAACGAGGGCGTTAACACGCGCGTATATAAACGCCGTTACGTCATCAATGGAGGCTCAGCGAGTTCCGCGAACTTCGTCTAACGCGCTCCGTCGAGCGCTACGATCCTCGGGCGCGATTTACGACGTCGAGGAAATTGGATCGCGAGTACAATCTCGATACGGAAAACGGCTTTTCCTCGTTCCAGCGGGTTTTCTTTCTCGGCGGGATATGAAATTCGATGTAACGAGTTGTAACGAAATTTCACCGTGCCATTCGCGAAATATGCGTCGAGTTATCGAGCCTGTTAGCTCGACGCGCGCATGGAAGTGGACGAGTGTTCTATATCCGGCGACATCAAACCTTGTCTCTAGCTCTCGACCCGCGTACGACGACCCCGGAAAAGCTCGCCGAGTCGAGAGCCGCGCGATAAACTCTCCTCTCGGTTCTCTCCCGTTCGTCTTTCTTCCCGGCAGGTGATTTTCGGTGCGTCGACAGACCGGGCGGAGTATCGCGCGCGTTCCTCTTGCCGATGACCGAGAGTTTTCTCATGGTTTTTCCTTTCTCGTTTTCTCGAACCTTTATTATCTCGCTTTTGGTTCCGGCTCGTGCTGCGAACTTCGCACTTGCTGGCAATTACTCCTTTCCCCCCGCTTGTCAAACAAACATTCTCTACACACACAACACAAAGCGAGTCATTCACGAGTTTTCCACTATCTCTCTACGCTGTCCCCCACCTTTCTCTCTCTCTCTCTCTCTCTCTCTCTCTCTCTCTCTCTCTCTTTCTTTCTTTCTCTACAGATTTCGGCGCTTCCTGTTTCCCCCGCACGAGGGCCCTATTATTAGAAGGGCTGTATTCATAACAGGAATCGGGGGGCGACGGGGGGTGAACCAGAGCGAGACAGACCAATGCATCCACAATTTACATCACCGATCGAATGTTTTTCCACAATGCTTGGCGTGCCAGGGCCGAGTGCTTTTATATATACGTTATATATATTTTCATTTCGCGGCCGTGGTTTATTTGTCGATTTCGGGGGTTGAAGGGTGGTCAGGCTGTTTTTCTACTCTCGTACGGGAAGTACAATTCCGTGCACACAAACGGTGTGGACACAGAACGATTTAGCTTCTAAACGAGTCGCGTCGATTGGCGGAAAAATATCATTTGCGTGCGCTTCGAGGTGGAACCGGTTCGCGCTAATCGTTTTTTATCCGATTTTTTCACAAGAGTATTTTTATCTGACACGTTAGATCGCGGAAGAAATTCAAGGGGGAGAACGGGGGGGGGGGGGGCTACGATTAAAGCGTATCTCCATGGAATGCACGGAGTTTGGCCTTGCGACGTTGTTTCTCTCTCTCTATCTCTCTCTAGCTCGCTCTCGCTTTTCCGAGCATAGTCAACGAAAATAAACCGACCCTTCAGCCGTCCTATCGTCTCTGCGGGCGTTCGATCGGACAAGTAACGAGAAAAAACTCCATCCGGTACATCGAGGTTCATAACTCAAGATTTGCGCTCTCAATTTTCCTCTATCACTTTCTCCGAGATATTCAAAAGTCATATAACTCAAGATTTTCGCTCAAAACTTTCCTCGTAATCTGCTCGTCCGGAGAAAGATCTCACGAAGCTTCCTATTCGAACTGTATTCTTTTCGATATTCTCGAGCGGGTGTTTCCATTTTTTTTTTTTTTCGTTAATCTCTCTCATTCCGCCAGACGCTCGCATTATCTACCTGCTTCGTGAGACACCTTTCCCTTTCTCCCGTTTCTTTCTCCCATTCTCTTTTTTCCCCGCACGCTCAAAAGAGCATCGAGATCTCGAGACGGCGAAAACCGACCGATAAGAAACTCCTTTACTCCCGGACGCGACAGCTGCGTACGGAGGAGAGTTCTCTCGAATTTCATAAATTTAGCCGGAAAAAAATAAATAAAGGGAAGAAGAAAGTCTCCGAGACCCTCCATTGTCAACTCTAACGTAAAATTTACGATCTCGCGCTCCTATTTTTCCCCCTTCTTTCACGAGTCTTATGGACGGTTTGTGTACGTGTATGTGTCACCGAACCCGATCGAGAGAGATCCTAACGATCGGCGTGCTCGGTAACGGGCAGTCCCCTATCTAACGAGCGGAAAAATTGCGCCTGGCGAAATGAGGAACGCTCCCACAGCGGAGAGCGCACACCCCCGCGCGTTCACCTTGACCAGCCGACGGGAGCAGGTGACCCCAACCCTGGTACCATCGTTAGGTTTCGTTTCGAGTGCACGTCAAACATTTCATTAAAAATAATTACACCGCAACTATTCTTCTTTCCCATTTTCCGTTCTCTCGCGGGCGTGGTCGCTTTCGGGAACGCTCCTCTTCCTGGCGGAAAACGAAAAGCCACTTCGGCTTCTCGATTATCATCCTCCGAGATTCCGGAATATTTTTCAGGGTGGTCATAATTCCGAGGAGCTCGGACACAACGGCAGTCACTGTTCCAACGACTCACGCCCTTCCCGGCCCGGCTGTGGCCTAATTCACGACCCGCGCTCGATCCAACCTCATATGCCGTCTCTATTTATCTCCTTGGCTCTCTCGCTCTATTAATACACGCGATATTAAAGTCGAGTGGGGCCTGGCTCTACTCCTCGATTTTGGGGGCCACCTAGCGCACACGCGAGCCTCAATTTTGATTAGGGCCACGCGCCGTGTGCCACTATCGCCGCTGATAAATACCCAACGTTGATCGATCCTTTTTCCCGTCCCCTCGTTCTCCCGATTAATTCATCAGCCGGTTGGCTCGCGTGGATATTATTTTCACGCCCTTAAAAGGGATTACGAGGCGTTTCTACTCGCGAATCTTGTCACCGACGTTTGGAAATCGCAGGGCGGAAAAAAGCCAGCCGGAGGCGCGATAATACCGCGAGGCACGATGAAGTACGCGACATTAATTCAACGCTGACACAATTTTCCCCGACCTAGATATACCGGTATTGCGTTAAACTCGTCGCGTGTTAAGCTTTGCCCGGTTTTAGCGAATTTTTCGAATATCATTTTCGAAGACGAACGAGGCAACGTACTACCTCGTTCGAATGACGTTGTTTTCATTTCCTAATAAGAACGATCGGTCTTATCGATGAATGGCATGAGGGACCGAATGTAAATTTCCCGGAAAATTCAAAGGGATAATGAATTTTCCGCAGGCAGAGTTTTTCCAATAGCGGATTACCGGGGGGCCTCTTTTAAAGACGGGAGGCGCCTACAACGAAGCCAGATGCCTAGCGCGCACGTGCGCGTACGTGAGCAGACGGCGCAGGGGCCCGGTGCTCCTCGTCTATATACTCGCGCATTTACGTATTCGTATTCGCCGTACGTCGATACACGCGCACGTCAGCTCCGTCCAAAAATTTCATCCGCCCGCGAGAGTGTCAAGGTGCAACGACCCCTGCGATAACTAAATAATTCGCCGATCGGTTGTCCCGAGAGAAATAATTTTTGCGATCGAGGAAAAAAATTTCGATCGTTTTTCATTCCCCGAATACCGGCGAAAGTCTCGGAATGACAAACCGTCGCATAAATTCCCTCCTCCGTTTTATTAAAGAGTTTTTTTTCTTCGCTCGCGCGAAAGCAACGTCAGCGGTGTCAAGTGCGAAGTCATTTCGCAGCTAATTTACAACGAATCGCTATATGCCGGCTTCATTCACGCGACGGCAACCGAATCGCTAGAAATCATAGAAACGAGTCGTTTTGCGCGCTTTCGTCCTCGCGTATTCTACTCTCGGCGATGAATATCGGAATATCGATATTCGCTCGATTCACCGTGACGTATCGCTATTCGAAAAGGAATCTCTCTTATCGCGATTCTATACAAACGCGAGGCGAGGCGTACGAAGAATCGATTACGTTCCTCTTCTCGTTTCTCTCCGGATCGCAAGAACGGCCGGACGTCGATATTTAAAACGAGGGTGGAAATTCGTCGGGTCCCGTTACGGACGCGTGAACGCAATAATTCATAAAGCCCGGGACGGGTAACATATCGAGCGCGTGTTCGAGTTGCGCTGTTGCACATCGTAACGGCCGTCGTTCGGAAGGCACGATCGCGAGCCGTACAGCGCTACCGGGGCGCGTGAATATTGATCGACGATTTAAATACTCATTAGACTGCGAATCCGACAATTGTTACGTAACCCACTACCGGTCGGGAATCGAGCATAGCTGCGCGTTGCTCTATGGCTTCTAAAACGACGCTGTATCTTGAATATCAAAATTGAAAAAAAAATGAAGAGAGAGAGAGAGAGAGAGAGAGGAAGAAAAATGGTTTCGAGGAGCGTACGATAGTATGGAGGCCGTGTTAATTTAATTTCCGAGCGAATCGAACGAGTAAATCAACCGAGTCGAATGTTCGAGTCGTGTAGAAGTTCCGTGATTGGGAGACGAGCTCCTCGAACGATTTGTAATGCGAGCTATGCGCGTGAAATACTACTGGGAGCGTCCCACCGAGTTTGGACAGAACGATCGATTAAAGCCTTTCGGGGCCCGACCGAAAACGGAACGAATCTCTTTCTCGTCCTCGCTCTCGGCCACCGAACGTAACCGGGATTTTCACTTTCGGACGAGTGAAACACCTGTCCGTTTCACACCTACGAATTAACTCTTCTCTCTTTCCGTCCGCTTCATTCATACGTAACACGCGCGCGCGCATGGCCTTATCGTTTTCTTCGTCGAACGACAGCTTCACAAACACACTCCACGATAATTCCGAGAGAGCCGTGGACTGGAATCGATTGAATCGTTTAAATTTTTATCTCGCGCGAATAATCCGTGGGGTCAAATATTTGGATTCGGTTCAACAGAGAGCGAGAGTCTATAGAGGCCGTTACGGATTTACTCGCTCTCGACGACGACGAAACGCGTCACGTGCCCCTATCCCGGTAATTAACTCCAAGAATGCAGCCTCGATTTTACGTACGAGCTGTCTCGATAATTAATCGATATCTAGTTAGGAATTTAGATTGCGTTCGTTCTACCATACACGGTACGAAGAATTTTTTCATTTTTCTAACGAAAATTATATATCGATAAAATCACTCGGCCAGGTGGAATTTTTTGTCAGTTTATTATACGATATTTGTTACAACCCTGCTACCGTATTTTCGGATCTGGCTTCGCGTATCGAGTATCGAGGATACGTTTTTTTTTTTTTTCACTCAAAATCTGTATCGCTTTCGATTAGCGGACGAGTCTCGCAAGAGTTACAAATTTCTTAACGCGTGAGTAAACGAAGCCTGTCAGCGGGCCCGGGTAATGCGGCCTCGTCGTGCTTGTTTAAGCTATCAAGAACGTCGTGGAACACGCGGTGTTATATGGCGTTGGTCTCGTGGAGAACCCAGGGTGCAACGTCTCATGGGCGGCACTTAAGAACGAAAATAACTCGCGATTCGCTCACGGAACACGCGCGGGGAGAAAAATTTTTGATTGTTCCAAACATCTTGTACGAAGGGTTGACTTTGATACACGACGATAAAAATTTTTCTAAAAATACACATCGCTTCGATTCGCCGTTCTCGAATCGAGAAATTAAATCCGTGAAAGAGTTAAATTGGGCTTGACCGAAACGAGATTTAATAAATCCTCGTTTCAGATTGATTTTAATCCGATATTTGCATACTCTAGGCTCGCCATATAACATTCGTGTTGGGTTTTAAGTATATTGTACAAGGTTCGGGATAAGACGCATCTCGTGATGTAACGCACGATTGGATTTTCGACGTTGCTTCTCGGTCGGGTATCCAGAGTCGAAAATTGTTTCTCGAGAATTATCGTGGGAGAAGATGCATATAAATAAAGAAGTTTGGACATCGTGTCGGGACACAAAGGGAAGCCAAGTCGGGAGACCGCGCGGAGATAACGAGCGTAACGAGCGAGAGGTGGCAAACGACACGAGCCGAGAGACAGCTCTGGGAGTCGAGAAAAAGGGACCGGGTCGACCTGTCATCGAGGGCGTTCTCTTTGTTTTTTCTTCGCGACTCGTTTCCGTTTGACTTTCCCCGAACGAGCCTCACGGCGATTTATCGCCCGTAGATTGTAACTAGATTGAGATTTTTGGTGAGCCACGGACAAAATGGAACGTTTTTGGTTTCGACCAGCGAGAAAGAGGAGATAGCAGCGCGTGACGTAGCGTCGAAAAATGCGCTGGAAAAGTGTACCTGTCGTTCGATAAGGATCGTCTTACTTCTCGACTTGGCGCCTTTGTCGCGAGACCACATGGGGCTCGAACATCGAAATCGATCCCGGCGCTGACTCGACTTTTCCGAATACGATCGTCGTTTATCAGCCCTCTCGCCGCTAAATAGCCGCGCTGAGATTTTTACCCGTCATTCGTGAGAGACGTGTAAAGTAAATTTTACAACCGCGAACGGAAATTGAATGCAACTCGATAATCTCGCGTGCTCGATCGTAAAACTCTCGCGGTTTGGCGTTATTGTCGCTGCCCGCATCGTCGTCGCGGCTGACGATAAACTCGTTTGTATAATACTCGCAAGGAGTCATTCCATATTACGCTCGCCTGACCGTGGAACATCGAACGAACCAGAAGAGATAGAGAGAAGGAGAGAGAGAGGTAGGTTGTTACTTCGCGGTACATTTGACGACCCAACGAGCTGAGTCATTCGCGAATTCAACGCTAAGATCGTACGGGAGAGAAATTCGAAAACTCGATCTACCGAAATTTTTGATGGAGCAACCGAATCGAAGCCAATTCGTTCTCGTGCAATTAATTTTCACTATCTAGGCAGATTGATACGTTGAGAAATACAGTACAAATATCTTCGGCAGTCGACCCATTGGTATTTTCGAGTTTAAAAAAAGGCTTGAATTAATGAGAGCCTCGATACGAGAAACAGAACTGCAAAGGCAATGTCAGATGGAGAGGCGATTAATGCGCGAGCCTCGACGGCAATTGACTTATTTACCCCCGGCGTGGTTTTGCGTGAATTGCGCTTGCGTGCGTTACGATGCCAGCGGTCAAATGAAAGAATAAAGCGCATGTCGAGGCTGTACGATGGAGGCGAGTCTCGACTGCCCCGGCGCGACGAACGCCGACGTTCAATAACCTTGCATCGAGTAGACATGGAAATTCGAAACCCCTAAAGATTGTTTAAAAAAAATGAAACAATCTGATCAATTCTAAAGATGAAGTTTATCGAAGAATACCAAACATTGTACGAAATCTCACCGTGCTGTGCCAAATATCTTTCTGAACTTTGTTAATTCGATCGATTCCAACTGGTTACATACCTGAAACAGAAAATATATTCTCATTAATATGAAGCTTCTTATGTGTACGAAAAGTGAATGGACGAATAAATTTTTAATCTCTAAGAACATAGTTAGCAGAATTTCGAAGAACCCGTTATCTAACCGAATTCAACTAGACCGAATCGGTGTTATCGATTTCGTCTGACATGGACTTTTCTCCAGACAAAGATCGCGTAGAATCGGCGCGACCCCGCGCATGTTTTACGCGAGAGAGCGCGCATACATATATACGCGCGCGAAACCCATTCTATTTTACACGGAGCGCGTCGTTGGGTATTTCTGGACCCGGCCTCGTTCGTCGGTTTCGCACGAGCTTCGCTCGCGAGACGAGAGTCTCGTACGAGCCGTATCGAAAATTCAGAGCTCACGGGATCGAGAAGAAGAAGAAATTCACACCGAAGAGCTGGTGTGGAGAGAGAGAGAGAGAGGGCCCTTCGTGCACGTTTGTAAACACGGCTTGGCAACCTCGCTCCGAGTCCACCTCCCCCGCCATCTTATACTCTCATCCTCCTCTCGCGATTCCCTTTGAGCCGTTCTCTCGCTACAACGAAGGAGAGAGGAACGAAGGAGAGAGAGAGAGAGAGAGCGAAAATCCGACCCGAGTCCTCTCTCGCGAAACCGATATACTCGCACTCGGCTCACACAGCGCAGGTAAAACAAGCCAGTAGCGTATGTGCATTCTCGCATATTTATTGCTATCAATCGAGCGTCGTTTTTTGTCCATTCGCGGGTAGAGAAAAAAGAGGCAAGTAGGTCGGGATTAATCCGTTCGATCGAGCAGTCTCGCGGCTACAGGGAAATCGCGATTAGCGATTCTTTAAATAGCACGAAAACGAGTCACCCGACTCGCTTATTTCGGTTTTACTCGGAATCGTCATCGCGCTAGCGCGACGAAGAAGTATTTTCTCATCCCCACCGAACAATAGCGAATGGATATATAAACACGTGGTGAGCGCGCGGTCGCGGAGATGTTCCCCGAACCGAGCGCATCCGGTCGGTCTAATTTCTGCGCAACCCGGTAAATATTTCTCTTTCCGCGAACGCTGATTAACCCGAGGAATTGTTTTCTCGGACCTTTAACGATCCATTCCCGAATTCTTCATCATCGGCTATACGAGGCTCATCGATCTCGCTCTCCATGGACCCACCCGAAGTTATTTTTTGAAGCCGGGGGCTCAATAACAGCGGCCGTTCTTAAATCGCGTTTAAACGAATGTAGAAGCGAGAGAAAAAAGGCAATTCCGAGGCGCAAACGACAGCCGGCCGGCAGGCTTCGCGCGGAATAACCATGATCATCCTCCTCGGCGCGTTTTGCGCGGGAACAAAACGCGCGCGCGTATCTCGTAACCTCTCATTACGCCGGAAGTTGGCTCCGGGGGCCATTAGTTACCACTGAGCTCGGAGGTGCGAAATCGAACGAGAGAGCTCGGTGAAAGTTCATCCCATGGGAAGTCGCGCGGGGGAGAAAAATTCGGAACAAAAGGAACGATTATAACGAATGCCGGCAGATCGATCGATAATCGCGAATGAGAGAGAACCGGTACGGGAGGTAAGGCCGTATTTGGCGCGAGCCCGACTCTCACGACGCTACTCCGCGATGACTCAATCCATTATTGACCGAAAGCTCTCTAACGTAATCTACCAGAAGCCGGAGTAATTAGAATAGTTCAGTGGAGCAGCGAGGATGACGCAATACGGAGCGAACAAATAATCGCTGGGAAAATCCGGCTCTCTGGCCTTGAAGAGCTCTCGGTACCGCGCGCAGCTTGAAATTCCACACCGCGGATAAACGCCGTGCCGGGCTTATCTGAGATTCGTAAGCTATCCACCTTAAATGTTTGGCTATCCTGCAGCGGTTGCAAAGAGTCGTGACGCCTCATAACGCTTTCGCTGCACTCTCTCTCTCTCTCTCTCTCTCTCTCTCTCTTTCTTCCTGCGCGATAATAAATGTAAACAGAGTCGCGCCGGAAGGTCCAAAGTCGCTAGCTATCTCATTCTTCTTTCCCCCTCGAGGGTTGAATTATTATATTTGCGCACGGATATGCAACGCGCGCAAACTCCAAAATTCCCCTCCGGCGCATAGCGAGCTCGTTGTTTTGCCGCGCGCAAATACGATTCTAAATGAGAAAAAAATGTGTTTCGTCTACTCCGAGTTTCGAGAAAGGTGGTCGCTGTCAGCTGCCCTCGGCCGGAACAAGAGTTTCGTTATATCGAAGAGGTTGAAAAATGTTATTCAGATATATTAATGACTGAAACGAGCGAAAAGTTTCGAGACATATTATACGCGGGAAGAAAACTTAACGTTTTTTTTTTTTTTTTCATCTGGATGAGTTTCCGCGATAAGGACCCACCGCGAGTACAAGAAGCAATTTATAGTAAATTAGCGAGTCGCGGCCGGCGAGCACAGTGGCACGTTGTTCGAGGCAGTTTCGCCCTTCGGCGGAGCGCGTAAAATCGTCGTAAGAGACTCGGCCGGTTCTCTGATCAATTGCCAGCCGCGTGCCCCTGCCCACCAATTAAATATTCCCTTCGGTCTTTCGTTTGTTCGCCGGATTTCCTGATTAAAGTAAAACTTCTTCCTCGAGTCTCCCGATAGTCGCGAAAAACGGGCCGGAGTTCGTCGAGGAGGAAGAAATAAACGGAGTCGTTCGAATTTTCGAGAGCCGAATAAATAACCAACGAAACGAACGGTCGATTGGTCAAGATCGTAAGAGCTGAATGGATCAATTTATAGAACAGCGATAATTCGCGATAATTGGGTCGATCGCTCTAACCGGATCGCGTTATCGGCACCGAATAAACAATATTCTATTTGGATCGTGTTTAGCGTGTTTTTCTGTATCGCCGCTTAATATCGACGAGGACAATCGCTGTGACCCCGGGAGTCTCTTCTGTCGAACACTCCCCGATAATACGTCTTTCCGATGTCCGGCGGTAATTTATCTCCGACTGTGTACTTCACCTATCTCTTCCCGCAGGAATGCGCGTCATCGCCCCCACTCCCGCGTCTAGACCCCTCTAATCGAGACACGTGTGCGATTACCGACGACAAATCCCTTCGCTTCACCTCTCGAAACAATCCCGAGTCCCAAAATTCGCTCCTCCGGAATCCAACGATTGAAGTAGGCCTCGAGAGCTCTCGTATTGTCTTTTTCTTCTCGTTTCTACGGGACACACGGTAACTCTGGGAATCCTCTTTCCTCTTGTTTTTTTTTTTTTTTTTTTACGATCGAAACTATCAGTCCACGTCCGTCAGTCTCCTCCTCTCGCGCGACGAGGCCGTAAACATCCTCCGGCTCGAGTTTCGACGAGTCGAGCTGGCTCGACGCGATTAATATCAGCCCGCTCGTAGCGCAGCCCTCACGGAATACGGAAAAGTCGTAGTAAAATTTTTCACGCGCTCCGATACACCCATCTGGCACTCGGAATATTATTAACGGCCCATCGTGATCCCGGAGCTAACGACTTTTTCGCGCGAGTTTCTGTCATCTGCGCCTCCCGGGGGAGAGAGGAGAAACATCGTGGATCGTTCGACGTTTTCCTCAATTACCTCGTCTCTAATTATAACCCGATAATTGGATATACGCCTAAAACGGAATGGGATAAACTGCGGTCGGTCGTGACTCATCGATCGAGCCGATGGAACGAACGGGAAGAGAGAAGTATGCGGGAAGATTCGAGGACACGGAATCGCACAAAAGCACGCGAGCTCTATGGATTCTTCTTTTGTCGGGAATCCACCCGATCGCATACCGCCTAGGTGCCGGACTCAAGTTCAAGGACGCCGATGCCGAGCGAGCGAGCGCTGGGTCCCGATCGAGACCGAGAGCGGGAAGATCGTGACGAGTCGCGAGGGACGGGGATTTCGCGCCGAGCGGAGACAAAAAATCGAAGAAGAAAAAAAAAACGTGCCGAGTGTATTCAGATGCGTCGTCAAGGACTCGCGAGAGGATCGAGAGAGCCCGTTGTCCTTCGTCGCCATTTCTGCGTCGTTACGAAAATTTTTCTAACGATTCTTATTCCCTCTCTCGATCGTTCTCTCTCGCTTTCTCGTGTGGTCGAGCGAGCGCGGGATACACCAATCAAGAGCGCTTGCATCGGCGAGCAATTATCACCTCGGTCGTTTCATTAAACAGTCGCTTGTACGATTACCTCTGCCGAGAATAAACGGGTGGGAATGGAAAACGAGCGTGGAGAATCGAGCGAGGAAAGAATAGATTTGAGCGATCATTGTCTTTGATTCTCGCGTCGCATCGACGTGTCGCGGTTTCGGTGTATAGGCGCGAGCGAAAAATCTCGCCAGACGTGTTCCGACCTTTCTCTCTCTCTCCCTCTCTCTCTCTCTCTCTCTCTCTCCACTTCCTTCTTTTTTCTTCGAGCTTTTTTTTCTCTCTCTCCACGAAGGCAGAACGAGGTGGAGGGTTTTACGGCTCGACGGCGGGCACCATGTGCGGCTGTACAACGCCCGACCGCGAATCGGCAATTCGAGTTTACAAACAACTGCCAGCTCGACGTTAAATATTTTACGCCGGGATAAAATAAGTAACGAGGAAAAAATAGGCAGCCGGGGTTGAAAAATTCGTCAGAGCTTCGATTTATCATAATTTCGACTGGGATCTTTAGAAATTATTTTTTTTTTACAGACTGTTTTCTCTTTTTTTTTTCTATCGTATCGCGGTCGAACAAGTCGGGATATATTGTTTGGGTTTCGGGAGAGCGAGAGATGGTTTATGAGTTATGTAACGCGAGAGGTCGCATTAAAATCGTAATTTTAGTAACTCGTTGCCGCTGCGGCGTCGGCGGCGGAGCGTCAGCGGAGGGTGAAATAAGGAGGCACGTATAGCGATCGTGCGGGTCACGAGGCACTATGAAAAATTTACTGTATGTCATCGTTAATAGTGCGCGTGAGTCACGGCGCTATTTATTCACTTATCCGCTCTCTCTCTCTCTCTCCCTCTTTCTCTCGCTCGTCCGCGAAAGACTGATTGGTGAGGTTTCTAACCTTCCCCTCCCCCGCCCCACACATTTCTAATCCCGCAATTAAACGATCCGTACGCTAACTGCACGGGAGATGAAATAACGTAGAATCAAGCTTAACTCTTCCTACCGATATCGAGTGTCTCGTACGATCAGAAGCTCGACATTTCGATAAAGCGAATTCGTTCGTTGATTGAAAAAATTTTAATAGTAAAACGACGTAAATTTTCTGCGTAATGGAAGAAATGTCCTCTTCGTCGCGTGTAGTCAGGCAAGGTAGAGGATGTGCAAATCGAACCACGTGGGTGGCGGGTCGTTGCGAGAGGATGGAAATTGAAAAAAAGAAAGAAAAAGAGTATCGACCCTTTCCGCGCGTATCCTTCACGCCGACTCCTTCCTCGACAACGCGAGCTCGCACACGCCCGGCACTCTTGATTTATTCCGCCGTTTTGCAACCGCGAACGTGCAATTTTGCAACTAATTTGTGCGCGCGCGCGCGCGCATTCGTCGTTTTGCAAGCCGAAGCAGGCGGGACTGATCAGAGGTAAGAGCGAGAGGAGAGAAACAGAGAGAGAAAAAAAAAATTCGAATTCCCTACGTTCCAGACAGCTGGCAAGGTTCGAGAACGGTATCGCGCGTAACGAAAAATATAATAACATCTCGATGAAAATCCGGTGTTTGCTCTCTCCCGATAGGAACTTCCCATCGAGCACCCGCGCGAAATTTATGTTAATCGATAAATTTTATTCACCGGCGGAACGGCGATCGGCGCGTAAACGAGAATGGAAGGGAGCGAGGGAGAGAGCGAGAGTGAAGGGGAGAACGTATAGATGCGTACGTGGCGATAAAATCGTGTTTTTAATCGCGCGTGACGTATCAATTAAAACGCTTTCCGGCGAGCGCGCGAGAGGGACTGCGCGAGAAACGAGCCGCGACTTCGATTTTCGCCGTAGAGCGGAAAATAAATATTGTCTTCGGATCGGTATTGAAGCAACGCGGATGTTTTTGCCCTCGGGCGGTGATAAATCGTTATTTTTCGAATAGT
Source organism: Goniozus legneri (assembly GCA_003055095.1). NCBI lineage: Eukaryota > Metazoa > Arthropoda > Insecta > Hymenoptera > Bethylidae > Goniozus > Goniozus legneri. The sequence continues at coordinate 286,766 of NCVS01000112.1, forward strand.
CGAACGGCTCATACGTTTTCAAGGATGACGAAGCGTTCGTCTCTCTCTAACGCGCTCGGCATAACGATCGACGAAAGTGTTTTTTCTCGACGCGCGATTGCCCCGGAATGCGAATAACAAATTGCGATCGCGATGCGTCAATAT
>NCVS01000112.1:288125-542836 GCA_003055095.1 Goniozus legneri
AGAGAGAATATAGAAAAATGAAACTCGCGCGCACCAAGAGGAGAGATAATATTTTGCCAGACGCGAATTCCATCGGGGATGAATAACCGACCGGATTAGGAATGCTTTGTGCTCGTGTGTGGGACGCGCGTAAGCACAAAACGAGAAAAAAAAAGGAAGAGGGATGCGAGAGAAGTACGCGTGATTCACGCGCCAAACTTCCCAGGGCCTACCGGGTCTAATGACTCATTTCGATCATTACGAATCGGTTATGTCAACCGAACACGCGCGACGGATGTTTTTTATCATTTCAATGAGAATCGTCGGATAACAATGACGGATAAACCACCGGACGTGTCATCGGCGGTAGATGCGCGGCGAATTTATGCGAAAATCGGGAAAAATAAATTACCACGTGACTCATTTTTCTTTTATTTTATCACGCCTTATAAATAGACGAGATCGCCGGGACGGAGTTTTAACGAGAGGATGGGCGGAAGTTAAGCCAAGCGTTTCCTATTAATCGACGAGCACAATGCTCGATCGACCTACATATACTAGGCGTTATTGCGGATAAATGAGAGACCGAACGAGAAGGTAAAATTAAGGGAGAGCAGTGGGGGGATGAAGCGGAAACGGTAAATTTTTCGGACTCGCGTCATACAAGGCTTAACCCGCAGGCGCATTATGCGCGAACGTTTGGGGTCACGCGCTCTCGCTCTCGCACGAGGAAGGAAAAAAGGAGAAATAACGTACACACCCTCGCGTACGCGGTGTAAAACAACCGTTCGTATAGTTTTATAGGGATGACGTAATCGAGCCAGGTCGCCATCTGCCTCGAGCTCGCGCGTGTGTCGTCCTTTTGTACGGAATAGAAGAAAAAAAAGTACTGCTCCTCTCTCTAGGCGGCGACGCGAGAAACCCCACGAAGTCGTACGCGCAGCGAGACAAAATTTGACGCAATAAAAACGTGAAACGGCGTATCTCGGGAGCCCCGCGAGCTCGATTTATCGACCTCCGAGCTGTTATCGGGCAACGAGCGGATCGTTATCGGCACCGAGAGACACCGAGGCTCGGGCGCAAAGCCACAGCGCTTTATCGTGATTTAATGAAAAGCCTATTGAAAACGATTGAAAAATTCTATAGAGAATGAACACAACCGGCTGGCATTCTCGCGATACCGCGAATTCCGCGCCGAGTTTTTCCTCTCCGCGCCTCGTCGAAGCGAATTTCGGTGGACAGTCGATTAATTTCAACGGGTCGGTTATACCAGCTATACGAACGAGTCGTTCTAACGGTCTTCTCGCGTTGGTATCTGTCCGAGATTGCCGAGCTCGCCTGCAACGCTCGTTTGGTAATCGAGAAAGTCTCGAAGATGAAAGGGCCGCGAGTAGCGAAGGAAAAAAAAAAATAGGGAGAGGAAAGAGAAGGAAATTGTGTCCTCTAATTTGCTCGCTCGCTTCCGGCGGCCTAATTACCGATCATAACGCTCCTACGGGTTCTTTGTACGAACGGCTCTCTCGGTTTTTCCAAATTACGAAATTTCCTCCCCGGCGGAGCGGCTCGGTGTCGAGCGTAATCTCAAAAGGCTCACTCGAAAAACGCATCCACGTGTTTCAATTGGGAGTCTGCGACTCTTGAACGAGACGAGAGTGAAAAAATGTAGAGCCACTCTCGGGTCTAGCGTTACACGGGAATTTGACGTTTTGGGCCCATACATATGTATACGGCCCTGAATCACATATATCCCATATGTTACTGGGTCACGGTGCCTTTTGAGCCACTCTCGGGCGCGCTCGACGCGTATAAACACGAGGCATAAATTACCCGGCGAAATGTTACCTCGAGAGCCCCGCGGACAGGCGAAACTCTTCCCCGTTTCGTCCTCCTTTACGCGAAAATTATCGCTCTTATCGAGACGGAAGCGAGCGAAAAAATTAGAGTCACCCTGTCTAACGAAAGAAACGGAAAATTAGCCGAACGGTTTAGTTTTTTCAATTTTTACTTTGACGCATCGGCACGTTTTTCGCTCAAGGAGAGAGATAAAGGAGCGCCAACGGCTGTACTACCTGACCTATCGTTACACTCGCTGTTTTTGTCGCACGTTACGCTTTTTTTTCCTCTCTTTCCTCCCGACAATTTGCATACGGACTCCTAGAGGCTAAGCTTACGCAATCGAAGCTCGCGCAGCGTCTATTATTTTCGATACGCCCGCCCACTCGATAATATTATTATCGATTCCACTGCTGTTCTTTTCTTTTTTCTTTTTATCTCGCAAATTTGCTCCGAAAGGTCGAATCCGATGACTCAGGCGAATAGTAGCAGAAAAATTCGCGGCCGGTTCTCTCTAGGCCGCCCGGGGGGACCGTACCCTTTTCTCTCGCGGCTTCTCTCGAGCGGGCGTTACGCAATCCGTGGCGATCTTCCTTCCCTTCCGCGGCTTTTTCGCCGTTCTGACAATCGCCGGCCAAAAAAGGCAACCGCTCCCGAGAGTTTTATCGTCCGTCCTCGTCGCGGACACGCCGCAAGAAATACGAGCCGCGAAATTGCGAAACCCCCATGCTCGTAAACTTTCCAATCCCTTCGCCATTCACTGGTTCCTTCATATCTCTCTTCGAACAATGGCGCGTGCATGAATTTTTTTTCTCCTCTCCCTCGCGGCGTCAATGGCGCGCTCTTATCGTGCCACGGGACACGCGCAATTAGGCCGAAGACGTACAATAGGTGCGGATAAAAAAGGGGACTCGCGAGTCGAATCGAATCGAATCGAGTGAACGCGAGTCCATTAGCGGTTAATTTTATCTGTTAACCCTGTTAAGACGACGACTCGTCTGCACGCCCACGCTCGGACAGCTCTCCCCGCTATTCTCCGGCCGGCTCGAGAATAAAATCGAATTCCTCGATAGGGCGGTTTACGTACGAGGCCACTCGAGGATAAACTCTTCAGAGAATTTTCTACTTTATTGCTTTTCCTCGGCGTAGTGAAAGTATCGACTATCGAAGTAGACGGATTTCGTGATTTTCCTTAATTTAACAATATTTATCAACTGGTTTTATTAAATTCCGTCTGTTCGATAAATATTCTAATAATTTAAATTGAAATTGAGAACCCCTTGGGTGGACAGCCGATACGAAACAAAATTGTAGAGTTTTATTTTATTTTCTATCTAGAAACCATTGGTTCCCGAGCGCGTGACGCGCGACGATAATTAACGCCCACGATTAGAGAAAATAGGCGAGATGAAAAAAAAAACGAGGGGAATTCTCGAGCGGAGGCCGTTAATCTCGATTTGAGAATTTCACGAGCCAGAGATGAGAGGGGAGACACACGCCGTGTGCATCCACTCGCTTCGCTTCTCTCTTTCTCGCTCGGTGGAGTCGTCGTGTACGAATTAATCGGCGGGGTCAATCGAGCGACGCGCTCCTCTCGCGGGGATTCCGCGAATCGAGAACCGGTGTAGGCGCGTGAGGAGTCAGTGGTTGTATTTATCGCGGGGCTCGCTCTCTCCGCGAGTGTCGTTAAACCCTGAATGAATCTGCCGCATTCATGGCTGACTACTTGGAGGTCGAGAGTCGTCTGGGTGTACATCCATCTCTCTCGCTCTATGGATCGGTGCCCTCGCGCAATTAGCACGCGAGCTGCTCAATGAAAGCGACGGATCGACCGAGATGGAAGGTCTATTCATCGGTTCCCGCGCGTTAATGCAGGTGAGGAGGATCGACTGACGGGCAGACGCGGAATGCGTGATTCGTGCAATTAGAGGTGGTCTACGCCCCCTGTTGAATGGCGAATGAGCCGCGTTAAAAAAAGGAAAGAGGTCAGGCGAGGCGCCGATGAGCATAGCCCGAGTGTGCGTTACGTGTGTATACGTGGGCGTCGTGAATGAGAAACGAGGTGCGAGAATTCAATCGGCCCGATGCGATTAAATGAATATTATTCGTCGGTGGTGGTAGAGATAAGGAGCAACGAAACTTTCTTTCGCGAATGATATTCCCCCTCTCCCTACCCTTCGAGGATCGCAATCTCGGTTGAGACGACTTCTTTCGGCAGAAGAGGACACTCGAGGAAAAGAGCGGAGGAGTTCGCATCAAACGAGCCGACTCGGTCCCTCTCGCTCGCGCCCACTAGGCAGTTTACCGTCACACTTTGAACAAATAAATCGGAACTCCGGACGGAAGGAGCGTATTAAGAGGGGACGGGCACGTCGAGTGCATCGCAAACAGTTCACAGTCGAGCGCATTTCGCCAGCCAGATTCGCCACGAAAAAGGGAAAGAGAGAGAGAGAGAGAGAGAGAGCGTGTTTGCCCAGAGCGGGACGGGCTTCGAGGAATTTTTTTCGGCCGAATCGAGTTGCGAGCCAGAAAAAAATAGTAGGTACTCGATATCTTCGATCGGCTCGGACGAGCCGAGACCGCCCACGCGCTAACTGTGGGACCTTTTTTCGAGCGGTCATCGATCGATCGAATAAATCGTCTTGTTACGATCGTAGGACCCTGTTTTCTCGTTGCGTGACTCTTCCACGTAAATACAACGAATGAACCTGTTACACGCGTGGTCAGCGAATTATCTCGGAGAGATAGAAATCATTGAATGAGGGCGAGTACAAATTTTAACCCTCTGTATAACCACGAATGGGTTTCAGATTTCTCTATTTCTATTTCCCATGCAGATGTAATCAGTGAAATTAGAATTCTAATTTTCGTCGGTGTCGTGTCGGGTCTGCGGTGTGTGGGCTGCATAACCGAATTATTTGGCCCTCGAATTTAACAAGCAACGACCGAATATCTAACATTCCACGTCAAATATTACGAATTGACAATATTCGCGCTACTGCGAAACGATAAATTCGCAAATTCGTTGACCGGCGTTATCTCAACGGCGCAGTTAACGAACGGAATAGTCGATTTTCTGGGGGTTAATCGCTCTTCAAGAGGCGTAAAAAATTCTCGTTCGAGTATAGTAAGAAATCGTAAAAAGAATATCGCTCGCGATAGGATCGCATTGGCAGGGTTTTTTTTATCGGTTGTTATCGCGAGTCGTTCTCACGCGAGCGAGATAAAATTTTTTATCTCATTAGACGAGAGAGACGAAATTTTTTTAGACGCTCGGTAGCGCTGAATTCGCGCGAGGGAACGAGCCAGACGCGATAAACGCGAGTTTGGGATTCCGTTTACGATCGCGAGTCGCGATAAAGCCGGAACGCTATTAGCGCTCGTCTAACGCTCGCCTCTGTCGACCGGCAAACTGTTGTTCCATTGTACTGCGCGAGTACGGCTAATTCGCCGTTTGTTACCCGTCGTGTTTACCGTCTCTATTCGCGAAAATAACGCCAGAGAATACATATTCAGTCGGCAAACTAACCCGCCGGGGAAAAAATATGGAAATCCGTTTTCTCGCCTATACCCTGGACGAGATCCGCTTATCAGCGAAACGATAATCCGGATCGACGGGCGCGCGCGATCACGCCCACCGGTAATCTCGATTTTCGTTCGACGATCCCAGAGCGAGAGAAGAGAGTACGCGCTTTGCGAGAGTGGAAAAAATTCGATGTACGCCCACCAGACGCTCGCTTTATCTAACTCTCTCTCTCTTTCTCCTGCGCTCGTCAATTTTTTTCATATATATTTTTAGTCGAGAGGGGTTTCGCGGCATACCGGGGCGATATGCGCTCGCGCGTGTTGCGCATATGTGCGGCCCTACCACCTCCCGTCCGACTCGTGTAATAATCTTATAAATAGGGATTACAAGCCGAAACCGAGCGAAACGAGGGTGGTACAGAAAACTCGCCGCGATCGTGTGAACGCATTTTATACTCCCCCTTCCGAGATTTTTCGACTCGACTTGACGATTGAGCGACACTCGTCCAATTAGACAGAAGCGGGAGAGAGAGAGAGAGAGAGAGAGAAAAAAATACGAGAGATCGCGAGAATTGAGGCTGAATTAAAATTGGCGCGTTTACGTTGCGAGCCGAGCGCTGACCCGCTTAACTCGGCGGGGAAGGAGGAGACGCGGAGGCTCGTGTCCGCGAGGTTACGGGCGCGGGTGCGTTGGACCTCGGTATGTGCGCGTGCCAACTTTTCTCTCTGTTTGCGTTTCGCAATCGGTATTTCAGCCACGTCCGACGACGAAAAAGAGTCCCACGAGGAAACCGCAACTGGGTCGACATTGGATTTCGAAATACGAGAAATTGACTTCTTTCGATGCCCGATCGATTATTTTTCCAACGTCAGTCGTGAAACACGAGTCTCCCCTTCGGAATTACCATCCGGCGAGTTCTAAAATCTCCCCCTCCCCGACAGATTTCGGGGGTGTGGGATCGATACCGACGTTAATTGACTCGCGTCGGGAATCTTTCAACTGGTTCTCTCCCTCCTGACTTTGCGCAACGTCAGAGGCTCGTCCGGGCCGCGAAAACCGGAGAGTGCACCGATACACCCGCCTCGAGCCCGTGACAGCTGTATTCGAGAGAGAGAGAGAGAGAGAGAGAGAGAGAGAGAGAGACGCGAAAGGGTGGGGATAGGAAAGAGGGGCCTCTTTCAGAATTCATGTATACAACGAGCGCACGCGGCAAGGTTTAAAACCCGTAGGAGACTAACGCGTTTATTGTCCAGAGCTCTACAATAGCGAAAAGCACGAGTTTGGTTGGAAGGAGAGAAACGACGAAAACTAATAAATATGAAAGCACGAAAAACGCCGGCACGCTCTCGCACGAGAGTTATGTTTTCCCTTTTTCTTCCTCGCACTTCGACACCGAGACACTTCCCGAATGGGCGAGCAGCCCATACCAAAGGATTATTCAAATTATCTCGAATTTTATTTGCATAATTTGAGCCCCGTCTAAATCGCCGCGACAATTTTTCTACCTCTCCCTTTCTACACCTTATTTTCGGGATGATATGTGTCGCGCGCGGTGAATTTTCCCGGGCTTTTGCCAGAATAAACGAGCCTTTTGACGTGCCCGTGTTTGTTATTGCGCGATACCGTTTCGCGCCGTGTGCCTGGTCCCTAACGATCTATCCGACCTCGTCGGCAAACAAACAGTCGATTTTTATTCGATCTTATTATTATCGTCGGGTAATTTACATTCTCGTGAATTCCGCTCGGTGGTACCGATGGACGTATAATTCCCCAGGCCGGTTCGTGTGTGGTCGTATCGATCGAGAGGATCGCGGAACAATTTTCTACGATTCGACGCGGATCGCTAAAGAGGATGCGTGTGGTATTACGCGCCGATTGGACTTTCACTTTTCATAACTCTCGATAGACTCGGCATCGATACGTTCGGATCTCTCCTCGCATCATTCGGTCGATCTTTCGCAAGCCAGCTCTCTTGTGAAATTCCTTATCGTGTTAAAAAAAAAAATAGAACGTAGACGCAGAAGAGAAGCTGCCGGGAATCGCGCTCTCCCTCGTCTCGGTTTGCACAAGTGCGAGCAGAACGTTTGAAATGCAACTCCGGAAAACGGGGCGCGTATGTCAATCGGTGCCGATAAGCGATCGGTTTGTGTAATGTAACGAAACGAGTCGAGGAAGAAGGAAGAGCCACCCTGACCCACTTTTTTCTCGCATCTATCGACTTGTACCGTCGCGAGAGCGAACACGCGAAGATAAAAAGAAGCGAAAGTGGATCGCGGACTCGGAAATAGGAGACGATAATTTACCGGCGATCGAACGATAATAATAAGCCGAGAGGATAGCCGTGACGTCACCCCGTCAGCCAGGCTTAACCCAGAAAAAAGGAGACGAATATTTCACTCGGGGGAGAAAGATGTCCACGGATCCGCGCTCGGCGCAAACACGCTATCAATTTTGCTCGCTCTCGGTGTCGTCGAACTAAAATAAAAATGAGGAGGAAGGCGAATTTTTTTTTTTACCGCTTTCTCTCGATAAAGCTCGACCCCAGGAAACTGATAGTCGCGAATTGGGGATAAGCCAGAGCTCGTCGCCTTTCCAATTTGCGTAATTATTATCAAAACGCGAATACGAGACGTCGCGAAATATTCTTCAAAGCAGACTGTCGATACATATTCGACTCTGGCGAATTAGTCACGCGCTAATTTCGTAGTTAGCCACGGATTCGAAACGAAATAACCGAGAATCACGTTTTCCCTGACACTCGCGCGGCGCCGTCTAGATAAGATTCTTATGTAAATAGGCGATATAGCGTGAGCGAGATGGAACTATATTATCGGACAGATAGTTTCGTAGGAACTCGGAATAATCGCGTATATGCATAGGTAGGCATTTATACGGGCCGTGATAAGCTAATTTAGTTACTACTCCAGTGTGGAACGAGGTCTCGCACTCTCGTGTAAGAACGCAAAATAGAACGCGAGGAATAAAATAAGATTTATTCCCGGGATAAGAAAAATAGGATTCAATCGCGTGTTTTGAGTTGGCACGGCACGAGAAAAATTCGAGTTTTGCAAGCCAGCGTCATAACGCGCGTAGTTACGTAACGGCTCGTAAAAAAGAAGAAGCGGAGAAACGAAAACAGAAATCGGAGGCAGCGATCGCGGTCGCGGCTCGGTGCCCTCGCGATTCGTGTTTGATTTTCCGCTTATCGGCTCGCGAAAAGCCAGAGAGTGTATATGTATATAAGAGCGCTCGAGAGGCTCGTTAATTCGCCATTAGCGTGCTCGCGTATTATCTCTCTCTCTCTCTCTCTCTCTTTCTAGCTGGCTCGGAGGAATTTTTGCGAAGCGAGAACTCGCGGCCGGTATCACGAGTTCATTTCGCAACGCGTCGTTTACGATCTAACGGGGCGCGAGAATCGCCATCGATACTCCAATAGATTTCACTCCCGATGGCTTCGTGAGCTAAACGTTCCGCCCGCGAGGAAAATTTCAAGGAACGGGCTTCCTTTTTTCGGGAAGAAAGGAATATTACCCCCATTATCCGTCGGAACTCTCGTGTTACGAGGAGGATGCAGGTAACGCGGTTTCATCGACGCGTTGAAAAATTTTCAGGACGAGCGGAGGGAGAGAAAAGTAAGGGAGGAGGAAGAGGAACACCCATCGTGATTTTCGGGGAAAATTTTCTCATGCGGGCAATCCGGGCCTCTCTTTGGCGCGTCCCGAGGGATGGGAGAGAGAGGAAACTTCAATTACTTAATAGCGCGTCCACGATGAAACGCGTGAATTCCGTATGACGTAAGAGATATTAATTCGAGAAACGACTTTATCGAGCGGTCTCGCGTCGCGGGACGCGGAATGTGGGTTATCGCGAGAATTCTGACCCGCGTAGTAAATATTATCGCACCGCTTCGTTCATTGTTGATTTTTTTCCCTCTCCGTTCCCTATTCATACCCGGCGGAAAACGAAACGGAAGCGGAGATGTCGCGATTAATTAATCCCAAGAGATTTCCCAATCGGGAAATCCTTCGAGCCTCTTGCCGATTGTAGAAAGTCCACACGATCCTCTCGTTATTTGCATAAAACTCGAAAAACTTTCTATGAACGACTCTCGCGTGGAATACTCGTGACGTTCCAAATGAAGAAAATACACACGCGGGAAAAGAGATCTTGAATGAAGACGAGCAGCGGTACTCTTGAATGACGTGTACACAATCGCGAAGACCTTCGTCCCCACCTACTATCGCTCCTCCTCCTCCACTCGAAAAACGAAATGTTAGATCAACACTACGTACGTTTCGAGTATTTTATCGAGTTTAACAATATTTCTCTACTCTATGGAAATTCACCGAAGAAACAACTTTTTTTCGATCGACTAAAAGTACTTTGTGGCGAAATTTCATTCAATTCGTCAATAATGAAGTCACTGTGGTTCTTCCTCTATTCTTTTTTTCTCTGTCAAAACCAACAGAACGGAATCACTTCCTCCTTTGTCGTGGGCGCGTGTATGTTTCGAAAAAAAAAAGAGTAAGAGAGATAGAGGAACACGTGGTCGAGGTGCGTTACGTGAAAAGGGACGAACAGAGTTTACGCGGAGCTCGTAAATCGTCTGTTTGTCGACGCACATCCGTCATTCCTTGTCGCGTCCAATGGAAAATCGTGGCTAGACGCAAAGTGTGGGGGTACTGGAATATCGAAAGTGGGGAATCTCATTATGCGTATAATGTTAATCTCCCAGTTTTGAAGAATAAGACTTTTAAAAATTGTACCGAATTGTACTCTATTCGTGATATATTGTACGACACCTCACAGCTAATTAGAGGACATAAGATTTCGACAAATTTCCTCACAAGTCCCCACAGAACCCGGATACGACATGTCTCTAATCGTCTAATTCGTTATCGTCTAATCTCTGCCGATAACGAATTTTTTCAAATTCTCAGGTGATTTAAATATAAATATTTGTTTTTTAACTTTTTCGTTGGTGTCTTACAAAATAGTACCAATAAAGCACAATTCCATACAATTATTAAAAGTTTCATTTTTCAAGAGTGGGGAGCTAACATTATGCACATAATCTCATTTGCATAGGCGAACCTTAGCGAACGATTTCTGTATTGTGTACACGAAGAAAAAGACGCGAGAAACGATAAAAAATAGAATACGTCTAATTCAAGGGGAAACTCGGTCCTTGTAATTCCTACAGAATTGCGCAATGCGCGTTTTACGGGCATCAAGATCGCGCTAATGAGCCAGTCCTCGACGATTGTGTCCCCCTCCCCGATTTGTTTTTCATGCAGGCATTTTTCGCACCGTTTTCCGCTTTCGCACCGTTCAGTGCCCACGTTCGCCCGGTATAGATCTCGATCGGATTGCGCAATACGTTTATTTATAACCGGCGTGTCACGCGGAACGCTTTTTCCCCACCGCCTTCGTCTTTTGTCGAAAATTCTTATTTTTCCCATTGACGAATAACGCGCGTCATCGCGCTGCTCGCCCGAAAAAAGAAATCGTCGAGTAAGCGAAAAACTGATGAGAGGGGGGGGGGGGGGGGCAGGAGGATTAATGCGAATCGGTCGATCAACAATTCAAATACGTTTTTAATGCGAGCGCGTTGCTCGTACCGGGTCCTTGAACGGGGGAGAGTAAGACGGAGCGAGCTAGAATCGCTGGCGAGCGAGAGAGAGCACCGCGTTAAATTCCAGATGTATCGGCGAGCTCCTATTATCGTCGACCGGCCGTGTATTTATCGATATCGACGCTACAAATCGTGTACTCGTACGGGTACGTCGAACCTCGATACCGATAAATAAAATCTCGAGTGAGCTGTGAAACGAACGCGTCATTGCCCCCGCGCGCCAAGAATTTTCCTATCTACGCTCGTCGCTAATAGACGTAGAGTTTAATCTTTTCAGGTAGCCTTTCGACTCGTCCCGACTCGCGTCGAGCCGGTAGCGCGCAACGATTATTACGATTTCCGTCACGTACGGAAAAACGACTCTTGTCCGCGGAGGACAAAAAGCGAGAACGGTAACGAGTGTCGCTGACCCAAAAAGCCACCCAATAAAACAAAAAAAAAAAAAACCACCGAGAGAGTCCAAAAAAGGAGAAAAGAAAATCCTCGAGAGAGGAATCTCTCTTTGTGCGAGGAAGGAGAAGATTCTTCTCGCGGGGGGTAAAACGAGCCAGTAGGCGTTGGGTTCCATTATTCCTCAAAAAATGGGCATATATTATACATATTGTAAGTGTATAAAGTTCGAGGCACGAGTTCCATCCAGCGCGTCGCGGCTCCCTGGAGAATGAGAATGGCTATGGACCAAATATATTGGTGAATGCACGCTCGGACAGCCGGTTCGTGCCATCTGCGCCTCGTCTTCCTTCTTCCTCCGCCTCCTCACCCTCCGCTCTACCTGCGGCTCGCTCACCTGGCGAGTCCCATTCCGCGCACGGCCACCATTACCTTCGTTTATCTCATTTCGGACCTCGCGCACGGCCATTCAGTTTCGCTGCGGTGCAACCGAGGGCGATACTATTGGCCACGTTCCTGCCACCGTTTCGCGGACCGCCCGGTGACCGGTTGTACTACCGGCTCAAAACCGTACCGTAGCCGTGCCGGACACGAACAAACGAAATCGCCGAATCTCCGCTGACCGCCGATTGTTCCCCCCGCTCCGGCCACCCCCGGCCCGAAAAAAAAAGCCAAAAAAAGAAAGAATTCTTTTTCTCCTCTCAGCCCTCTCGGCTCCTCTCTCTCCGTACTCGCTAACCGAACGGGACTCGTTTTACAGTTGTGACAACTGTTAAGCCTCCCTGATTCCGCGGATTACAAGCGACGCATTCGAGGAGCCACGACCTTGAAATCCGTCGAGCGACTCTTTTTGTGGAATCGATAGATGAATTTTGAGATTTTCTTTCGAGCGGAGAAACGAGAGGCTGTTTCGACAGCGAGCGTACGGAGAGAATTGAATCGAATCGCGAGTCGTACGAGCTGGATTTTTCTTTTTGCCCGCACGCCGAGAAACGTTTTAATGAAGTAATTGCGCGTCACGGAGAGTGGAAGGCGCGCGCCGACCGTAATCGTCCGTAATCATCGTGATCGCCGTCTCGATTTACCACCGGGCTCTGCGGTTTCATTGAAAATTCCTTTTCGATGCAGAGCGCGCTATGACGGACGCGGAAAGACACCGAATTCAGTTACGAGAGTTGGATTTATATATATTTGTATACGTAGAGAGCGAGGCCCCACGGGACGCCTCGACGGGGCCAAGCCCAAAACTAATATTAATTATTCCGTTAAGCGGAAAATCTTCCGTCCTATCGCTTAATCGTGTCGCATAATTAATTGGAACGGTTCGTTCAATTAAGGGACCCCGTGAGAATTTTTATCGTCGGTGGAAATAAGTTGCGTCACCGAGAAGACGAAGGGAGAGAGAGGGAGAGAGAGAGAGAGGAAGCGCAATTAGCCAACTTTTTCTCGATGAGTAATTGTTCCTTCCGTAACGACGACGATTATATGCCTCCCGTCTTGCTCGGTCTGCCACCGGTCAACAATGAAACTCGCCCATTCTCGTTCTCGCTCTTTCTTCTCCTCGTCTTCTCGGTATGCCGGTCTCGTAGAGCGAGTATAGATACACCTCGACACATTTCGCAATCGTCTCTTCCCGATCTCCCGTATGTCTCTCTATAAGCGCGGCACATATCGCAACTAACAGGCGCAACAAGTTATCCGCGTGGACGAGCCACGATTTCGCGAAAAATGCTAATTCCACTCGGCGCGTCATTCACTCGGCGATTACTTAACAAAAATCGCGCGCGGAGCTCTCGCGGTAATTCGATTAGCGACGGATTAACGCTCCCTCGTCGATAGAAATCATAATTCAACCGATCCGGACCTTATCTCCCTGAGTAATTATCCTTGTTTGTACGCCGTCTGACATTTCTCTCGCGGCGTTTGCGCGCGCGAGAAAAATAAGCCTTCCAGGAGGCGAGTAACGAATAGGTTAAATTGATAGCGGATAATCAGACTGACGCGTACGTGCCGGGCGAAATTATTAACGTCGGTCGGTTGTTGACACGGGCCGTTTAAATGACCGTAAGCGAGCCACTCGGCCGTACGGTCACGCGATTAACAAACCGGTCCCTCGAAAAGGAAGAGTGTGGCGAAACTCTCCGGAGTGAAAAAAATTCCTCCGAAATTCACGATACGTTCGCCGCGCGTACGACAGAAAAATTCCGCCTACCTTGCACGATGAACAAAGCCAGGAGCAACAGCAGGAGCTTCGAACTGAACATTATCGATCCTTTGAGCGTTCGAGTTCCACTCGGAGGTGAAAAACTCGGGGAAAATCGAGCACACTGTCACAGGGGGAAAATCCTTTATCACCACTCGGGAGTCGATAGTCGAGTCCACCGGCTCGTGTAGACTTTACGTGGATAAATATAAAACGCACGGTAAAATCGGAATGGAGGCGGGCTCCGTTCAAGGTGTTCGCCGAGTGCAAACTGACGACTGAGCGAGCGAGCGCGGGTAGAGAAAGCGCGCCCGGCTTGATTATCCCGCGCCTAGCGCGGCACGCGTGAGTAAGAGCGAGACGGTAGGTGGTATGAGGCCGAATAGGTGGGGATGAGCGAGCGAGACGGAGATATAGAGCGAGATACTCGTGGTGGAATCGCGCCCCCGGCTTTTTACGGGGACCTGCGCAGAACCGGATGCGCCTCGAACCAAGCGAGCTTCGAACTCTGTCAAAAATTTGTCGGCTCGTAATGGTCTCGCCATAGCTAATTTTTTTTTTCTTCGACCCGATAGAGTCTCTAGACTTCTCTCGACGGACAATGAAGTTCTTTCTATTAGAGCCGGATACTGCTATGTAAAAAGATGTACCGAAAATTCAAAAACTGGAAAGCGCGAAAGACTGGCAGCATAAAGAGCTTCTGGAGCTTCAAAAGTATTAGAGAGCATAGAAAATAAGCGACTTTGATGCTCGAAGAATTCCGTGCGCTTCGTTCGATCCATTCTAATAGGCTGTAATAAGTTTTTTTCAGTGTCGTGCTAATTTTTTCAGGATGACTTCATTCTTTCCATTTAATAAATACGCCCGTTTTCGAGTGCCGTTCCATTATGGGATGAAGTCTACTACTTGGTGTCCGTAACATTTCAACTCTTTTCGCCACATCAATTCGCTATAATGAGATTCCGCTGTACCTCTTATCGCCGTCTCATTTCACCGATCCGTATATACTATGAGATCACGGGAGAAAAAAGAGGTAATTACGTCATTCATACGACGACTCGTAGCGAATTCTTTAATTAATAGAAGGAGGTTAAGGCACCGCGCAATGTCCAATAACGCGCCGCGAGCGATAAGCACGTTTTATTGCCGCTGACTGCGCGGAAACACCATTAAAAACGTAAACCTCTATTCGTTATTCCGCTAACCGTCTCACGTAGCGAGAAACGATTGACAAAACGAAACGGAAACTCGAGACACCCTTGAGAGCGAAACGCGAATCGTGTAAAATTACACAGCAGTTTAAGCAGTTTATAATCGCGAGCGTGAAAAAATCGGATCGATCGAGCTCTTAGTCTGGTTACTCGTTGTCGAAAACGACGTTGGCTAGAGTCACGCGGAATATCGGCATCTGCGAGCAATGTGACGCGAGCCGTGGTTCACCTCTATACATATATACGTATATTTATACGCGGTCGGTAACTATGAACATATGCGCGAACCCGTTTCACGAAAATGCACCCAGTAGAGTCTCGTAAAGAGCGAGCGAATCATTACGAAATATAAATTTTCGTTACAGCGTGTGATATATTTTTTTTTTCCGTTTCGTCAGAGCGAGTAGTTCCGAGAAATTCGACAGTCCGGGAATCGCTCGACGAATCGACGTTTTTCCAACGAGGGACATTGCTTTTTATTCCCCTCGTTCCTCGTGCTTTTTTTTGCGCCAAACGTCTTGTACAAACACATGTGCGAGCGTGATAAAAGTGCCTCCTCGCGTTTACACGGGACGCGGGCGAACGCAATCCGCCGACCGCGACACAATGAACTCATTTTGCCGAATCGCGATTAGGAAATCGAGCTACCGATGAACGTGCGTTTCTCGTTAAATTTATTTTCCCCCCTTTTTTCATTAATTACGTGTCACGGACCGGTTGTTTGTCTTTTACCTCGTATGAATAATTGCGTGTCGAAAATGAACGAAATACGCGCCTGCGATTCCCGAAAAGAACATTTCACGTGCGGTATTTCGGACGATAATGAGTCATGCACGCTGGGGCTTTCTTTTCCTACGTTTTATGCACAGAACCGTGACACGCTTGGTCGTGTCTCATTTCGGAGGGAAAAAAAGAGAAATATTTCACTTTCCGCGACAGAAAAAGGCTAGTATTGAGGTTACTCACCGATAATTCTCGTTCCGCGGTATGATCTCTGAATTTCGTGTGAACCTGGTGATGTCTTGCTTGACGAATGGAATTGATCGTCAAATCTTGAATTAATTGCTACTTCGTGTAGAAACTACTTTTTTGGGGGGAAAATAAATTTTCACTCATCTATCAACAACGGTTCTAGTTTCGAAATATGGCGGTTATGACGTCAGTCACGATCGCCATAGAAAAGGACTGGCAGCGTCACGTAACGGCGTTACCAGAACTACGATATACCGCCGATATTGAAGGTTTCTGTATCGATTACAGTTAAAATTCAAATTATGAAATAAATACCTATTGAGTTCATGGAAATGACTAGAGGATAAGTTAAAAAACAGTTTTAATTCGTTTTACGTGTATTCATAAAATATGGTACAACATGATTGAATAAATTGTTAAAATTTCCATTGATTACGAGTGTTAATGTCCTATAAAAATAGAAAGTTAAATGACTCGAAGACTTTTTGTTACAATTAAGAATATCTTTTCGTTCGAACGTAGTATAACAATCACTAAATTTTCGTACAAAGGTAATGATTGTAATAGTATCTTGATTCTATATCTTTCGCTATTGCTCATTTTATGAGCTTAATATAACAACGTATCGACAGAAGTAGATTTGTTTAAAAAATAAAATTCGCGATTTGTCGTTGAGATGAAATACTACCAGGTAAATGTCCCAAAATATATTATCGCGCTCTTTGAGCTATTAATAAACTTATATAGACTTTGATTAAAACAAAAATAACATTACCAATAATATACCAACTTACACGATATGTATCTACAATTATCACGAGTTTAGTGTACTCCACGTTCGTCTAGGTAACTGGTGCTTCTTTCACATTTAATTACATGAGGTATAAACACTTAAATGCATACATTTAAAAGAGAAATGAGTTTTCGAGTAAAAACTAACAGAACAAATATTATCGAGACATTAGATTTGTGCACGGCCATGATCGATCGAATGAAAAAATTGACGAAGGCTGACAAATGCTAAGAATTGTACTAAGATTATTAAAGGATTGTAACCTTTGATTAACATTAGGAACAAAACCGTATGAATGCCTCGTAATTAATATATCGTTTTGAGTTTGTTGCAAATGTCTTTAAATGCTTTTCAAGAACACATATATTAACGTAAAATTATCTTCATTAGAGTATCAAATTGAGATTCGATTGTTCTGCCTGCAATATTTTACCCTATCGTGTCCGCCTTTTTCTTTCTTTCGATACTTTTATTCGTAGTAGAAGCGGAAACCGGTGTCGTGACTGTAGTTTCCGTCAGTGCGGGAACAGAGATATTGGTCGATGCATTATTCGAGGAGGTAGTTGGAATAGTCACTGAGGCGGGGGTTGATTTGTTAATTGAAATGTCAGTCGATGCAACAGTTGGCACGGTTATTGGCACAGTGGTCGATGTGGTAGTGGATGATTCAGTACTAGTTGCTCCGGTATGTCTGAATTCAGCGGCCGCCGCAATAGCATTAACGTTTGGTACGTAAGTTGCAGCAGAAGTAAGGAGTCCCAATCGCTGTTTTTGCTTTCGCTGCTCAGTCATCTTAAAAAAAAAAAAAAATGATTTAGCAAAGATTTGTATTTAAGGTGAAACTGTATTAATGAAATAATACTTACTTGATCACGTAACTCGTTAAGCTGTTGAGACAAGTACTTGATAACATCTTGAGTAACTTCCAACTGCGTGTGAAGACTCCTCAACTCCACCTGTTCGCCTTCACCTTCGTCAGCGGCCAAGGATTTTGCTCGCAATCTCGGGAACCAATCGAGATTTCGATCCTGTAGAAAAACACAAAACATAACATTTTTATTGCAGAGTCCATTTCACGAGTTTTACCATTTTTTAAACATTATCAATTACCTTGACCATCATGTAAACGTAAGATTCGGGTCCAGTGAATTCAGTAGGATCTTTAACCTTAACGAGAACAATGAAGTACAGATAATGCCACATATTGTGTTCGTTCTTCACGTGTTCTTCGAATGATACTGTTTTGTTGTCGAATGCTGATCGATTCAATCCTAAAAATTTTAATAAAACTTGTATCGATAATTCAAATACACTGATATGTAATAAAGAATTACTCACCGCAAATGAAACAAGTATTCTTCAATATCAGTTCCTTTTGTTGCTTTTCAGATCTAA
The DNA here is from genome assembly GCA_003055095.1 of Goniozus legneri. Lineage (NCBI taxonomy): Eukaryota > Metazoa > Arthropoda > Insecta > Hymenoptera > Bethylidae > Goniozus > Goniozus legneri. The sequence continues at coordinate 306,063 of NCVS01000112.1, forward strand.
GATCGGCAAATGTGTCGATGATCACACCAAAGATAAGATTCAATACAATAATTATCACGATGAAGAAGAACAGTAAATCGTAAACCACTCTTGCCACAAATAATGGTTCGGAACTAGACGGAGCTCGCAGTATATCCCCTATTCCACCACCATTTCTCAAACCTTGATTCAAAGTTGTAACTATGCACATTACTAACGAATCACAAGCTCTTTCCTTGGTTTCACCGCCGACATTGACTATTTCTGGTTTCTCTGTCGTAACTAAAAAAGATTTAAAATTTGTATTCGACTTAAAATTAAGAAACAAAACATTTTCATGCAATGAAATTACCTTGGTGATGAACATATTGATACAGAGATTCTGTTGTCTCACAAAATTCAGCATCGGCTGAACAAGTGTGAGCATCGAAACCTTTATCAGCTGAGGCTGCAAAAATTTTTCATCTAGTAAATATGTTCGAAACAAAATATTCAGGCAAAATAATATTACTTACAAACAAGATCTTCATCCACACTGACAAGAAAATCATCTTTGAAGAACATAAATCCTATAATTGAAAACATGTACACCAAAATCAGTGCCAAAACAGCGGTTAATATAATAGATCTTCCATTTCTTGTAACAGATCTTATAACATTGAGCAATGTTTCTTCTCGATATACGACGTCAAATAGCTAACGATAAAATAGAAATATATTAAAAAAAAGAAATTCTATCACTTCTATTTTCTCGCTCTGATATACTTACAAGAACGGAATAGAAAAATGGATGCATAAGGATTCCGAGCACACAGAATAACAAATATGACAAATGGTACAACAATTCAACATCTGTCACTATTTGATGTATACTCTTTGTAAGTGTACCCTGATTCCCAATGATACTAACGAGATGTATAACTTTCAAGACAACCTGAAAATTTTAATATTATTAGTGCTATATGCTACACTTTATTTGAAAATTATTATTACCGTTGAGAATCCAAGTAGCAATAAAGTTGGCTCCGGTCCTAACGAGAAAATTAGTCGCAGTATAGATGATGCCACTAATGTTCGTAAACCAGAGGCTCTTGGTAACCAAATCACAACAGCTGCAGATGAAAGCATGACAGTCCAAATAAGAAGAGACAAATGTGAGCCTAATTCTGAACAATGAAAAAATAAAATAAATTAAATATCCAATTTTTCATACAATTATCGTAAAATATTGTATAACTTACTTGGTACGGTATTGACAAATGGATAAAAGAAAGCTACTATTAAATTGATTAGAACTGCGCAATTGAAGAGGATATTGCTCCAAAGAGACATATAACTACTCATCCAGAACAGTACTGGTTGACCTCTGAGCTTTTTCTGCCATTTCATTTCATTAAACATATCTTCTGTACGTTCGAAAAAGTCTGATACTTTTGAGCCTTGATCATCCCTTTCAGTGGTATTCAAAACTTTAATTTTTGTATCCATGGTAATGAGCTCACAAATTTCTGGTATTGGAAATACTATTTGTTCCAACGTTCTGTCGTGCCGAACAATTTCGATTTGTGCTGTGTGGGATGCATAGTATTTCAAAGCTCTGTTTATTTTTTGATCAGCGTTATTCAATTCCGATGGTTTCAATAGAGTGGACAATTCCTTATTATGTTGAGCAAGTTGATGACACAAAATGTATATATTATGACCGACCTCTTTAGGCGAAACTCCTTCTTCGCAAATTGTCGATGAATCGTCCAGGTCACTTTTATCATCCATTGGTTCCTGGTGAAAAGCTTTGCATGCTGTTTCAATAAGTTGTTTGGGATTCATATTGTACAAAATTCTCTCGGCATTTTCGCTATCACCTCGACTTTCCATGATAGCAAGTAAGAGTTTACTGGCGTTATTTTTCAATTCTAATACTAAATCCATTCTAGTTTTACCGAGTGGATTTATGTCGTTAAGAATTAAAGCTGTTATTATATCTAATCCATTAGATTCGTGAGTAGCAATACAATTTTGATTATCGTGACATGGTCCTTGACAGTATTCTGTTAGAGTTTCTAGAGTCTGATTAATCAACGCTACATTATATTCGTTTATATAAAGTCCAAGAAGGCCAAGGCCGCCAGTTGTAGATCCGCATATGCAATCCAAGAACATAAGGGTTTCGGATACAACATTGAAATTGGTTTTATTATTTTGATGCCTGAGAAAATTTTGGAGATCGCGATTGTGATTTTCGCAAAGTAATTGCAAGAACCTTAATATTGGTTGCATAACCGAAACTTTGACACTCAGCTGTATTTCTTCTTTTTCGACGTTCGAACCTCGATTACGCTCTAATTTATCAGATGACATTTCATCCATCGAGCAATTCAAACTGTTATTCATTCCGACTTCTTCGTTTGGTCCCATGTTTCGAACGTTTGCGTACGCTTGAACCGTTGCTGTAGCAGCCTGATCAAGTTCCTCTCGTAGTTCTTCGGTTATAACGATTCCATTTGGCTTACGTTTTTTTGTTTTTTGCGCTTCTTTCGATTGCTCCTTATCTTCGTGAGCTTTACTAGCCATGTCTGACGTGTTAACAGACACCGTTGACTTTATCTCTTGTTGCGCATCTTTCATTTTTTCATAAAATACTTTAAAGAAAGATTGACTCAGCTCTCCACTTATTAATTTGTTATATATACTCTTCTGAATAATCGGATTACCGCCTTCTAGTAAGGCTATTCCTAATTCGACAGCCTCAACAAATATGCATGGACAGTGAACGCTTTTGATAACGAGCTCTACAACCAAATCGGAAGCACCTTCTCTATCTAGATGACTCTGAACTTCATGAAGAGTTCTTCCAGCACGACTTAGAATTTTAGCTGAAAATTATAAATTTTTATTGATTTCTGTTAGCCACACTATTTTAAACAGTATAACTACCTCCGGGTCCGTGAGTAACAGATGTAGTAACAGGTGTTCCGATTTCGACATTATCAGGTTTTTGGAGAAATGATTTACCGAAATATCGTATTAGAAGATTGTTCCTTAGAGCATCACCCTATAAAATGACATTTCCAGTCATAATTTAAAATTCTTATTATTTTAAAATTATTAGAATCACGCATACAATAGAAATTTATTGTAAAATTGATAGAATACGTGAATAATATAAGAGATTTATACAGAATTTTGTTAATTAGTATTTGTAGCAAAATTCATAATAACAAACAATATACGGATCAATTCAGATACTAAAAAGTGAATAAAGGTATTCTATTCGAATTTACGAAGTATAATTACGTTAATAGAAATGTCTTCAGCATTAGGAATTATAATTATATTAGAATGTAAATCGATTATATTTTTGTATGCATCAAAATGAAGAAAAACGAAAAAGCTGCCAAATGAGTTTTCAAACCACTCTTTCAATAACAAAGTGCATATATAAAAAATCTACGTGAATAAATTGCAAAATGCAGATGTGCAGTTCGTTCATAGATAAAATTTAGCATTAGTATCGGACTTGACCTATCAGATACTAAAAAAATTAAATTTAAAAAAAAGTTTTACATTTATCATTCAATTAATGATTATCTAATTGAAAAGCATTCTATTAATGTTAGAATCTTAAATTTATTACGAAGTAAAATCCGTTACTGATTTCATAGATCTTTGTGTAGCATGCAAAAAATACTTACTTAAATAGACGTTTAAATACTTATATACATAATTTTTTATTTTAGTATATTTTTAAGATACAAAAAAATTAATTGCGGGATTTTCAAAAAGTGATATGTCGGTGCCTAAATAATATCTTTCTCATTATCTACGTTAATTATGATTTTTACCCGCTGACGTTGAGTCATTGCACGCGAATCACTGTTTTCGTTTGATTCTGATCCGAGACTCGATTCAATCTTCTTTTCGTATTCTGCATGTTCCACATCTTCGTACTCCATTTCGCAGCATGAAAAAATCTTATCCTACAGATCTATACTACGAAATCTACTCACCCACGCGCACCCCACTCACTAGTGAGTATCAAGTATATTTCACGAAAGATTTCTTCTTAGTTTATGTGTTAAGCTTGGCAATTAATTATTTGCTACTAGACAATCAGAACTGCCAGCAATGCTATGATTTTACGGGCATCCAGTTTTGAAGAACAATAACCGAAAAGATTATGTGCGAAAACTGAGTGCCCGTTAAGCAATAATATGAAATTTATTCTGGTATGATATGTGATTGAATTTTGTAACTGGAATGCTCCTTTCATGCAGAAAATTCGTAATACTCTTCGTAATCGATTGTACTCACTTTTTCTCCATATTCAGGATCAATGGCCATCATTTCACGAAGAGTGCATAAAATTTTAACACAAAGTTTCTCCTCATTTTCCTCGAGTAGTTTTTCCGTGTGCTTTATCAATCTGACAATAAATTTTAATTATTAACGTATTCAGTTGTCTTTGGTTTTTTAGAGAAATTTACCTTCGAATGAATCCACCATTTTCACACTTTTTCCTCGCTTCCGTCGAAATAGGGAACAGTAGTTCTGGTCGATAAAGGATATCAACTAATAATGACAGTTCAGATTGTACTAAAGGTTTAAGTTGATCCTCCAAGAGAGAAACTATATCTTGCAATCCTTCAATAACACTTCGATCTAATTTCATATTCTGTTGCATGAAAAAAATTCCGTAAGTAAATATATTTTAATAAAAAGATTTTACATAAAAATATATTCACCTGGCTTTGAGTGCGCTCAATTTTTGGTTGTTTAGCTGCTTGCAACCATTTACTTGTCTGTCTGCTAAGCATCGCTGCCTTACTGAACATCGCTGCAACCTGGGTTTCCAGATCAACTGGAATAGCAATTCCTCTTCCCTTGGCTAGTGGTCAGAAATTGAAAATAAATTTTTAAAATAATATTGATATCAATCTACGTTTATTTTTTAAATTATTTACCAATATCAGATAATGTTCTTATACAATTTTCCACATTGAATCTCTGCCCGGCGTTTAACCAGTTGCATTCGGCAAGCTGGAACGCTGAGTGAAGCAGCGTGACAAATATGGGCTGTCGTGTCTATTCCATGAAAATTTGTCGATATTAATTATTTGACATAATCGTACTAAATATATTTATTTAATACCGATATAAATTCCGAATCCAATAATTACGAAAATATTTACTCAGTTACTCTAATGAAATTTCGTTATTCAATCTACAATGACCAAGTAAATTTGAATAAAAATACAATACAAGATTAATTAAATAGTGCGAATAAGTTATAAACGTGTATAACACAAGAATTTTAATAGATAAGAAAATCCTAGCGGTCACCAGTAGCTCCCATTAATAACGAAGCAAATATCCGATTACTGTCCTTTCCTTCTCGCATATTATGATACTCACATACGGATCTAGATTATCGTCAACATTCCTGACACCCTCCTTGACGTTCCAATATAGTCTAGCCTCGTGCAGATGTTTCTATTAGTTTAACCAACCCACCACCACCACCACGACACAGTTTCGGTGAACGGACCATCAATGTCAATGTCGACGCCGTGTCGTGTCAAAGATCAGATGTTGCATGCCAAAAACACAGAACATGCCGCTGATGCAATCGGCAGTGACCAAGCACACATCAAAGAAGAAAAAAATATTGCTAACACGAACGATGTGACAATAGTTGTATATAAAGACAAATCACTAAATTTTATGACAAGAACATAAAATTTAGAAATTTTTAAATTTCTAAAAGGGAACATTTTTAACATATAGAAGTTGACATTTAATACAGTTATTATAGATATATTATCGATATGTACTTGGTTAGTAAATTCATGTTAATTTTTCATCGTCATGCAGCATAAAAAATCATTGAAAGTTTAGAATATATCATATACTTTAATGCATTTAATCTGCCTATTATGAAAAAAAAAATATTTCTGCTTCTCACCTATAAAATCTCTTGAAGCCTGCTATATTAAGCATATTTTAGTCTATGAAAGCAGTGCAATTATATGTTATCCTATGCTTATTTCAAAAAAGCATATTTCATGTGAAATTTCTATGTAAAATCTAATACTTCCTAATAAAATGAAATTACAGCATTAAAAAGCACTCTAATCTTCAGCTTAATTTTAATTAACTATTTCTATTTTGCCAAAATTTCAACTTTAATTTACATTTTAGTATTCAAAGTCTACAAATTACCTTAGAATCGGAAAACTTTAATCAAAAAATAAAATTAAATGCACTTTAGAAGATAAATAAAAATGATTATAACAAGAAACTGCTAAAAATTTTCTATTCAAGGCAGCAGTCAATATAAAATCAATTATAAATTTATATAAACCTTGTTTAGTATTGACGGCACAGTTCAACTGGACGCATAAAATATCCCTTAATGTTAAATACATGCATTTAACCGAGATTGTAAATTCTTTTTGAAAGACAATAAATTATTATAACTTAACAACGAAAAGTGCGTTATCCATACACCACATGTACGTAAATATTCAGAATTGTCAAATAAGTTATCTTTGTGGAAATTCAATTAGATTTCAACCCCTTGGTAACGAAAATCAATAACATAAAAATGGGTTCTTTATAATATAATTCGTTAAGAAAATAATATACCTGTATGGTGGTACTTTGATCTGAGAATGGACTGCTAAAGAACGTGGTGATAATGTTCATTACGCAGCCTGTAACATAATTTTCCAAAGCGATGTCGGCATGCTCTCGATCGTGTGTTGACGTTGTTATTATTCCCATATCGACAATAAACGACTTCTCAAATAAAGTCCACATATGTTGAGAGGTATAAATTTCCTTCATTTCCACTTCTGTGTCTATGTAGCAGTGGTTTAAAAAATTTATGTAAGCTTCTTTCACCTGTTGAAAAAGAAATTTTCTTGATATTTCGCTAATCATTTCAGTCAAGACAATATTTACCTCAGGAATACAATCTGGGTGGGAGACCATTACAACTATGTCATCAAGAGGTAGTAAACTATGGCACTTAATTTCTGTATTAACATTTTTGCCCATTGTGCAACATGCTAAGAGTTTTACTAACTCCACATGATACCTGAAAAAAAAAATTCATATAAATTTGAACAAAACATAAATAATGATAAACTTACTTCAGTGGACTACTTTCGTCCATTCGATGACGTTCAGACTGCATCATATCCACGAAATGGTTAAACGATGGTTTGTCGTTGTAGAAAACTAAAACATCTTCACCAGCTTGCACCATCTGAAACAATTGATCATACATTCAACATTTTTACATGAATTTAAAATAATTAAACGACCTACCTCCTGCATGACCATCTCTTGGCATTTTCTTATGAACTGATTTTCGGCTTTCACAATAGTTTGAAGGAATCTCAAATACTGGACGTGCCGGCCGTGTGTTTCAATACAGTGTACGAAATGCTGAATAACTTTAGGATTAACTTCACTGCAAAGAACGAAGTTGTCTTGGAATATGCTGCAAACAGTTTGTGCTTCACGTATACCAGGTGTTAAAAATAGGTCTAAATGCTTGTGAAGTAGAACTTGATTTTGCTGGTTGCCAAGACAAAAGTTTTGTAAGAAATCATGTGCCAAACGCATTAGTTCAATCATACGGACATCCTCTTTTGTGTCGTATGGAACTTGAAGCAAATCTAATACAACCGTATGAACACCAACGTTTCTCAATAAACGTTGCTCGTGTTTACGAGGCTTTACTTGACCGCCACCTACTGTTTCCACACAAAGTTTATTCATCCGTATCAATATCTGCTGTATTTTTCGATATTCTTCTGTTTGATCAGAATGCAATGGCGGACCGATATCCAAATCTATTGCAGATCCTACGAAATCAGTACGTAAATCAAGATTATTTAATAAATGATATTTCTTAAAATATATACCTCTTTTGTTAGAAGACGACAATTGACTTGGTGCTTTCCTTGGTGTTGTTGCCTCGTCATCTTCATCTTTGTTCTTTTTTTTCTTACTTTGATGTTCTTCTGCGGATTTCGACTTGTAAACCCACAATTCTGACTTCTCAACAGATTGACGTAACACATCCAAGTCTGCTTTAATTTGTTTATACGATTCGACGTCTTTATCCGAAACTAACAATTGCACCTATAGTTCAAAATTTAAAATAAATTTAAAAAACTCATATTATGAAAAAATAATTTTTTCAAACATGGATTTACCTGTTTGAAAGCTTGTAGAACTTCTTGTCTTTGACTAAAGTGCCTAAATAATAGATGAAGAGCTCCTGAAACCAGAGGTGGGTAGTCATGCATAGCCAAATGTAGTAAAACTCGTAAAAACGTTCGACCGCCTTGTCCATCGAGATCCAACGGTATACTCGCTGTGCTACAAATTCATAAAATAAATGAGTACGAATAAGACGATGCGGAAAAGTGATTGTTTTCAAAAATACAATACCTGCTACCGAATATTCCTTCAGCTTGCGCTCCTATGAATTCCAAATCAATTCCCTTTTGACCAAGAGTCAAATCGCCACCCGAAGCTTTCTCACGTTCGTCAAATTCTTGCTTGAAAATACTTAGTAAACAAGAAATTCTGTAATCCAATCGGACATCGAGAATAAATTGCAATATTTCGATAATCTTGAGTTTGGTATCCATTACGAGTGGATTCTCCTTCTTCGAGGACGCATGAGGCCTTGAAGATGAACCAGCCATTACGTGACCAGCCGGACCAAGAGTCAAGCTGGTCATGACAGCTCCTAAATCTCCAATGCAGCGTAGTACCCCACTTTCAGCTAATGAATTCAAAGAAATAAGGAATTAAAAACAGGATCTTTGTTTATAAACATCAAATAAGCGAACACTATATCTGTTATGTATATCATTATTCTAACCACCGTCATAAATACGTGCGAAGTTATTAGATTGACATAGAAATATTCATTTTATAGTATACTGATATCCAGTTGAAATATTAATTAAGATATTATATGTGGCTATATTCTTTTGACAATCATGCACTTTCTTAATAAATGAGTGCACAGTAGTTATTCGTAGAAATCATGAGCTATATAAATGTGCAAATATATATACGAGAATATCGGCTAAAAAGCAGTGTGATTGTGTGCAACATGCTTGCAATTACTTTCGGCACCGATGAATTTCACGGTTATCTTATTACCTGACTCATCTAAATCCATAGAATCAGCTACCAAAAAGGTTCATAAAATCAATTAAATATTAACGGATATAAAATATCTAATTATATAAATATATTCTATTAATCAGATTAAAATTTAAAAACCATACAGAATGGCGTCAAAAAAATAATTTTCACTAAAATACAATTGATTTTATAGAAAATTCCCCTCAAGTAAATTATTTTCAATTGAAGAAAAAATCAATATATTATTTAAAATACTTCAGTTGCGCCCTTAATCTTAACAAAGTTAAATAAATAATTTTACTCACGATCTAATTCATCCGTCGTAGATTTCCCATCAAGAGATTCGTTTTCCGAAACACAGTCTAAAATATTTAACAATGTTCTTGTTAATCTAAGCAAATCGCTAAAGCTATAGAAACCAAAATAGATCAATTCCCGGGCTAGTTTTACGACCTGAAAAATTATTTTTTATATATTATTAAGATTTTTTAAATTTTATCAATATATACCTCAAATGTTAGTTTATTTTGTTCTTGATCAGCAAAAGATAATGTTTTTGCAACGACGTTGCACAAATAATCCTCAACAAATATTATCGTCGAACTAAATCTCTCTCTCACAGCTTCCTTATTTTGATCCGGTGTTTTATTTTGATCGTATGTATTAATGCTCATTTTCAAAGGAATTTCAGACCAAAGTCGGGCATATTTGACAGGAGTTACTTGTTCCTGTGGATCTCTATCTACATGAAGATGCAGCATAAGACGAGAAAAAGATGCTCGAAGTTCGTAAGGTACACTTTCGTCCTCCATACACCTAGAATTCATTTAAAAATATTTTAGAGTTTAAAATTTAGCTAATGATTCGAAATACATGACAACGAAACCCACTTAAGTATGAGATCGATATCCAAATGCGGTGATAGATTATTTAATGCTAAATATTGCCTATTGAGACACATATTACTGAATAAATCTAACTGATGTCTGTAGTAGTCTAATATTGATAAATCTTTAGCTTCTCCAAATTTTGCTCCTCGGGACAATTCAGCCATAGATCTTGATTTCTATGAGGTAGAATTGAAATTATAATTATTTTTACTCGTCGTTATTTTCACACATTTTATAATTACTTACTGTCCCATTTTTCCAAAACAGAAAAATCTCGTAATCTTCAAAAATAGTAATTTGTGATTCCTCGTGGATGTCAGCTCTTTCTGCTAACTCTTCTAGTTCTACTTCTGTTTTCATCATTCTGGAAAAATATTTATATTACAATAATATTACTAATATTCTCCATATTTTCATTTTCAATTTGAAATTTCAAAATTACGAACTTAGTTTCCAAAAGTATATCCTTATTTTTCTCACTCAACACACTTTTACAAATTAATTCTTGGGTAACGGCGATTGCTTTTTTGTTCGATATACATAAATCTGATAGATAATCTAAGAATCTCGATTGCCAATTATGCATATTTTTTCTGACTAATCCAACAAAAGTTTCAATTTCCGCCGCTGTAATATGCTTTTCTAATAACTTGCGATTATTATGAAGTAGTGCAGTTATCGTATCTTCAGCTAGAATGTCATATCCAATTTGTTTTTGCATGAATGCAAAATGTTTGGCAATATATTCCTAATAAAATTTTAAAAGATCATTAAAGTTACATAATTTAAGTATCTGAATTAAAATAATCACATGTTCCATGTAGAAAAAATCGTACCTGATTTTTCCTGTAATCTTGTTGTGATAATCTAAGTATCCTATAGCATAACCGGAAAATATATTTATACGGTGCGTGTCTAGGATCATTGAGTTCTTCAATTCTGAGAAATGGCCCTTCACCAGGCACTGATTCTAAAAATGGCGCCTTTGAAAAAATAAATGACATTATAAATTACTTCAAGATCGGCATGTTTTATCAATTAAAAAAATTACCTGAAGAATTTTAAATAATTGGCTTAATATATATTGTTCCCTTAATAATTTTTGACGATCTCTGACCGGATTTGTAACAACTAAATCTAATGCCTCTGATTTATTCTGCTCATTTTCAAGACCAGCGATGAAATACACAATGTCCTGGAGCAAACTGGTAACAGATCGGCGCTCGTTGTACGAAATAGTACCTTTTTCAAGATTCATGCTCATTGCTGCTAACACTTTGCAAGCGTCGTTTGCGAAGTCCAAATCTCGCACTTCGACAGGCGAGACGGATCTTAAAGCGAAAGCCTCCTTATCTTCCTTATTAGAGGCACATCTCACCTGAAATTAAAATATAATTAAATTGGAAAATAATTTCAAGTTGGATTAACCCTTAATTTATTTCAGTTTCATGTATATAAATTGTATAGAATTTAAAAGGTTTTCAAAAATCGTAGAATACCTTCGACATAACAGGCTTTTCGTCGTCCTTATCGATTGGAATGTTGGTAGAATGTACCCACGTGTTGGTGCAAATGTGATGCAACCGGACAAACGAAGACTGTGGTACCAGACTATCGCCACGCGTCAAAGTTGTTGGATCCAGTTCAAACAATGAACTAATTTCATTGCTGTGTGGTACCGAAACGAGTCTATATACTGGTCCTTTAATACCGTCTATCAATCAACATATAAATGGTTGTTAGAATCACTGAATTATAACCCAATAAAAAATATTTCTCACTTTTTGAATTTGCAGATTCTCTACTTTCTTCATAATCAATTTCAGCGGCAAGATAATGCCCAGTAGCGAGATGCTTGAATCTAAATATGCAGTTCCAGTGACCAGCCCCTCCCCTGCAAGGATCGTGTTGTACGACCTATGAAATTTAAAATATATAAGTACGAATAACGCCGCTATTTAGAAGATATGAGATAAAAGATTGTTACCTCAACTTCCCAGAGAGCTTTACTACTAGTAGCAGCTGTTGCGCTTGTTCTCCCAGTAGTTCTTAGAAACACGTGATACATTTTTTTATATTCGTCCATTGTTAAAAATTTCTCCTGTTCGGCATGAAACAATCTGACGACATCTCCACCTTTCAGTATTTCTTCCTGATTCTCCTTATGCTCCATAAAGAGAGTAATCTTCCATGAAGTAGAAGAGTTGACAACATTAACCTCTTTGCAGCCGGGATTATCGCTGAGTTCGTAATTGGCGGCAACGTGAAGACCCTGTCGACCAGCGTTGACTGGTTCGAGGATGACCTTATCACCCATCACTACATTGTCGCCATCACTACGTAGCTTATAAAATGGCATTATGTAAAACCAAGAGCCCTCGTTGCCGTTCGCGTCCAAGTACACCCTCATAGCGTTCTTCTCCAATAGGGCCGGCAATCTCTGATTCACCGTCAGGTACTTGTTGGATTTGAGGTGAAGTAGCTGAAGTGATTTTTTTCATGTTTAGAGAAGAGTTCAAAAGGCTTTTGTCAATTTCATTCATTCATCGAACACTCACCTGAACAACGTTACCGTACGACACAACGCTACCCAGTAACTTTTTATTTTCCGTTTCATTTTGTTTCTTTTCGATCTCAGCCGCATGCTGGAAAGACATGAAAAATTAAATTTTCCAAACCAATAATGAACGTAATACGGTTATTTTCTTATTAATCAAACCAAATGCACGGAGGAATGATTTTCGCAAGTTCACTCAACTATTTTTAAAAGTATGACTCATTCTAAAAATTCTGCAAGCGTAATAAAGAGCCGTATAAATATCGCCGTATTTTATACCAGCGCTGCGAAATCTATAGTGTAAATAACTTTCTGACAAAATATATAAAGCGAAATTCAAATATGAAATTCAAGCAATTCAGAAAATTATGTACGCGCGATTGAGGCACTCGTTGTCGATATCCATTAAAATTCTCTGGCCGCTACGACGATTTTATCTTTCTCAAAGTGGAGAATCTCTTTCGTTATTTGTACTAACTGTTTGCATTTAACGACTCACATGAAGTCTCTTCAGTAGAACAGCGTCAGTGCCCGAACTTGCGCTCTGCTTAGCCGCTTTCCAGAATTGCTTTTGGGCCGAGTAACGATTCATGGGACATATCTTGAACAAGCAATCTGCAAATAAGCCCAAAATCTATTATTCTCACGCATACTACCTTCAAAACGAGAGGACAAAATGATATGTAAATGCTGTTATATCGGCATTCCGTTCGCTTACCTCTGAACTTTTTCGGCGGATGAACGAGATCGCCGGCCTCGGGACATACGACGCATCGGTCGTCAACCAATCTGAGCAAAAAATAACGATGAGAAATTAAAAACCAGATTTTATTCGCAAGCAATCGCTAATGGATATTATTCAACGAGGTTTACGTCACTTCCCGCCAAGATATATTATTTATTATTGTTTTTTTTTTTCGTAAACTTTATTCACTTTACGTCAGAGTGGCAGATGGCCTTCGTCAATTCCGTGAATATTAAATTTAGACCACATTCGAATCAGTTGAATTACAATCGTAATCGATTACGTCGAACGAGATATCGCTACGATGAGATTTAGCGATAAAATACTAGTAGAATTCGTATATTTCTCTTGATTAAAAATTAAATCATGAAAAAACGTGAGTGAATTTTTTAAAAAATTTAGTATATCTATCGATGGAGATACCGGAATGAAATTCGCCCATTAGAAGGGACCCATTAAATACGGTTTGACGTTTTATTGCCTCTTCTCGAGCAATCAGATTCTCCCGTATTCCGCCCCACTTGCTCTGTGTGTATCTGACAATGAAGTGGTAGAAACGCGCGATAATTAGTGGGATGGCAAGCGTGTTTATGGCCTATATTATCTCGCCTCAATCACATGCATCGTCAGTTCTATCGATTCCTCTTCGTGTGACGAGATATATTATAAATTTCAGATATATTGTATAATTTAATTTTTCATTCATTTTCTCTTGAAAAGCTGTTAGAACTGTAATGAGTTTTCTCGTTCTTAGAGATCCCTATAATACTAAATCGATTGATTCCTTCTATAGCTACATTTAGATCACGAAAGCTTGGAATTCGCATAACCTGTCCCGGGCAAGCAAGACATGGCCTGCCTCAATATCGATCCTTACGCGAGCTTCCTACTCTCCTCTCTCTCCCTCATTTACCCCTTTCTGCATCTATCCAGCCTCTCCTCTCCCACCTTATGGATTCGCCAAAAAATTTGTCACATCGAAACTACATTTACTTCCGACAATAACAACGAATCGTACTTAGTGAACATTCGAGTTGAAATAGCATGGCCCAAAAAAATATGAAATCGAAAACCGAAATTCTAATGATGAAATTAAAGAAATGAAGTATATAAGTATATAAAAATTATTAGACTATAGTAATACGAATAGCGATTTTAAAATATTTTTTTTGAAACGAAGCAAAATCACACAAGAAAAATTGAAAAAACGAAGCGCGACGAATCGGTCACGATTGATAAGGGAGATTAAAAACCGATACAATGTTATTTCTAGCTACAGCAGTAGCAGCAGCATACTCATAATCGAGTGTCAACGATGCAGGCAAAAATGGAGAAGCGCGGGGAGCCATAAAGGCGTCTCTGTCGTCCGCGAGCCACCGGAAATAGGTCGACAGACAAACCAATCGAGCGCGAGACTAATCGCAATGAATAATTTTACGCAAACGCTTTTTACGTACCAGAAAGGTAAAACGTGATATCGAGAAAGATTAAAATGCATAATAATATTTATCGAAATTAAATTTCCTGTTCTTAGTGTGTGTCGTGATAAATTACGTTACGATAAAATTTTCTCCTATTGAAACAAAGCCTCGGTCCATTAATAAAAAAATCGATCGCTTATTTTTATATTTAAAAGCGAGACCTTCGGCAAAGATGTTTGAGAAAAAAACGTGATTCGATAATTATATAGCACTGGATCTTTATATTCGAACATATCGTGATAAATGATATCAAATAAAAATTTATTCCACAATACGAGACAAGTCCCTGTACGGAGAGCATCGCGTAATAAATACCCGTAAAGAGAAAAGAAGGAAGGTGTTAGATAAAAAATATATCTCGCGACAGGAAACCGGAATAGGTGACACTGTCGATTGCAATTATATGAGCGGAATAACAATGCGCCTACATTTAGTAATTTTCACTCGTAAAAATTATTATCTAATCGTTTTCCCATTATTTTCTGACACATAATAAACAGTTGTATCGATATCGATTATTCGATGGGTGCCTCTCTTCCACCTGTACAAATGAATCTATCGATTCCGATATATATTAACGCAAACACATTACATACACGCTTCCGTTCATACATATCTAGTTCCTCCCACGCAGTGAGGAGCGATAATGCCTAGCAATTGCAATCTGGCCATACTTAGGTAACATTTGCTCGATTTAGCGGCCAATCGATAACCACTCGACAAACATGTGTAAATTTTAAATCGGCATTCATGGCGAAGTCTCTCACCCTAGCGTCGACAAAAATCCAGCGACGGAGCCCTCAGCGTAGAGGCTGACGATATCGCCGAGGTGAAGGAAAGTCGTCGTTGCGATGGATTCGCTCATTTTGGATCCTTCGTCGAACGACTTTCGGAATTAATAGAGTTTGTTGATGTAGGGGCTGCACCGCAACTCCAAATGAAGATAATCTCCTGATCTCAGATAGACTCGTTCGTTTTCGCCGCTGAAAAAGAAAATTAAAATTAAAATGCTGGTCGTACAAAAAATACACGAGGATTCATATGAGCTTATAAAATTATATCATAACATATTTAGATTAAAATTGGATTTCAAAGCCAATGCGAACTGAACAGTTATCGCAGGAAGATTTTGATCGAAGATTATATTACTATTACGCATTTCTCGAAGCTGAATCGTCATCAATAATTCTCAATTGAGTATAAATACGCGGCTAATGGAAATCGCGAGACGTCTCTCGACGTCGAGTTTCGATCACGACAGTCGTGTCTGTTGCTCTTTTTCTCTTTTCGTCTCACCAGTTCATTAAAATGACAGGTTTGAAAAAAAAACAAGGTTGACAGAAAAATAGCAAACCGCGACGTTCGTCTCGCTCACGGGCTCGAGAACAATGAGTTGGAATCCAGAACCCGGAAAAATTCAAACAAAACCTGTGAGTCTACGGGCTCTCTCATACATCTCGAGTGTCCGGAATATCGCGTTTCGCGGTTTTCCTTCGATCGCGATAAACGTTGCTATTTCAAATCCATAAACATGGGAGTAAAAAGCTTAACGACAAATCACGAAGAAACGATAACTGTTTCGGTGATTAGGAATAGTGAAGAGAAAAATCTACACCACGAGAGTTTTTTTTCGAGGACGATAATCCGGGTCAAAAACCGTCGGGCGAACGCGCATTGTCGAGTTCGACGACCGCCCCCGCCCCCACCTCGTCCAGGGCTATCGCTCGAATGAGAAAGAGAGAGAGAGAGAGAAGAAACGAAAATCGATTATCATACCGGAAAACGGCGGGAATTGTGGCTAAAACGGTACGGCGTGAACATTCGTCGTTGTTGTCAAATATCGACACTCGAGGATGAAACTTGTTGGTAATTTTTCGGTATTGTCAGATAAACGCCGTCCTATTGTCCTCGCATCGAGATTTATTAACGATCGACAGTCGGAAAAGCGTCAACGGCGCCGTCCGCGCGGAAAATCCAGAATAAATGAGTACGACTGTACACCGCATCGCATAATCTGTCGAACGTAAGCACGATCGTAGCCTTCATTGAAGAAAAATTCAAATATTTTGCACAATATTCAGGCACGAAATTTCCCGTGTCGATTGCGTCAATGAGAGACGAGTATAAATAAGAACGAGTCCTTGATATGGCTACACCGATAATCGAATTTAGAAGAAAAGGATTTGAGAAATTTTCATCGTGTTTTCGACGAGTAATTTTTAATCGAGTTATGGAAACAGAGACACGCCTGATTGTTATTCTTAAGCGGTTTACACATTCAAATCGCTTTTGCCGGCTTCGCGCGGCGGGTCTTGTGAAGAGGAAAAGGAGAAAGAAATGAGCGCGTAAGCGAGTGCGCTATCCATTCAGGTTTCACGCGACGCCGAGCTGCAGTGGGTTCTGTGGCCTAATTTTACGAAAGACGCGCGCAGCTCGCTATAGCGTATCGCGTTGACGTTAGTTTACACATACAGGGGAATAAAGGAGAAAGAAGTTAAAAAAGTAAACACTCCACGACCTTCGGGAGAAGAAATTTCAATGAGGAAATAATCGCGTGCGATTTTCAACGTCTTTATCCGGCTATCTTAAACACCTCGTAATTAATTGCCTCGTTCTCCCTCTTATCTCGATATTTCAATCATTTTCTTTTCTCTCGTTCCCCCTTGCGTTAGCATGTATTACAAAATGCTATCAATGAACAACGTCTGTCGATATTAATCGCGATGTTTAAATCGATATGACGCCAAACCCTTCAATCCATGTGACAATTTGTGCCCACATATGTAATTGCATTGTAATTTTGGTTTCTAGGATCCTTAGGTGCCAACTAGCCGCTTATGGACCGCTCGAAACCGCTCGTTTATGTGCTAATTCCCCGAACGCAATTCCTCGTTACTTATGCGCTGACGATCTTCTCCGCTATTCGCTATTTTTTCTTCTTTTCATACGCGTAACGGCGCGTTCGAGTGCGAATTATACACGCTGCATACACCCAACGTAAATATATCACACGTATCGATAATCGATATGCGAAAAAACGAAGTAAAGAAAATTGAAGGCTTGCACTGAAAATAAAATACGAAAAAACATACATAAAATAACGATATACAAACACGTAAAGAGTCATTCTCGTGAAATTTTTACGAGTTTTCTCTACAGAAGCAGAAAAAAAGATGATCACGTAGGCGTCAAAGCAAAACAGCGAATGAACGAGAGTAGGGAGAGAATGAGAAGCGGATTAAATACGACGTTTATGTCGGGCCGGACGTCCTTATCCATGTGTCTCACAGATGAGATAAAATTCACCAAATTGAACCGCCAAATTTGCATTTTGACAAGCCATTTGCCCGATAAATGTATACAATTAGTAATCTACGATTATATTCGTCTCCCTTTGGCGTGAAACCGTCTCTAAGCCTATACTAGTAGTGCTGTAGTTGTCTATATATATACATTTATATATTTATGTAAATAAATACATTTACTCACCATGCGCACGAAGCTCTCCCATTGTTAGCTTTCTCGCCTCTCGAAATCTCACTTGTAATGAAAACAAATATATGTTATCGTGTGTATTGTATAGTAATCCCAACGTTGTGGAGAAATAAGATGAAAAATCAAGATTTTCCAATGCCGGTGTGAGTTTTTTCCGTAGCACTCGAATTTAAGACACGAACCACGCACAGAAATTCAAATGTTCCGACGTTAACGAATCATCCACAGTGTTAATTTATCACATTCCTCTGTTCGGCGGTTCCAGTTTGCTTATTTTTCTTTAACTTCTTTGGAATGTGGGTTAACTGAAAAACATCAATTACGTTATAGTTAAATACGTCAATTACCGTTCGTTGTGATTTTTCGATGTAACAACCACTACATGTGTTGATTGTTCTAACGGCGAGGAGAAAAGAATCCAACAAATAAAACGGCTAATGAAGCAATAATTCCAATATGAAAGACAGATTAAAGTAGCACTATCGTTTTTTTTAATACACGCGAAGAGAAAACCGAGATATCGTGGCAAGGAAAAAACTTAACAGAGTCAACGGGTGTAATTGGACGACATGTTGAAAATTTATTGCAAGATGCACAGTTTTTCTTGTATAAAACACTTGTGAAGTGAAGCAAAAAAATATGAAAATTAACGAACACATTCACAACAAACATGCATGTACGCCGTGAATTCGAATCATTGCACTCGAATAATACCACTACAAAGTTGAAAAATCAAGTAGGGATTTTTGAAAAGAAGAAACGAGTCACAAAAATAAATAAATTCACCTCGCGAACAAATCGTCGTGCGTGCTCGTTGCAGTACGCGCGAGACACCGGAGAACGTCCGTCCTGGTACTAAAACGTGTCCGGATCGTACGGCGGACTGGTTAAACTGGAGAACGGAGTACGTGACGCGTTTCCAAGTGTAAGTGCGTGACGTTGATGGCGCGGCTCGCCCGTGCGGTAGCGATTCGTAGCACTCCACGCGCAACTCGATTCTTGCATATGGCGGCCGGTCAGTATCGGTTGAATTATTTACTCGCGATCGGTTAACGACACGTGCGAGACGCATCTTGATCTTGCAAATGCGAGAATCAAAATCGTAAAATAATTTAACCGGACCGAAGATTTCTTTCAGAGATAAAATGTTGTTGCTCCTCCATTACTCCCCCCACGCCCCACCTTATCTTTCCCTCCCACAGCCCGGTAAATATAAACTTTACTTTCTCACTTTCAATGAATAACAATTATTCTTTACAGGAATGCTGATCTCTTGAGTGAATTTTATACTGATTCTTACGCAATACGTTGATAGAAATAAATTATGTTATGTTATTTTAATCGTTTTTTTTTGTAAGATAACTGATAAACGTGATGATTCCTGTTTGGTTGCGTGCGCACTGCGCATAGACGCTATACTGTCGGTAACGTAGTTATCCCAGTCGGTATGTTGATAAAGAAATATTAGTTTAATTTTTTTGATAGAAAAGATTAAGATGTTTTGTTCGAAAAGAAACACGTCGTTGACTTTTCTTTATTTTATTGTACCAAAAATTTTATTTCATATTCAATCATTGTTAATTTTAATATAATATATATATATATATATGATTTATATTTTGTTTATATTTTATTTATATAATTATTTGTAATAGTGTAATATTCATTGTTATTACCCTTTATTATGTCTCCTTGAAATTGTGAAATATCGTCGCTACGAAAATCCTATAAAAAAGAAAAATTTATATAGCGAAAATATACCACATTATTGAAATTCTCATTCATCCACGGTATTGCGTTTTCCAGAGAAATTAGCACAAATAAATACATATTCACAAATAAGTACATCTTTTCATAACTCTTCAAATAATCCGGAATAAATTTAATTCTTAGATAGCAATAAAAATCTAACGGAAGAAAATCTTTAGTCATACTTCTTTCTTCTAATATAGTTAAAATTTTTCTGTTTCATAATTGAACATTCGAAATTTTTATTGTTCTTATATAAAAAAAATGACGTGTAATCATGAGCATAATGCAATGTCATTGCACTGGTTTCAAATATATTGATTTTTTATCATTGAACAAATCGTTTTCAAAAATAACACTTTGAATTAGTGTTGGCAATGCACCATGATTTTTTTCCATTTTTTTTTCTTTATAATTCTTATGAAAAACATATGTAATTTATCGAATATATAATAAAGTTTCCAAAGAGTCGAAGCATTGGAGCTAATAAATATGACAAGCCGTAAGAAAATATATTTATATATTTTTATGCCTTGCGCGTGGGTTGTGTACGTGTGATTGTGTGTTTGTGTCTTTAAACACGAATAAAATTCAACTTTGCTAAAATGTACAAGGTATGTAGATAAATTAAGCGGGTGCTCCGAATGCCTTTACTCTAATAATCTTTATGCGATCGTGACGATTCGCTACAAACTTTCCCGTTCCCTATAATGGATTCTACGGCATACCGATCCAAGTATGTAATATACGTATGTACACCGATTCATTTTCATCGAAACTTCTCTCTCTACACAATTTACAGAGCTCAAATGAACACATTGCAAGACTACTTAAAGAGAGAAATAATTATGTTACGATTTTCAAGGCTGGCTTACCGCACAAATACATACGCCGTACTGCATATTGAATTGAAACACCTAAATTTTATACACATAAGTATATGTATATATGTTTATCGTGTTTGAAAACAATTTTTTTACTCTATCATGTACATTGCTCGATACCTACTGAAACTTATGTGCTAGAAAACTGCCGTTCTCAATTCGCTCAAGGAAAAATCGATTCTGGTATAATATATTCACTTTTATATTTTTTTAAAGCAATACAATTATATTTAATTTGCATGAGGTATCCTACGTTTTCATCATGCGTGTTAAAGATACATTTGTACGCTCGATAATGTATATAGCTACATGTAATTATTTGATAACAACATTTCTATTTTTTCAAAAATTGTATTATGAGAGATGTTACCGATTTTCTAAAATTGTACTTTTTAATAAAACGAACTCTCTCCTTGCAATTTTCAAGCTGGTCAACTTTTAACGAGATGGTATTGTAGAGATATTTTCAATATTGATGTTCAGTATGACTTTAATTCAGAGGAATGAAAAATTATAAAAGTCACGTGTACTCTATTCAAAATAGCTGTAAATGAATTTATTTGCACGTAATTCCTCATGTAGTTAATTTAATTGAAAATCAAGCTATAATATTGAAAGAGAAAATCCTCATTGTGACATGCATAAAGATATCCAACTGGAAATGAATCGAATGACTCAAAACTTATGAGAGTGCGAGATCTTTTTCTGGTCCAAATAAATTCGTTGTAAAAAATAAGAATAGTGATTTTAACGGGAAAAGCAAACAACACTTGGAAAAAATAAAAAAATGATTATTAAAACTATTTTTTTTTTTCATTTGGATGAACAATTGGTTAAAAATTATATACTTACAAGGTACATCTATATATATATACGTACACGTTCGTTAGTTTTATATATCTAGTTAATTAATAATATTATGTTACAATCATGGTTGTAATAGACGAGATCTGCAGATACGTTATAATTGATTCAATAATCGAACAAAGAACAGGTTGAATTATATTAGAGATGAACTAGAATTGAATTACTTATATGACAATAATTACACATAACTTTGCTTATATATATTTCAGATAAAACACATAAGCAATTATAACGCTGCGTGAAGTCTAATTTAATTATTCGATAATCAAAATATATATTTTTCTTGATTCATGTTTCAGATAGTAATATATGGCTAATACCGTGAGAGATGATGCAAATAAATTTTACTGAGTATCATGAAAATTAAAAAAAGAAACTAAATTGTTTCAAAACATAAGAATCAATTATAGGTTGTTCAAAATTTTACTGATATGTCCAATCAAATAATTTATAGCATATTTTTCTATTTATGTTAGCCGTGATCTTTGCTTTTGTTATTACGGTTAACAATATATGAGGACGCTCGTGTTAAGGCACAATAAGACATCTGAAAAAGGCACTACAATACCATACTTATGACATGTTGTAAGTAATCACACTGTTCTTACATGAAATGTTCAAAGGAGAGAGATCAATATGTAGACATATTCTTTTACGTAAAAAAAATTTGCATTCAAAGTATTTCAAAACGCCTGATTATTTTTATATATTGTATACTTTTGAATTTGTATTTTATCAAAGAAATCGTCTAATAAAATTAATTTACATTTAAATAATATGTAAATAACGGAACAACTGACAGAACTTGAATTGGCACTTATAAATATTGTCGTGAATTTTCTCCACTTGTCTGAGCGCTAGATTTTTCATCATCTCTGCATAGCCGTTTTAATAAATTTCACATAATATAAAAATGATATAATATCAATGCAAATAATCTACAAAATTAATTCCAACCAAGTAATTCAGTTTTTTAATCAATTTCAAATTTTTCATTCACAAACAAAAAATATTTTATATCGTCTCGTAGTATGATAATAAAAAGACCAAATATAGCTATTACAACTAATACTACCATCGAATTTCCATCGAATATCATTAAATTATTTTTCATTTAACACTTATAACTCTTGTAATAAATTAAGACGCAATGATGAAAACGTTGTTTAAACCTCGCTTTTATAACTATTTTTCACTTCAAAGAATAAAATAATAACTATTAAAAAATTTTTTATGTTCGTTTGTAAATTGGTTTTTTTTGTTACATTTCGATGGTAGCTTGGTTTGAAGGACTTTAAAAAATAATACAACCTATCTTAAAAGTATCATCATCGATTGCAAAAATTCGATAAAATGAGAAAAAAATTAAATGACTATAGAAATAAAAAATCACACTGAGCTCGCAACCATAATTACTGTTATCGGCTATTTCCCCAACAATTTATTCAGGATTATGAATTTCACTTCAAAGGTATAAACGAAGAAAGCCAATGCAAAAAAGGCATAATGAGCAAACGGAGTCAGCTATAACGATTCTTCGAGCAATTACTCTTGCGTACAATAAATTTTCTTACTTTTCTGTTGCTTCATTTCATCTCAGTGCTTCATAATACAATCGCTTCTGAATCACAGAAAAACGTATCGTAGGTACATCACAAAATGGCTCTGTCCGATCGATGACAGAGTATCATAAAACTAGTTTAAAATTTACCATTTCGTTATTGTGTTTTTATGCCATTTTTTCTTGTTTATTATTTTTCAATTTTCAAAACGTGTGGGTCAACTCATCGATCGGTAGAAAACCCGTAAAGTTCCAGTGGTGGTCCTCACCCCCGAATAATAACAAAGGAGAAACCCGCTCGGCATATACCTGTGCGCGCGCACGCGAGGGTTCGCCCCTTTGATCTATTATCGCACGACAAACGCTTGCGCCCGGCTCAGCCGAATTGGAGAAGTCTACTATATAGATACTGAAATTATCTCTCTCTTTCCCTCACTCTCGCTCCCATACATACATAATTATCGCAATTCTATATTTTCACCTATTCGGGCTCGTTTCACGTGCACTTCATTCTCGTTTAGACTGCACGAAGTATCTCGACAACATTGAAAAGCGTTTTTCTTTCTTAACGTCTTCAACGAGCGAACTGAGTATAATATCTCAAATTTCTCTATTTTTTCTGTTTTTTTTCAACGAGCGAATAGGATGAGATGCGTTTTTGTTATCGCGATCACGGATATGGGTTTGAACAAAAAAATATTTGGTTACAACTCCATGTCCTGTGCCTCATCTTCACTAAAGTCGCTCATCGAAGATTCGCTGTCGGATGACATTCCATTGCCAGTACCACCGTTTTCTTGATCCCGAAGGGCCTCCTCTGTCGCATATTTCCTTACGTAATCTAAAAAACGAGAAAAAATTTTAGGGCAGGCCCAATCGAATAATGAGATCAACAGGGGTAATTTTAGGCTCGATCGGTTTGCTTTAATAAAATTCTACCGCATTGGGCATTCCTCTATACCCACCTGCTACTTTCTTTTTGTATTCTTCGGGTTTATGAAGGTACATAGCTGCCGCATCGCCGTTCAGAGGATCGATCGGATTTGGATATGTCAACAACTGCGGCAAAAACGACTCGAAGATATTCGACAGGTCTGAAAAGTGGTATAATATGATCAAAGTATTGAAAAACGTGTAAATTATCTAAAAATATATAATCATTAAATCCATACCGTATAGCGCAGTCCAAGCTTGATTAATGACATCTAGGCACACAGTGCCGGAAACTTCGTCTATGTTAGGATGATATACCTTGTTCATAAAGCCAATTGAAGGCGATTTGAAAGGATAGTGCTCTGGCAGGTGAACCCTCACTTTCCATATTCCACCCTCGTAAGGTGCTGCAAAAATGCATAATTCGAATTAATTTTCTGTTCTATTAGAAATGAAAAAACAAGAGTTTCCGAACGCATAGGAAAGTCTATTGATATACGAGAACGAGAGAAATCTCAGCTCGTTTTTCTTCACTCGTTCGGCTCTGTTTGCCACGCACGTCCGCATATCACGTAATCACTTTCCTAATTAATATGAGAATGAGTTACGAGAAATGAGTTATAATTTATTACTAAATTTCATATGGAAAAAAGTGCATTCTCGAGCAAAGTAGTGTAGCTTATAAACTTGAAACGATTATCCAAATCGGGTCTTGATGAACAAAAAAGAAGGGAAGGTGAGCGCGACGCATTGCATAAATATATCCGGTGTATCGAGAGAATCGCGGCTGTCCTTGAATGTGAAACGATTAAACGACGGAAACGCAGTTACGCTCGTGTCAGAGTTAACGAACAACGAAAAATCACGTGAAAAGGAACGGAAGGGCAATTAAGATGTATTCAATTATATACTTACTCCCTCGAGGACCGTAAAATTTTACGGAGAATTCATTGAGGCCTCCCAGAATCGTAACTTCATGTTTGCTCTCTATTCTGTTTTGTAGATGATTATTGCGTTAAGGAAAATTCATTACCGCTATGTTGAAAAAAATAGTATTACAATATCGACAACACGCTCGATGAGCATCGATTGCGCTCATACGAGTCGGTCATTAATTTCATTAGTGAATCATAAGCGACCTTGGTTTCCTCCTAACGTGCAAAGTATCTTTTATTGGCGAATAATTTTGCGCTACGACCATTGCACAACGTTATTACGTCTTGTCATTTGAAGAAAGAGCAAAATAATAATAAATGTTTGATGTAGTGATTGTGAATCAATCGACATTGATTACTCATCGCTCATTGATAATCGAAAATGGTATACCTGAAACTACAATTCTGATTTCATTTTCTATCATTTCCGGTAAATATTACCGTGACATACTGTTATTCGATAAATTAATTACTGAAACAGATTTCACTAAAATTATTCCGTTCCAAATATAAATGACTTTTTTTTCGGTTAACTCGTAATATATAATTTTTCATACTGAATGAAAATTTACGAATTTATAATTGTAATCTGGAATAAAACTATATTCAATTTACACGGTCCTTTACGTAACGCAACGTAACGTACCGTAATGTAATATCGTCGAGCGATATTACGTTCCGGCGACTACTTCGCCACGCCGAAAACTTCCTTAACCGTAACGCGCTCGAACGTACCACTCGAGAGAGCTCAAGAATTACATACAAACATATAAATACGTATGTACATTGAAACGCACAATGGTTAGTGCTTTTTATATCGAGCGTGTTATCGCTTTGATGGCGACTCGACACGCGTGTGTCACTTTGACGAATATTTATAGAATTCGCTTTACGTTCCTGCTATTCAGTACTGGACAAATACCCCACGACGGTACGATGAAAATGGTACACGCAGGACTAATGATGATATGAATATTACACAACCATGTGCATTGCCCTTCCGAGCGCGAGGCAGAGCGTACAGGCAGAGGGAGGAAGAAAGTGCAGCCTACAGTTTCGAGGGGATGGAGCTAATTAAACGTTTAACGAAGTTTCAGTGGCTTCAATTACACCATCGATAGTACTCGTTCGAATAACTCGCTTATTTGCCTGATTAAATTAGAACGGAGTTTTTGGCTCGGTGAAAACCATTCCGGAAAATAAGAACAGTGGCGCAAGATGAATTTTCATCGGAAAAAGAAGTTTTTCCAATCGGTAAACGGTGCAGTGTCAACGAATGACGTCGCGTACACGGGTCATTGGCTGTCTTATCTGTCCCACTCCTTTCTTTCCTGGCGAGTCACTTCGACCGGCTCGTAGAAAACTCTCGATGCGTTAGAAAGCATTCCCCTCTTTGAGTATGATTCTTCTCCTCCCACTCCACCTACGCTTCTCGGAGAAACACGCGACGATTATCGCACACGCGACCGAGAAAAAACACCGCCAAATCCGCGTCCCTCGCGCTGAAAAAATTTAAAAGTAAATAAACGAAACGGTGAGTATCGAAAGAGCGAAATACGGAGTGCCACCTTTCACGAATAAAAATAAATTATATAACGAGATAAGGTTATTGACAAACCAGGATAGGCAGATAAAGCCTCGTGTGTGTTTTTGTGCTCACTCGAGAATAACTCTCGCTGTTTAAAAAGAAACATTCGTGAATCGGTGAAAAAGAACGAAAACAAAACGTAGAATTCGTGTACGTAAATAAACGAAGTCTTCGGTCAGTCGAATACCTAAATTATTGTGGTCGGTTTGATATACGTTGAAACTGAAGCGCAAAAGCGAACGAAACAGTAAAAGAGAGAGAGAAAGAGAGATAAAAACGGCACAACGCTATTCTCGTCTTCTACGCGTTGGCCTACAAAATAACCATAATGTAAATTTGAGAAAGAAAATATTGCGAAAAAAAAGAAGAGGCAGATGTAGAAGGAATCAGCGCGAATGGAAGAAAAGAGTCAAAGCAAATATAATGGAGGTGAAAACATAGCGTGCGAACACGGATAGCTCGCTTAGACACAAACAAGGTCGCGCATGGCACTAGCTGCATGGTGCACCATGCGAGTGAACGGTACAAGAGTCGAACCACGGAAGCGATTGCTCAATACTTAAATGCTAAATAGGCAACTCTCCACGTTTCTTCGGTTTAATCAAATTTTCGCCTTATTATGGAATTTCTTCTCTTATCCCTAATTAAAACTATTCAATGCTCTATACCTCTCTCTTAAAAGAATTTATTATATATCGTAACTAATTTAATCGCTGTTTGAGTTGCCTCACAGTCCAAGGGGACCTCTCTTTTCTAGGTACAATAAAGTATTCATCATTCTGTGAATTCTTTTTAGCTTTTCCGTAATTAACTAACGCGCAGCAGTTGTAAAACTGCGTAATGAGAGCGCATGTGCGCACGATTGCTATTTAGCGACGCGTATAATGAGAGAAGTCACGACGTGTAGGTAGGGAGCAAAATGTGCGCGAAACGAGATCGAGAGAGCGAGAAAGCGAGCGGGCGAGAGAGAGATAGAGAGGGGGAGGGGAAGAGTAGCGGGAGTCTCGCGAAGGTCGATCAGCTGGCCGAGTATACGGTACTGACTACTGACAATAAGAGAGAAAAAGAAAGAAATAGGTAGTGGAGGAAGAGACAAAGAGAGTACGATGTATTCACGCCATTGAATTTTAATCCACACAATAGATCGAACTTTTTCCACTCCTTTGTTGAGAAAAAAATTATTGATATAATGTGAATCGCGGACACCTCAATTATCAGCAAAAATAAAGACCTTTGAAACGCAAAGGACTTTGAGTTGACGAACGCGCTGAATTTGCGAAAAAAAGAGAGCCCGGAAGGAAAAATCAATTTTAAGAACAGGGGTGTATCGAGAATCTCATTGAACAAAAACCCCGTTTTTCCCAAAGAGATACCGTTAAGAAACTGGGCTTAGAAGTGAAAATCGACATGGGTGATATTTTGTGAAGTTCGTGACTTTAAAAACTGATTATAGCTAAATTTAACGGAATAAAATCAATGTTGCCAGGCACAAATGAATCACGCCGAAAAGAAGAATTTTTTACACGATACACGATAAAATAAAACCTCACGCGATAAATTCACATTTTAATATACGAAATGAACGAGCTTAAAATTACTGTGTACGTCCGTGATCAAAAACTGTGTGTATAAAATTTTTAATAGTAGAGAGACATTCGACGAACGCGGTGAGGTTAGGTAGAATAGTTGAAAATAGTGTTGCACGCGTGCGTCGTCATTTATGCTCGCGTGTTAATAAATTGAAAGTGAGAAAGACGGTATAAGAAAGAAAGAGAATGCAATATGGAAAGTTAGGTTAGCTTCGCTCTCTCCTCTCGCCTCCCTCTCTTAACCTTATCTTGGAACTTTCGTAAACACGTTCCTGGTCGTTAGATCAATGAAAATGTCCGACACGATATCATCGAAGCGAGTTCGATGAATAAAAATAACATTCTCGTCTAGAAAAGAGAAGAAGAAATAAATGCTCAATGTTAAGTGTTATATGGGGACGGACAAAGCTCGCACGGGCAATCAGCTGGGAAAAACAGCTGTAGCTGGCATTGTTTTTATCGAGTATTATTCGTTCCCGTGATATTGATTACTTTTGCGTATTTTGCATTAAAATTCTTTCAGGTATTGTACGATTTGTGAGAATTATTTAAGTTCGCTAGATGTCTATACATACATCAAAACAATGGGTTATGCCATAACCTCTTTACGTGAAAGATAGAAACACGTGCGCAATAAGTAGAAAATAATACATTAATTACGCTACTTTGAGAAACTCAAAGCTAAAAAAGAGATAACTTACCGTATTTATCACAAAAAAAACCAAATGAATTTTGATCAATGTAAAAGGATACAGTTTGATAACGTCCGTGTCCATACGCCGTTTGCCTGCACTCGGAGACGACATGTTTATAGTTTTTATGTGTACGTGTATATAATTGTAATTATATACGCGTACGGCGGTCGCGTGTATTGAACCCTTTGCTATGTCAAAATATCCTTGGTGGATCAGCTGGTACCTCCCACCTCTTCTTTCTTTTTCACCCTTTCAATTCTCGTACGGCTAGTTCGCTATCGGTCTACTTGATCGAAGTAAAAATCAAAACAAAAACAAATATAACTTTACTCGTAAATGAATTGATTGGAGATACGCGAATAATACGCTTCACGATTGAGCACCATCTTTACATTATTTTTCAGTAACGTGTTGTGCGACAAAATAAAAAATAAAATAACACACGTACCACTCATATATAACACTGGCCGTTGCGTTGTCGCGCGCACGCTCGCTGCTCTAGCTGTATGCGTAAGTAAACGCGCACGCCACTTCTGGTACACAACGAGCCCACGTACTACGATTCACGACGATCACACCAGTCGATTTTTGACGTTCGCACCATCGATTCTAACGTTATTTTTCGTAACGCGACAAACTCAAAACAAACACATGTATACGGACGAGAAAGAGAGAAATACCGTACAGTGGAATGGAGTGCACTGAACCAACAGTTCAAAAAGAAGATTATCTCTTTCTCGCTCGTTGTAGAGTCAATCTCACGGCTAATCGATGATCACATCGGTATTTAACCTGGTTATATCCTCTATTTACACATCACTCGTGATGATATTTTGTTTTCCTTCTTTCTGCGCAATTTTCGTTCTTCGTTTTGCGAAAAAATTGATTCCTGTCGCCTTGTCAGGCAATATTGTGTCCCCACACAGGCTAACTTAATGCGGAGGCGTCGAAAAATGCGCGTATAAAACGGTTTCAGAAGATATTGGTACTCTACTATTCCGTCTTTCTCTCTCACGCATACGCGAGCAAGAGAGCGCGCTCCTGCTGAACGTGTATACGTGTGTACGAACGAAGAGACCTCCCCCTTTGTCCGTGCAGTGGGTCAAACTGCGATCCTTCCTTCTTCTTTTAATTCTACTCCCTCTCTCCTTTCCTAGTCTAACTTAGACGGTCATTTCGTAACGGCGCTGTCGACCAATAGCCCAATTATGCGCCCTTAGATTCCAAATTCATTAATTTGAATATTTGTTTTCAAAGTGAAATCCTTGGAAAATCTCAACTAGAAACCAACACGTCCCACAACAACAAAAAAACTCCTCTGGTCCCCACTGCCAGCTCTTGCTCTCGCTCTCTCTCTCTCTCTCTCTCTCACTAACACCGCGTCCGCGCACCGACGACGACGACCTGTCAACCCACGTAACTTCGGCACATCTGATTCTGTCTCGACAATCCGGGCACTGTCGCCCTTCTCCGAAGCCTACTAGTGCCCCCTAACGTTTTTTGTTATCACCAGATAGTCGTAGGGAATTTTTAATTTATCATGCCAACACTGTTTGGCGTCATTTTCAAACACCCTACGAAATGATGGAATTTTAGGAATTACCTCGTTTCAAATGAATTCAAACTTCAAGATCATTGCGTTTTGTTCGATATTTAATAATGACATTAATATGTGATATTCAAATTACAAAAATCTTACAAAATGGCACGAATACTATTATAATATTTCGATGAGACTTAACACTACTTGTTCTACTATATTTAAAATTTTTTAATTTATACTAAACGGATGGAGATTTCGTATTTATTCGATATTGATAGATAAATAGTTCATACATTGAATACAGCTTAAATGCCCAATAATGATATGTACTATAATGGAACAAAATAATTTTCTATTACAACCATTAACGCATACATTAAAAATTAATAAATTATTAATTTATCAAGTATAGGAATATGAAATTGCACAAGTAAATTCCTCTTTTAGAAATTTTCCTCGCTTAGAAATTAGTAGGATTAACATTAATTTATTAAATTAGCAATGGTAATAAAAATACAATTATAAAAATAACAAATTTTAAATAATAGATTTCTTGACACCTCTGTACTATTTGGTTATAACTATATACGAAAAATTTTAAGATAAATATTATTTGCTATACTTGTTATGTAAAAATTTTAATTATGATATTTAACACGTTATTGACCGACCAAGAGGTAACTGGTATTTCATGCCAAACGTATTAGTAAATAAGTATACATTTGAATTGACGTATGTTGTTGCATTTTCAATTCAACTATGAAATAATAGCAGGTGAATAGAGATACCTTATGCGTAAAATTGCCGGTCAACAATCTGTTAATATTTTTGTGCGGTACATATATAATATTTGCTGTATGTAGTAATGAACATATTGTTAACATTCACAAAAAATAAACATAATAGAATATTATACTCTTAAACGAAAATTTCTTTATTGAAAGGAAGTCACTTCACCTCTATTATGCATAATCCTATAACTATATGTGATTGTCATTTTTTTATACATTTCAAATAATAATATCAAGTTTATAAAAACGAAATACTTACAGCATAAAACAATCTTTTTTAAGTACAATATCATAATCTTTCAAAAGTATATTTAAACAGAATAATACCTCAGTGAGATGAAATGACTCAAAGTTTTCTAATGAAAATATTAGATTTTTATGGCATATAATAAATTTATAAAAATAAGCAGAATATGAGAAACAATTTTAACAATAAAAAGTTCGTAATGTACAAAAGTCCATTTGAGTAAAATTAAAATCATCGACAATAAGCTAAAAATACTGAATGATTGTGTGTATAATTACTATGACTAAAATAAGTAGAAACATTACAGCCTTGAAATATAAAAATATAAATACATACATTGGAAAAATGATCATACGAAAATACATTACTCAACAGCAGCTTTTCTTGTAAATGCTGTTAATGACAACATTTCATTTGGGTCTGTTGACAGTCTTGAAAATTCAATTTCTTCACTCATACTATTTTCTAAAAATGAAGAATGAATTAACTGAAGTTCGAATTAGTATTAGTCATTTTAGTACTATTATTTGTTAATACCAGATGGTTCAATGGGCCACTGTTTGTGTGATGGAGCATAAAGACAAAGCAATGCAATTATATATATATTCCACATTCCATAAACTCCAGTGAAAAACGCAGATGTAAATTCTAATTCTAAATCTTCATCCCATTTCCATTGCCCCTCTGCCACTTGTCCAAGAATGAAACCAATTACTGTTAATGTTGCACATAATAAGGTAGCCATCATGAGAAATTTAAAACGATATATCACTCCTTCATAATGAAGACGGCGTGCAGAACTCATACTCGGTAAAGTAGCTCTTTTGGCACTAATATTCATGAATACTTTGTAAATCATGTATGACAAAAAGATCAAATAAATTCCAGCTGATATTCCAGCAAGAATTATAAACGACAACTATTACCCTAATTAAGGAAAATTTATATAATAAAATGACTTATATTATTTATAGATGAATATTGATGTAATTATTCAGTAATACCGAATATATAAATAATATTTATGAAAAGGATACAGCCAGTTTTGTACCAATATCTGTAACCCAAATTGAGTAAAAGGGGTTTCTCAACTGAACACCGCGTTCGCACATATCGAACATAAATAGCGACATACATCCTGTACCAACAGCTGACAAATGTCGCCAATAGCCTTTTAATGAATTCTTTTGATCGCCTTCCTGAATCTAAATATTCAAATTATTAATATAAGAATAAAATTAAAATCCAGCAATATTTGCTATATCAAAACCAGAAGTATAAGGAAATTAAATGCTCACCATTAAGTGCTCTCCTGCAAAAACAAGCCAAAATGATAAAAGTATGGCATAAAAAACACCTTGTCTAATATCTCCCAATAAAAGCATGAATGGCATATCAAATACAAGAGTAAAATATTCCAAAGGCACTAAAAACAATTATTTATATAATTTTCATGTTATCAAAAATATATACTTTTAAAATGTATAAATTACTATTCAAAAAAGTCAAAGCACAGCCAAGTGCTAATAGCATGTACTCCAGAAGGGCTGGGGACCTAGATAACATACGCACTCTTCTCCAGTACCATGCCAGAATGCAGACCACAATTGGGAAAAATACTGTTTTCAAACTGACCCAAACTTTTGTGAATCCTCCATTTTGATTAATTACCTATAACAAATCAGATGTAATATTTTTAATTTATGATAAAAAGAATGTACAAAATTATTACCGTTAACCAAAAATCAACAATATGTCCTAGCCCTTGATTGATATTTCTATCTGTATCAGCAGGTAACCGTATATTTAATAAATAGTAATCATGAAACAACGATCCTAATTCAAATAAAGGTACAACACTGCAATTATAATTGTATTGGTCTATTGCCTATAATAAGAAAATTTTTAAATCATTTTAATTTAAAATATTTTAAATGATAAAATACTAACTACTTATTTACCTTATGATTAAGTACTTACCTCTTCTATATCACATTCCAGAATTCTTTCAACAGTGGATTCGGCATAAGGTTTCCATGCATCATCTGGATCTTCTTTGTTTCTGTAGGCTAATTTTGCATCTAGAATTATTTTATTTTTCGGAGCTAAAAGAAAACAGAAGCTGTCAGTACTTGCATAACAAAAAATTAAATTAAACTATAATCATTTACCGATATGAACTTGACTGTGGTAAACAATATCTATTTCCAAAACACCAATAAGATTCTGTTGCCATCTAGAATAATCTAACTGCTTATTACCTCTTGGTATAGGCATCTGAAATAGGGTGATTTAATTACATTGTCCTTTTAACTTCATAACTAAAATAACAATATCATTAGGAACTTACTTGGAAAGTATATACCACTTGGAAAGCTTCATGATGACTATCAAAACTAAATCGATCCAAATTCACTGGCTTACAAGATCCTTTTCCTCTAGAATAAAACCATTTACCTCCACCAGGTTCTGATCCATTTACACGAATATCTTCGCAGGGAACAGCTAGAATATTCTGACTACTAGCTGGTGTTGGAGCTAAAATTTCAAAAGTGATATAATATTCGTCTACAATGATGTAGTCATCTTAAAATATGTAAAAACCGCTAAATAGGAAACATACATAAATTATTTTATTAAAAGATTTTCACGAACGTGTTTACTCACCGATTAAGCCGCCAATTAAAAAACACAATATTTGTGCAATTACCAAAAGCACGACGAGCACTGATAGTTTCTTACCACTTAAATTTTCGATAATTGTACCTTGCATCTTTGAAACTCAATTTCTTTCGTCAAAGAAAAGAAAACAGAATTTAGTTTTACCGCAAATTCAACCACAAAGGGAGGTCAATACAGACGCTTGGTGTACTATAAGCGGTAGGAAGCTGCCGCTTTGAAGGTGTACCCGCGTGAGGAGGCAAGGGAGGGAGATCCCAAAACTATGCGATGGACCAAAACTTGCTTCAACCATTGTTCAAACGATTCGCAGGTAATTTATCTCCCGTTCTCATGTCACAAAAAAATTACCGGTTTTTTAAAATTCTCGTTATTAGATATTAAATTTTAGTTATTATGAAGAATTTATATGATTAGCATAATTAATAATACAAATTTTTGACGTTAAAACCTTATTTAATGTTATTGGTGCGTAGAAAAGAAAATATACTAGTCAGTGACACATAGTTACCAGTATCATTAAGACTATTTAAATAATTCGAAATACATATTATAAGTTTCAAATTTCCGCAATTTTGCGGGCATTTGTGCGAATGTGACGTCATAGGGAAAAGCATTTGGACGTCATTGTATAGTTGCGAACGTGTGATCTGCGAAATTCTCGAGTCTCGTTTTTTCTCTTTCTCTTCCTTGTAACGTAGGGTGAATGCGCGATGTGATATAGATACGTATACTACATGGAATGCACATACGTTGTGGTTCTTCTTGATGTTGGTAAAGGTGAATTGGTAAAGCAAGAAAGTTAGAGAGGAGGTGGATACAGTGTTGGCGGAGATGTGGGAAATGGACGCGAACGGCAACGGAAAACGTGATACCGCTCGCAACAAGAGAATGGGCGCTAACGAAGTAAATAATTCACGTTACTATTTTAAATTTATCTTGTCATTCCGAAATACTCAACGATAACTACGCATGCACGTATTGCGATTCCGACTAACCTGTCTTAAATTTAGCCATGGTGACGCCTGTTGTCGTTATTTTGTTCTGTCACATTTATCAACATTCTCCTTTCATATTCGCTTACTGTTTTAATTGATAAAAAAATAGGAAAACAATTACAATCTTATATTACGTTCAAATCATTTAATATCTAATAAAGTAGTTAATACAAGACGAGTGATTAACCTATTATTTATGTCAATACCAAACATCTGTTTTAAAAATTTTTTTTACATAAATTTTTTTTACTGCTCTCATTAATCTCAAAATTTTGATGCTATAGCAGGATGGAAATCAGCCAACAGATTTGGAATTTGAATACGACGATGCAGACACAAATGCCGAAGAAATGGCAGAGTTGTACAGTTATACTGAACAACCTGAGTTACAACTCAATCTCAAAGTGAGTTTATAGTGAAATTTCCATTATGTTCTTAATGATAAAATTATAAATTATAATTATTTTGAAGGTGTTTGAAGAACAAATGGAACTATACAAACTACGACCGTTATGGGTATACATGGATGTCGAACAAAAAAAGTCTATTGTGTATAAATTATTGGATCAATTAGAAGTCTCTGACAAACAGTTAAGGATGAAAGCCGCAAGATGTATCTTGTATCTCGCTCAAGGCTGCTGGGCTGAAGCTCAATCGGATATGGAACAAGAGCAATGGGTTATTACAAATGTGATGATGCTTTATGAAGCTGGTGCTTTTTCAGCTTTTATGTCATTGTTAAACTTAGAGATTGAGTATGTCAGATTACCTGCTGATATATAATGTTTATGAATAATTGCAGTTAAAAAATTATTCATATTATTACAGGAATAGCGCTAATGCTTCTTGCCAAGCTGTAAAGAAACTAGCTGTGAGTTTATCTGACTCTACTGACTTGAGAGTTATTCTTTCTGTTTTATACATTATAACTGAAGTAATGAGACAGCAATCGCTTCTACCCAATCTTGGACCGTTTAAAGAAAATGTTATGTCTTTCAAAGAAGAACTTAGTAAGTTTTGATATTTTTATATGAATCATGGAATTTGATTACAACTAACTTTTCCACAGTAAATCCATATGGTGAAGAATTGTTAATAGTTAAACTTCTTGGAATGGTAACAAGTTTCTGCAGTGGTTCCTCTCCTCATTTTCCTATGAAAAAAATTCTTCTCCTCTTATGGAAATTGATCTT
Organism: Goniozus legneri; assembly: GCA_003055095.1. Classification (NCBI taxonomy): domain Eukaryota; kingdom Metazoa; phylum Arthropoda; class Insecta; order Hymenoptera; family Bethylidae; genus Goniozus; species Goniozus legneri. Next base: position 342,639 of record NCVS01000112.1, read on the forward strand.
ATTTTCGTTGGGAGGAATGAAAACACTCAGAGAACTTAAGAAATTATATAGAGAAGAAGCTGGATTGGACACACAACAAGAAGATACAATTGAAGTTGCTAGATCAATGAGATCTAGTTCACCTCCAGCTAGTGCTGCCGATTTAATTGAAACACATAATCAAAAGAGAAATAATAGATATTTTCGTCGGGTAATTATTCAAATTACTTGCATTCATCTTTATGGTATTTATAATATTTCAACTATTTAGATCTTGATGAAACAAAGCTCATTAGACGACCCAGGTTTAGGAATGGAATATGATGGATCAGAGCTTCCAGCAAATGCAAACTCTGGTGAAGGAGAGGGCGACATGGTTTTAGTCGGCGATCGGCCGAATATGGGTTCACATCAATCTTATTACGAGGAACAAAATAACGCGCCAGAACCTAGACCCGATACACCACAATTAGTCAAAGGAAAAGGTAATATTCGGTTTTACTTAAACAAATTCACACTAAATTAAGCATAAATTACGTGATATTTTATTTTTTTAAATGATAGATGTATATCACTTTCAATATATATAGTCCTGTACTAGATTATTTATTCATAGTATGTAAATTCTAATTATATAATTTATTGTAGCAGGATTACCTTGGACACCGAAAGTAAGGCAGAAAGATGTGGATACATTTTTAGAAATTTCAAGACTGAAATTCGTTGGATACAAATTACAAGGTGACCGAGAGAGTTTAGCAGGATTGCCGCAACCGATACATGAAGGTGTCAACACATTAAAACGAGTAAGTTAATTTTTATAAACAATTTATTCATAAATAAAGAAATAATTTCCATATTTTATTTTTTACAGCATATATATACATCACTAGCTGAAATACAGATTCAAAAGGAAGAGGATATTGCTAGAAATCCAATGAGCACTACAGAACCTCCTCCTCGACAAACACCTACCGAAATTTTATACCAAGCAATATTACCCAACTTACCGCAATACATGATAGCTCTATTGAAAATTCTACTTGCTGCTGCGCCTACTAGTAAGGTTAAAACAGATAGCATTAATATAATGGCTGATGTACTACCTGATGAAATGCCGTAAGTTTTAAACTGACAATTTTTTCCTAGTTACATAATTAATTTTAATAATTCGTATTTTAATTTTAGGATGACAGTGCTGCAGTCAATGAAATTAGGCATTGACGTGAATCGCCATAAAGAAATTATTGTTAAAGCTGTATCGGCGATTCTGTTATTACTTTTGAAACACTTCAAATTGAATCATGTATATCAATTTGAGTTTATGTCTCAGCACCTAGTATTTGCAAATTGTATACCTCTTGTTTTGAAATTTCTAAATCAGAATATTTTGGCATACATTGAAGCCAAAAATGTGTATGTTTCACTCAATATGTTTAAACTTTTCAATTGACTTGGAGTCAATAATGCAGTTATTAATGGAACAATATTTTTTCAGCATTCCTATTCTGGAGTTTCCAGGGTGTGTAATTGGTGATCAACCAGAACTGACTACAGAAAGTCTCGAGATTGGTGACAATCAACAATACTCGTGGAGGAATGTTTTTTCTTGTATTAATTTATTGCGAATTCTTAATAAGCTGACAAAATGGAAGCATAGCAGAATAATGGTATATGAATTGAATTAAAAAATATTCAATAATGATATGAAAAATTTTCAACGTGATTTTCCTCTTTCAGATGCTAGTAGTTTTCAAATCAGCGCCGATTTTGAAAAGGACATTAAAAGTACGACACGCTATGATGCAATTATACGTATTGAAATTATTGAAAATGCAAACTAAGTACCTGGGTAGGCAATGGCGTAAAACAAATATGAAAACCATAAGTGTAATTTATGCTAAAGTTAGACACCGTTTAAATGACGATTGGGCTTATGGCAATGGTAAGTATCGGAAGTTTCACTTTTTGCGTGTACGCTATTAATTTGTATTGGTTAACAGATTTGGAAGCAAGACCATGGGATTTTCAAGTCGAAGAATGCGAATTGCGTACATGCGTTGATCAGTTTAATAATCGACGTTATTCACAAATATCTAGAGACGATGAGTTAGAACCTGTTGATTCCTCAATCACATCTGTTCTCGGAGCAAATATCGACTTAACCGAGGAATTTAAACAACATTACGAATTATGGCTGCAACAAGAAGTTTTCCAAAGGAGTATCAATTGGGATGAATTGCTAGATCCAAAATCGTGCGAATTATAAATCCACATCTTGTTTCCAATGTAGATACAAATTTTTATATAGATGCACGAAAATTGAACAAAAATTCTGATGCTTGACAAAATACAGTAGCATCATAAAAAGTGTTCAAGATGAATCTGAGATCAAATTTGCACTTGATTTAGTAGTCTTACTATCAATTGTTATTGGTATCATAATCTTGAATCCATTATTTTAAGTAATTTTTTTATAAGCTACGTCATGCTAAGATTTTATTTAAGAGAACTGCGCTAGAAAAGTCATATATAGTTATTTGTAAACTCTTTAAACATCACTAAGTAAAATCAGTTAAATTATATATAAAATTGAACTTGTATGACTTTTTGTGCTCAGTGTAATCTATAATCATATTATATTACCGGTATCTGGTAAACTGAATTTAGAATTTCATGCATTTTTGATTTTATATAAATAATAATTATGATGTAACGACTGAATAATCTTCGTCGAATCTAAAATTTTATTGTTATCGTTATACGCTGAATTTTGAATATATCACCTATCGCATGTGTTGCGTTTGTTATAATCAGGCATCTTATTATATGTACAATGCCTTTTGATATAGCTAGTCATAATGTAGAAGAAAATCATTATACAGCAAGCAATGTACTGTGTACATTTGCGAAATCATGGAAATCAAATTGGCAATGAAAGAATGTGGAATGAAAGAAAAAATACATTGTGTATATGCAGTCTAAATTAAATTTATTATGTACGTGTTTCGTCTGTATCTACATGTATATATTTATGTATGCAATTAAATTATACTTATTAAAATGTGGATCTTTTTATTGTATTATTAAAATCAAGAAAAGAGAAACATAATACTCGACTTGAGATTATTTTTCCTTGTATGAATGATAATAAATAAAATTTGTAGATATCTCTAAACATATGTGTTTATTTCCAATATTATTATAATAATATGTGATCCTATTTGATAGGATAAAACGTAGACGTCATTTTTTATATCGTGAACTGGTATTCACTAAGCTCAACAAGTATTTGACCTTGCCAATGTTAGAAACTCGCCATGACCTCGGTCCAATTTATAAAATCAAAACGAATGGTCTATCACGATTATTCTTTTCTATATCTCAGATAGTTATATTCTCCAATATTAAATGAGGAAATTGATCACAAGGCAAATTAATTTAGAAAATGGGTCAAACGCATGAATGAGCGATAATGATAATTTCAAATATGAAGTAAACGGGCAGTTGAGGGCGAATTGAGGAGCTGAAAAATGAAAGTAACCAAGCGAAACGAGACGCATACAATGCCTCAACTGGAAATACCATCCAGTTTGCGCGTAAACTTACTCTCGCATTGATGTCGTATAACTCACGGTGTATGTGTGTAGAAAGCCAGTAGGTTAACCTTAAAAATAAATCAACGTGAACTGGATGCTCGGCTAGAGTTTACAAAAATTATAAAACTAAATTACTTTGATTGCCATAAGTACCTAAAAGTCGACGAAATGACACAACCCAGGAGGAGTAAGTTCATTGATTATAGAATAATATTTTTTGTTTACCATGTAAGTTGCAAGTTCATTTTGATGTCATCGCAGAATTCTCAAATAAATTAGTTCGGTTAGGTATTTTTATTTGAATAACTTGTGTACGAGTAAAATAATTTCACACTTGACACGCCCATTCGTTATCACATGCTGTAATAATATACGACATCTATTATATTTATAAATTTAGTGCATTTATGATAATAATTGTGTCGATTTTGAAGTATTAGCATTTAATTTTTTTAATTATGCTCACAATTTGTTGTGTGAACAACACCATTATTCCTTTTACAAATTACATTTAAAGAAAGTAAAATTACTTATTAAAGATATTAGAAAAATGAGATAGAACATGCATTACGATAAAATCATACGATTCATTTTTGCTACGTAATCGATGTAAAAAAAATCGTTTCAGATAAAACGAGAGATCGGCTATTGGTATGCATTGGTTCTCGGAATAACATTGAAAATGAAATCAGTTTATCCGATCGATTAATGTCTACGATTATGCACATTTCTTTACAAAGATGTGCAAGGAATAAATTATTTATTATTATTAGGTGCATATTTTAAGCGAATTATTATCACTTATCACCGCTACCACAAAATTACGTTTCCGTTTGATTACGAGAGAAAGGAAATCTTCAATAGAAGAAAAGCACGCGTATAATTTATTTTCCGATTTTTGGTAATTTGTATGTTTATTCAATTTATAAACTTGCCAGTCATTCAATTTCTACATAAGTATAATGACAAAACGAAGCGTGTGCAGCCTTCTAATGCAGGGTCGATAAAAACAATTTAACGACCCTGACAAAATGATTATTTATTTTCATAATCCATTAGTTTTAAAGAGCATGTGTTATAAAATATTTAACTTTGAAACTTAACTGTGTGGATACGTATGTCGATGAACAAGAAAGGTCAAGACACTTCTCAATCCCGCACTGCTTACACACTTCCGTATAAATAATGTATATCCTTTTCCCGTTTACGCATATCGCGTGTTATACAGAGTGGTGTAGGATAAGAAGCTACTATCAAATTTTTCAACATTCGAAGCGAAATTCGATTCAAATACGGAAATTCGAATGTCGATCATCTAAAAATAAAAGTCGTATATAATGACAGCGTTTCCGATGCTGATTACGGTTGAAAATAATTTTTTTGGAATTTCGAGAAATCATTAATTTCGTATTCTATTCTTTGCGATTGTCTTCTGTACCGAGTAAAATTAATCAATACACGTAATTCAAAAGTCCAATAAGGAATTGTAGAATCAGCGCGCTTAAAAAATAATTTCTGACAAAACTGGTGGAACCAATTTGTCGTTTCAGCCGGGTTTGCTACATGACTGTGTAAAAAAAACCATCGCCTCTCGCGTAATCGCGTCCTTGACCAAGGAAACTAGCGATGTTACGTGTTTTTTCATTTAATAATGTCTAACTACAACGAGTTCTTCCTCACCTATATACTGCGTGCATTATTCTCCTCTCATCATCGTAGTGATAAGTTCGATACTCAAAGACGTTCCACGATCTTATCAAACCTGACGAATCTATCGATCGGCATTAGATCATCACGAAATATCTTTCGTGATTTTGTTTGCGAGTAATCTACGTGTCCTCATAGTGAGTAAAAAATTATGAAAATGAGAGAATGATATTAGAGGCCTGAACTCGAACGTCCAGTATTTTTAGTGTCTCCATTCAAATGGTTCACCACGTTGAATTTTATTTTTAAAATCCTCGACTTGTCTATAAAGTTCAAAGACCGAAATGTCTCGTGCGTTTCAAAAAAATCTAAAATTTGGTGAAACTCTGCAAAATGGGGAAGTTGAGTAACGGCGTTTTTTTGACATGCATACCTTGCGAAATCGTACGTCGATCGACTCAGGTGGTTTCGAGTTTCCCCTCTCGTTTCGTTTACGTATTATCCTGACACTGCGGAATATACGCGGTACCCCGATACAGTCGTCCGACACAGTCATAGATCAGTCAATAAAGCGCCACAGAACGGTTCTGTACGTCTCCGATCGACGCGTGAGAAATTCAGTGCACGACCGGGAAGCAGATCGTTACATCTTTTTAATTATTTATTTTTTATTATTATCGTTAAACTCACCATTCTATTAAAATAATCAAGATGAACAAATCGTTCACTAGTAAGTTCGATTCGGAAAGATATATAATTTATATTTTTTGTGTGAATGTCGAATTTACATTAACTATCTTAATAGTAAAACGGTCACGTATTCATTGTCATAATAAATAGCGACGATGACAGGTGGTGATAAAAGTTCTAGTGCCAAAATTGTATTATCGTGATTCGTGGATAATGATACAGAATTAATGTTCTTTTTTTACGCTTGTACGATACCCGGAAGTGCGAACGTGAATATTACGCTAATGGATTCCGGACATCGGAATGAAAATAAAAGGGAAAATCGTACGAGTGAAATCTCAATGACAAATGTAATGTGTTATTGGGAAACGCGAAAAATTCGAATTTAGTCGGAATTATATAATAGAATGTTTGCTCGTGTCATATTATTTATTTTGACACATTCTACGATCGCGCGACTATAATGATGTATATTGAATTCAAATCTAATTTCCTTACTCATATACGTAAATAAGTGTATTTACGTACGTTCGTTTGTAAATTGGCTGTTTAAAATTTTACAACAGAATTACGCAAATTATAAAAAGAGAAATGGTTAAAATAAATTCGATATTCCTGAGAAAATAATTACAAAGGAACTTTAAGTAAAAATTTTTTTCTCGATGCCTCGAATAATGAAAATAGAATGAAAATTAATTCGATCGTTTATTGATATTCAGAAACGTCGACGGAGGAGAGCTTGAAGTTTATCAGGCAATCTCTCAAGTCCGAAGAAATGGATCATCTCGAGGGTACGCACTTTGACGGTCTTTTCCCACACGTGTTCGTCACACTAGGTGCATCGGTGAGCAAACCCATCTAATTTTCTTCATATCTTCAAACAGCCTTGAATTTCTTCTAACGTTTCTTTTTCCAGGGTGACCTTGCAAAAAAGAAAATTTATCCGACACTATGGTGGCTCTTTCGTGACAACTTGCTTCCAAAGACAACTACGTTTTATGGATACGCAAGAAGTCAATTAACAGTTGACAAATTGCGTGAAAAATGCCATCCATATATGAAAGTAAGAGAAGGAGAGGAAGAAAAATATGAAGAGTTCTGGAAACTCAATTATTACGTTGCGGGTTCATACGAATCGGAAGATTGTTTCCGGAAGCTTGACAAGGAACTCACGAAACACGAAGATGCAGTACTAGCCAACAGACTCTTTTACTTGGCTTTACCTCCTTCCGTCTTCGAACCCGTAACGATTCACATCAGAAGCGTCTGTATGGGTACAAAGTACGTAACTTCCTTGTGAAAGTCAATCCTTATTCATCTGTTGCCTTATTATTTTTTCTGATTATCCTTGTCAGGGGCTGGACTAGAATTATAATCGAGAAACCATTCGGCCGTGATGCGACGACGTCTCAGCAATTATCGGATCACCTCGCTTCTCTCTTCAAAGAAGAACAAATTTATCGTATCGACCATTATCTCGGTAAAGAGATGGTTCAAAATCTCATGACGCTCAGATTTGGTAATCGAATATTTGGACCTACGTGGAATCGGGATAACGTAGCCTCCGTGCAGATTACGTTCAAGGAACCGTTCGGTACTGAAGGTCGTGGCGGCTATTTCAACGAGTTCGGCATTATACGAGACGTAATGCAAAACCATTTGATGCAAATTTTGTCATTGGTGGCTATGGAAAAACCTGCTTCTTGTCATCCTGACGACATTAGGTATTCATCTGTAACAATACGATATATTTATTATATTTGAAGAAACCAATTAATATTCTATTTTAAATCTTTTCAGAAATGAGAAAGTAAAAGTTTTAAAATGTATGAAACCATTAGAGTTAGATAACATGGTGCTAGGTCAATATGTAGGTGATAAAGATTCGAAAGATCCAGATGCACGGTTGGGATATCTTGACGATCCGACGGTACCGGCTGGCTCTACTACACCTACTTATGCTCTTGCCGTCTTGAAAATTAACAATGAACGATGGGATGGAGTGCCTTTTATTCTGAGGTGCGGAAAAGCCCTCAATGAACGTAAAGCTGAAGTAAGAATTCAATATCACGATGTACCAGGTGATATCTTTGATGGTAAGGCGAAGAGGAATGAACTCGTGATCAGAGTTCAGCCTGGTGAGGCACTGTACATAAAAATGATGACTAAATCGCCAGGTATAACATTCGACATGGAGGAAACTGAATTAGATCTCACATATGGTAGTAGATATAAGGTAAGAATAAGGACCTGAAAAGTAACCATCAATAGTTTTGAGAATTCAAAAAATTTGTAGGATTTAAAATTACCTGACGCTTACGAAAGATTGATACTAGACGTGTTTTGCGGATCGCAAATGCATTTCGTACGCTCTGATGAGCTCTTTGAAGCATGGAGAATCTTTACACCTATATTGCATCAAATAGAAACGGAAAAAATACCGCCGATTCCATACAAGTATGCTCTCAATTGTAACAACGACAAATGAACAACGCCACTCATTAAAAATATTTCATATTTCCAGATATGGCTCCAGAGGACCAAAAGAAGCTGACGAGATGGCTAGAAAAAACAATTTCGCTTATTACGGTTCGTACAAATGGGTACAGCCGTAATAAATGACAAATGAAACATTCCAATTGAAAAGTTGACAGGGTGGAGATCTTCAGGATAACAAATATTACAAACAGTACACATCTGTGATAACGACACATCTATATTCATAAATAAAATATATTTTTTCAACTTTTTATATACAATTTTTGAATTTTCACTTGTTGTTTAATGATGTACTGAATAATATAAACTTTATTGTAATTTATTGTTTTATGAACTATTGATTTATATTTACTTAATTACTACATTACCACATTACTCAACTAATTTTTTTTGAACTACCGAAAATCGGCGAAAGTTTTATTTAATTTCATTGAAATTGTCACTTAAGACAAGCTGAGCAAAATTTTGTCCATAGTTAAAGCGTTGATAGTATGACTGCTACTGTAAATAGCAAATTCGAATTTTCGCGGGCCTAGTTGTATGTATATGTTTAAAACGCATACTCTTATTTCTAACCTTTATTTTTAGTCCACCATTATTTAACTTCTTTTTGTAAGTTAAAATCAAAAAAATTCCTTTTAATACTGTGAAATTGCAAAACTTCAGTATCATAAAATGAATTTGCATAAAAATTAGCATTAGTCAACGTTTATTTATCGTTTCATTGTTATCAAATTTCAATGTTTCTATTTCTAACCTATTATGATGATTTTTTTATTTATATCATTTAAACAAAAACAATTCATTTTCAGGCCATGAGATTAATACAGACTTTAATGAGATCTAACAGATCTCCACAAAGTGAACACATGACTCCATTTAAAGAACAATTACCTTTAACATTGAGAGATCATGTCAGTATGAAAACTTCTAGTGGATCAAGTAAATATTATCCTAATTTCAAAATTGAATAGTTCAATATTTCTTATATGAAATGAACATCAGTATTTTAATTCGTGAAAAATTATTTTAGATGCTGTTTGCATGCACGAAATAACACTATTAATGACTTGTCTTAAAGAGAATGATTACGCAAATGAAAGATGTAGTGAACAGACCAGGAACTTTCAAAATTGTTTTGACCAATATATGAAAAATAAATCCATCTTGAAGAAAAACAAAGTTTCTGGCGATATGATACCAGGAAGTACTGAATATTCTCCAAAACAAATTACCACGCTTTTACGTAAATATCCTCATGTATAATAATATAATATAAATTAGATCACACAATTATGTTTGTACAATAATTATTATGAAATGCATAAAATAAATTTATTATTTATAATACCTCTCATTTTGTACCCCTAGGACTTGTTTTACAAGATGAAGTTACTTCCATTTTTTTCATTAATAGTCTTTTAGAATATCCTAAAACAATAAATAAATATTTATTTTTCAATTTTGATAAGATTCAACTCATTATTAAGAATACTCACTAACTGATTCTTTTAAATTTCTGGTCACATCTTGCGTTTGTATTATATTCAATTTATTTTCAATACGGTGTAAAACTTTGCAACTTTCTGCATACTTGTCACGATAAGTGTAAAATGTGTATATAAGAGTAATTGCACAGAGAATTAAAGTACATTTTCTGAGAAACCAAGTATTATGTACTAGTGCAATCTATTACAGAGAAATTATAAATAAATTTATATACATACTGATACTATAAATAAATATACTCATATAAATTTACCTTATTCTCTGTTGAATCTCCAATAACATTCTCATAATATTGAACTAACATTCTTTCTAGTATAACATTAAGACTTAATATCGTAAACAAGGTAACTCTAGCTTCTACTGTTCGATGAGATGAGCTAAATAATGCACACAGTATACAGCTCACAGTATAATACATAATAGATTGGAACCAAGAAACTTCTCCAATTATCCAACTTTGAAATGTACGTATGTACGAAAATATTTCATGTAATAGTTCTTTCTGGTACATTGCTGAATCTCTATGGAATGATAAATTTTTTTATTAAGTAATTTTGAAAATTATTAAATAAACACATACTTAAAATCCACGACCATATTATTTACAGTTTCAGCAGATGTTTTTATTACTGTTTTAAGTTCTTTGCCATTATCCAATAATTGATTTTGAATATTCAATCCTTCCTTTTGACTTTTTATCATCAAAGCTTGCATTTCAGAAGCTTCCAGTAATTGCTCCTTCATTTTTGTTGATACTTGGTGTAAGCTAAAAATTATGATTTTAGTATTAATTTTTACATCATTTTGTGCTTCGATACAAGTTACATACAGTTTTATTGTGTTATCAGTTTCAGCTTGCCACATTTCATAATTCAAGTAAAAACAAATATGAGTGGTATGAGTATAAAATTCATTGTAAACTCCAAAGGCTCGATCAGACATATTATTGATACATTTTCTAAAATAAAATGAATAAGTAAAACAATAAAATGAAATATGAAACTGAAATATTTACTTGCGTGTATTTTCTGTTTGTTTTTCATGACAGTCAAAAGTTGAATGACCTGAATCTTCTAAGAAGCAATTTGCCAACTGCAGAGCCAACAGAGAATGCTGCCGATCATTCAAATTATTACAGGTGCCTTTAATTGTCTCCAGTGCTTTGCGCCAGCAAATTCCATGTTGAGGTAAATTACTTTTTTCTTTTATGTTTGAATATAATTTTTCACCTAATTCTTTCAAAGCTATTTTTCCTTCGAATGCCTGAATGCAATATGCTTTGAATAATAAAATATTCAAAAGAATTAGGTATATTTGCAATTGCGGCATTTTTATCAATCACGAATAAATTTTTTGTACATTTGATTTTTTTTATTTCAATCGGCATTATTAGTGTTCGTCCAATGCAACAACATTAATATTTATGTTTAGTAATCTTTCCACATAGAGAACTTTAAATTTGCGCGTATTTATTTTGAATTGAAACGTCAACCGTTCTTCGAGCAATGATTCTGATTGGCTAACACATCACGTGCCATGAACTTAAGAATGTATTAATATTTGCCTGGCTCTCTTGTGCCAAACTCGACGACAACGCTATCAAGTGGCGAAAAATAAAATTAAGCGAGTTGCGAATCTTGGATTAAATCGAACTCGTAAGCTCGAATCTCGAAAAATCGAAACTCGCAACCAGCCGCGCACTCGATTTATACACCGATGGTTCTGTTCGTTGGTTCGTTGCGTTCCAAACCTCGCCATGACTGAAATTTGTTGCAAGAGTAGGAGTGCGTTTGCCGCGACAGGTCATACTGCGAACAGTGAGATTACTTAATATCCGATCGATGTAGCAAAACCGCATCGTGTGAAAACGTATTTCTGGGATTCGTCCAAAGTCATTCCGTTCGAGCTGAATATAATTATTCTTGTGGGGCTGTGTAATAAGCGTTGACTGTTGTTATTGCAACAAGAAAATAGCGATATACGCAAAGACGGATTCGAAATCGGATTAGAATGGAGGTTCGTGGTTGTTTACTCTAACATTATTGTATAATTAGTTGTGGCGTTTGTTCTATTGTATTTCATCCTTCACTTTTCTTTCTCGCCGTATAAAAGCACACAGGTATAGTTCATTTTGAAATCTTGGAATGTTTTGTTATTTTCAACTTCACTTGAAATCAAAAATGTGTATTACCTTTACTCGCATTGACTATTAATAAATTCAGTTTGTTACAGTTAATTTATGTATGTGGCAATGCCATGTGTACATGATTTGTTATTATTATAAACAAATTCTAGTAGGGTTGATGGTATATAAGTGTTTGAATGTAATGGTCAATCTTATAGATAGATGAGTGTTCAGCCGGTGGTGATACAGGGGGTGAAGAAGATGAAGATGATGCTTCATCACATTTATCAAGAAGCAACAGTAGCGGGAGTAGCAGTGTCAGTGGTAGTAGTACTTCATCAGAGAGTGGTGATGACAGTGGAGATGAACATGGTTCATCCGGGTCAGATAGTCACAGTTCTGCTGAAGACGAAGATGATGAAACTGAAAACAATCAATATTTGGAGAAAATGGAAAGTCCTGATGTAATGGTAATATCAATAAATGGATTTTGATAAAATGTAATGAGGTTTTTAGACTTTAAGATTTGTCATATTTGTTGTTTAGAGGTGGGAAACCTGTGTGGCAGCTAATGAAAGAATAAAACTACCTCAAGATCTCTGTGAACATTTTGCAATTTTCAAAGAACTTTTGGAATATCCTTTTTGTTGGGAAGAATGTCTTAATGAGTCTCAAAGAGAATCGTTAAAGAGTTTGTTACCAAAATTTCCTGATGATTGTGATGTTGAGGCAGAGACAAACAGAACTTTACGAATGTTATTCAACAGAGAAATTCACAGGTTGTTAAAATTTTTATTTTGCAAATATGTTTGTATGAACATGTTTTATAAATGAATTTTATGTATTCATAGATTTGGTGTACCTGCATTAGATGAGTTTCATAGTCACTTATCTGCTGGACACTATAGACCTGATATTAGAAGAATGCGTAATCTAGTCCGTAAAGCTCAGAAAAGGAGATTGTTATTTGAAGAGCGAAAGAGATCTTATGAATTAGCAGGTCAATTACTTAAATCTCGTGAATCTTTAATATCTAGTTCTTATAAACAAGGCTTCAGTCAACCATCCAACCGAACAGTATCCAAATTTCACTGGAAAAAACCCCGACCTGCTATGGGTAAGTACAGCCTTTGAAAATTTTGTTCAAATTTTCTGGCTGTTTATATCTCTCCGCACTTCAGCCATTTGGGCAGAAAAGTACATAATAAATCATCTTGTGGACAATATTAACAAGCGAATGAACCGACAGTTGAGGAAAGAACTCAATTACGCTACTTGGAGGAACTAAGTGCCCTGCGAGCCGAGCTTGGAGTCAATGCAAGATTAGCAGCTGATACAACATCCGAGAATGAAGAAAATTGCTCACAGTATCAACTCTCTGGAAAACAGAAAAGAAAAAAGAGGGCACCCATCAGTATGCAGGGTTCTTCAGTAAAAAGTCTTCAATTGGGTCAAGAGGATGAATCAATTCGACCAGTTTTCTCAACTCTTCAGAGATCTGAATATATACCTAATAACTCTATATATACTCGAGAACTTCCTGAGGAAGCGTATCGTGCAATGTTGATAGCTCATAAAAAACGAAGAGCGCGACGTGACGTATGTTTCAAACAATTCAAGGTTTTAATTTTTGAATGATATGGTAAGAATTTTTATTTCTTGTTCCATAGATCCATCCCGAGTTGAATACGCAAGGAATTGCGCTTGCCGATTTAACTCAACGAGCACAGATAGGTCAAAAACATAAATTGTCTATCAACACCTCACCTCGTGCAACTCCTGCCAAAAAACGATCAAAGCTTGAACAATCACCTTTGTGTCACCCAATACCTCGTTCTTTCAACGTTAACAATGTTAAGCCAGAAAGCGACAATAGCGATTATTCACATACAACGGATGACAACAAACATTTTAATATTTCTGATATGGATCTTAAAATGTCGACACCGATTAAATCTGAGGCTAATGACACATATGAACCACCTCCAGTTTTTACCTCAAAAAAGAAAATGTAAGTACATCTGCTTGTTTTTGTTTGTTTTTGTAATGAATTAACGAGTTTATGAATTGGTGCAGTAATACTCCGTCTACAAAGAGCAATAAGTTGCAAACACTGTTGCCTTCATTAGTGAAAAAAGAGGCTGAGGAAATGGAATACGAAGATATTAAAACAGAATTTAGTAATCACATCACAGAAGATTTACCACCTGAAAGTGGAAATCACGAAGATATTAGTAAAAAAGAGATTGATTTAGATAGTATAGATATGATGCAGTTGCCAATACAACTGGACGATGGTATTGATATTTTAGAAGATGTTAAGTAAGTATTGAATATAATTTATGTGTTAAAAAATGAAGTTTAATATATTATTTTACTATGATAAAGGTACGAAGAAGAAGCTGTTATTTCAATACCAGAGAAAGAATTGTGTTTATCTAGTGGAGTTGATGTTATAGATGCTAATGGTGGAGCTGAATTGATGCAAGAAACTCATGCTTCATTTTTCTCACTATTAAGAGATGCATTTACTTCCAAAGGCGAATACAGAATGAGCACTGTGGAAATGAAAGATGCAGTAACTCAGTGGCAAAGCAATCCTATCTCCCCGCTAAATGACTGGTAAGATACTTGAAATAAAAATATCAAATAAATTTTAAACACAAATTCATTTTAATTTTTACATTCTTAATAGGTACTCATTAGCGACTTCTTGGTCAGCTTTGGTTCCGTTAGCCTTAGGTTTCTTAGCCGGTGAACTCACATATGATCAGAATCATGATCATCAATTAGAAAAGGAACATGATTTGGTTCCTTATTTAGAAAATAAAGGTCGTGGAGTCTATGCATGGATTGGCGCTGGTCGAGATTCAGACTCACGACTTCTTGATTTATGTACAAAGTTCCTCATGCATAAGTAAGAATTATCGAATTTTTTTTAATCGTAATGAAATATCATTAGGTATAAATTTTTATCATTGTATAACAGGGATTCGCTAGCACCACCAAAAGCACCTACAGCTACTCACACAGTCACTCCCATAAAACAGCAATCTCAATTAATACAAATCAGTAATAATTCAAACGCTAATAATAGTAGCGTAAGTGGTCGAAGTGCCAGCCCTGTCATGGAATCCGTCAGTACAGATAGTAGTAATGTCAGTAATGTCACAGAATGGGAACCACCCCGTGCGCTTTGCCCTACTGACTGGAAAGTTCGACCATCTACTCCGGAAGAACGTGAAGAATTCAGAAGGCAAGAACGTATGCGTTATGCTGCGCCACATAAAGCTTTTACTTATCGTATGCATGGTTATGCATCCGTTGTTGGTCCAGTTAAAGGAATTTATCAACATAATGTTGGTAAGTTGGAAAAAATAGAAATCGATAAAAAATTAACGAAAAAATTTCATTTATTCTAACTTACATAATTTTGTATTGTTTCAAGCATCTGGATTGACTAAACCCCGAGGTCATTCGCTGTTAGTTGCTGATCGTCCTAATTTTGTTACTATCCTAGCTCTCGTTAGAGACGCTACTGCTCGACTTCCCAATGGTGAAGGTACACGAGCAGATATTTGTCAATTATTGAAAGACTCTCAATATATCCGAGAACAAGCTGACAGCGACGAGGGTTATTTACATTCGGTAGTATCAGGAGCGTTAGACCGATTACATTACGAAGCCGATCCGTGTGTTAGGTATTACCCCAGAAGAAAAGAATGGTTATATTTACACCGCGCCCGTTCAGAATCAGAATTCGGTAAATATTTCATAATTTAAAAGTTTTTTTTAATATTAATTTTATTTGATTTTTATAGAAATGTATCACCAGCAATTACAAGGAGTTGCAAAAAATAAGAAAAACGGAGGTAACGCGTCCAGAAATAAATCACTTCCTGCTGTGAAAGCAATTAATGTAAATAAAGAACAAACTCCTAGTAATACATCGAAAGAATCGACACCGAAAAAAGAAAGAAAAAGTACAGCATCGGCTCAGGCTACAATATCTCGGTAATTATTACCTTATGATCAAATATTAAATATTTTATCCCAAACTAATCGATTATTTTAATTATTACAGAAAAGACCAACGAAAAGTTGAAGAGAAATTGGTGGTCGACCAGGCTTGTTCTACGGAACAACCGGTGGTAACTACAGTTTCTACTATAACTAGTGCTTCAACGCCATCGACTCCTATAGGTACATCGACTATTACCGTGTGTACATCTTCCACATCTGTTACTAATGTAGTTAGTAATATTCAACGAGAAACTGTTTCTACGGATACAAAAACTCAAATAACAGCTACTACATCTAAGAAAGTAACCAACATAGGAGGAAAACCCGTAGCTGTAGTAAAAAATCCTCAGAGTTTACTTCAATCCAACCAGCAACATTTTCCACATCATCAAATTCAAGTTTCGACTTCTGCTGGTTTGCAAACTATAAGATTGTCGGGTCATTCTGTTTTGCATTCTGCGCAATCTATTCCGGCAAGCACTAGCACTAGTACTGGTAGCACTCAGTCAAATTTAACTACAATATTCCCGACTACTAAAGTACAAAATCAACCATCTCAGCAGCAGACTATTGTTACGAATCAAGCGGGCAAGAGTATTTTACAGACTGCCAATATAAAACAGCAGCAAATGCAGCAGCAAGTTTTGCCCGGAAAAACATTGTTAGCTTCACAGATTAAATTGGTTAGTTCTGGACAAATCAAATCATTGTTGACTGGACATGGCTTGCAAGGACAGACAATATTTATTAAACAATCATCTCCGTCTGGTCAACCACAGCAGTTGCAGCAACAACAACCTCAGCAAACTCAGCAGATAAAAGTAAGTTTTATGTTATATTATCTACTGATTTAACAATAAAACAAAAAATTATTTGAATACACAGCAGCAACAACCTCAATTGCAACAACGAGTCATAACTGGACAGCAGCAATCTATTCAAACACCAGGCATGCAACGTATAATAGCACAAATAGGTGGAAAGCCAATCGCAGTACAAATACAACCCTCACCGCAACAGCAACAACAGCAGCAAAAGATTTTAGCTAAAGTTCTTACTAGTTCAGGTAGTGGACAACTTATTTCCGTGGAAAGTCTCTTGGCACAAAAAGGACTTAAACTTGCTACAACAACGAGTCATGCAAACCAGTTGAATAGACAAGGCAAACAAATTATTCAGACTCAATACCAGGTGAAAATTGATCTTTGTGATGTCTATCAACTACTTGTTGGATAAAAATTTTAACTGAATCAAACTTTTACAGGTCGTTTCCCAAGCACAAACGACCCCTGGTCAGTCGAAAATAATAGTCAGTTCTCAACAACAGCCACAATCACAAACCCAGACGGTGCGGATGGTTACGGCTCAACTTGCCGGTAAACCTATTGTATTAGCCAGCGGCAATAAAAGTGTCGGCGTTGGTGTGAATAGTACCGGTAGCATGGTATTAGGAAAACAGCAGACCAGTCAACAATCTGCTCAAACGCAACAGCAACAGCCGATTATTCTACCGAGTCAAGTTTTAAATATTAAGACTTTGCACGGACTGAAAGTAATACCAACACCGGCTGGTTTGAAAACCACAGGAGCTGCGGTATATGCCAGAGTTATAGCTCCAACAACAATCACGTCCACTCAATCGGCCACAAATCAGCAGCCTGCTCAAATTCAGGCACAATCTTCGAGAAATAGTTCATTTGGCGCACCCTGACAGAGCTAACAATATTTTCTTTACTTTAGCCACGTGTTTTATGCTTATAATTTTTCTTTAATGTGTATGTATACTGAATGTATCATAAATTTCGCTAAGCGAATAATATGATCTATTTGTAAAAAAAATAGTGAGGGAATATTTGCCACATAATTTGTTAATATACATAATTATAACTCGTACGTTTAACGATAAAGGTGAATCTTTTGACAAACAAGAATTTAAAAAATAAAACAGCGTAAATTTGTATTGAATAGCGAATTATTTACAAATGCATGACAAAACTTCGTTCGAATATAAAATGTTGTTCTCTTGTATCAAGAATATTTCACGACGTAATATTATACAGCATATAAATAAAAATAATGTATAATATAGTGTTAAATAACTTTAATATAATAATTATTTTTATGATTTTTAAAAGTTCTTATATATCAAACTCTAGGCAATTAAAAATGCCACGTCTTTGGTCAGTTTTGCTTAAAGAATTATTTCTGAGTAAGATTTATAAATATTTACAGTATAATTACATTATGAAATATATCTTAAATGCTTCATTACTATAACAATCATACATTAACTGTAAAAATGTTATTACTCCAAGTACGTTATAAAAGTCGATCAAAATTCAACAAAATTAAAAACAAGTTTCAATAATTGACCAATAACAAATTACGATATGGATTGAGAATTTTTTATATCTTCAAAGATATCGATTAAATTATTAACACCTATTAAATAGCCATCCTCGTGATTTCCCACCTGCCATTTAACGTCATGACAGATGTTAGGCAGGTGTTGAGGAAGTGGTAGTGTTTTTGCAAAGTCTATCATCCAAATACCAGCGTCTTTTGCGTCATGAACGAATAATAGACTCGAGCCGACAACTTCGTGCGTGGCAAAAAAATTCGAAGCCTTCAACGTCGCGCGAATAGCTTTGAGACGTTGAAGGTATTTAGGAACAGTATGTGGATAACCATCTACAAAACGTTTCAGAGCTTCCGTTACCTGTAACATTTTAATCATCGTTATTATGCTCCATTAATATTAAAAGAAATTTAATAGTAACATGTTTATATTTTAATATTTATTAGATATGTAAATATTATTTTAATAATTTACTTGTTCCCGTGTACGCGTTGTTTTAAAGTCTTTCGTTGAACCGCCCTGTGCCAGTTTGATACCTTCCACCCGAAAACCTAACGTGGCCGTACTCGATATAGTTTCTCTCCAAACCATATATCTTGGTTTTGTTACTCCTTGTAATCTGTGTTCTTCCGTATTAGGAGCAGTTGGATCAACTTGTATCATTTTTTCATACATATCTTTTCTTAACTACAATAAAATTTTAATTCACATCCATAATGAAATAATTTAAAAATATCAATAACATTAAATACCCTGGGTTTCTCCTTGGCCTTAGCCAATTCGGTTTCTAAGTACGTTCTAACGCCGATTTTGCAATCCATAACACACGGTTGCTCGAAGTCACCCAGCAAATCTTGAAGTTGGAGGTAAGAAGAAACTGATATTTTTTTATCATTACCAGCAGTTTCCTCTTTACAATTTTCATTTAATTTCTCGTCTTTCTTAGTTTCTAAATTTTCGGCATCTTCTATTTCTAGAACTCCCTTAAATTCCGGTACATACGGTCGCAAAACGTCGTGCATTAACAATTTAAAACAAGCTTCTTCTTGTGGACATAATTTTTTCAAAATTGTTCCAGGCGTTGGTCCCGCACGAAAATTACCCTGATGTCCGGCAAGTTGAACCTGCGATAATATTAGAAAAAAATTTGTTATTATTATGACGTAGTTTGAAGTCAATACTACTGATTCTGATTAATGCTTCACGCTACGTGACGGGCATTCACTACTCGTCTTCACGATTGTTACATAGTTTGCTATGATTGACCCCAATGTGTCTGTATTACGAGATGTTATAACTTCGCTAATAAGTTTATCGCTTGTTAAGCCGTAAATATTCTCATAAAAAGTTACATTAAATTGTCGCCAATAAATTATTCTAAATCTTGCAATTAAACCGGTATTTAAAATTTAATTATTTATGATTCGTCAAGATCCGTGTATTAGCACTGGTTCTTTGTAATAAAAAGTTCAAGAGAGTCAATTTTTAAGCAGTAATTCTTATTTATCGTTTGACGCGTGTTTTTATTTATTGAAGTGCCTCAATAGTCTCTCTCTACGTTTTCGAGTCATCATCGTAGCATGTTTATTCTCGCTCGTCTTATTGCAGTGATGTATCATCATATTTTTAAGTCACGCTGGTATGTTTGAGCCATATGAGTTCCTACTTTCATTACTACTGACAATTTCAAATCAACTTACCCAAGGATATCTCTGTTTCTTGTATGTTTGGAAAAAAGGAGTCCAGTGCACGATATTTCTAAGTTTCCGCCAACCTGAAGTCTAAAAAACAGATCAAAAATCTAATTCAAGAATTGGAAATGATTTTTCGTAAAACGAAGAGAGAAAAGTTAAGGAAAGGAGGAAAAGAGAACGACGGAGAGAGAGAGAGAGAGAGAAATGACTGATGAATAAACTTGACGATTGACAGTCGACACGAATTCCGACGGTTTCGAGGTCGAATATTTTTTTCATCAGAGAGAGTGCTTTCGTCATTATTAGCATCGTCTGTCCAATGACACGAAACCTCGACGAGGAAGTACAAATTAGACGTCCATTTTTAATGTCAAAATTATTTCTTTACGCAAGAAATCTTTTTACAGATTCCGGTCTCTTTAATATTCAGATGTAATCGTTAACAGATTGCATAAATTTGTTTACATTATAGTAAAATCCTACGCCGAAAATTATCGCTTTTTAATAGAAACAGTAGTATGCGAATTGATTTACATTTATGCTTACTTATGGTATTTAATGTTTTTAAATTCTTCTACCAAGCTCTAATTGATTTGTTATTATTTTGCTACTTTCAAGTATCATTTCACCAACTTGCCAAAACATTGTGAACATTATTTATAAATACAATTATAATCAACTACAACAAATTCCCACCGCTCTCGGATACGTATTTAAATTGCGAATCGAATTAAAACCGCGATACGACCTTAAAAATTCCAAGACGAATATTCTTGACGTTATCCCATCGTAAAACCAATCAATGCGATTTGATTATCATATCATTCATCATTCCTACGATCGTTTTGCCTTTATTCAAATCGTTGATCTCGTTGTCATATTTTTAAACTCTTCTATTTCGCGAATTGTTATAGCTATGTCAAAGTATTTTCTGGCTGATTGATTATTTTGAAAAAACTCGATACTTTAAAAAATTTGCTCTCAATGAAATCTATAACATATTTATTAGAACTTTGTCTTTACGTTGATATTATTTTTTTTTTTGTTCGTGCGGTTGCGTCAGAGGCAATGAGGTTTTTCTCTCTAACGGGATATCCGCATTATTCACTCGATCTCGCAAGAGAGCGTGTAATTCTCATATCTTGAATATTTACCTTCTTACGTTCAACGGTATGCGCAGTACGCTGGTAATTGTCGACAATGTCTAATAGACAATCGTCGCACCTGCAGTAGCCGCTATCGGATGTCGATCCTGTGCGCGTGCCGGAATATGTACTGCTACTTGCCTGACTGTCGAACGACTCGGTCCTTCGAAAAAACGTATCTCTTTCGGTGTCAATAACGTGATGCATTCGGTTTCTTTCTTTGGGCAAATTTTGTCGCTCGATCTTCGCGAGTAGTAAATGCTCCATCAAATTCAAAGTTGGCGAACATATCGGGGTCGTGGGAGTCTTCTCGCTACTTGAGCTCGAACTTTTTCTTTCACACTCTTTCTCCATTCTGTGTGTCTAACGAAAATTTGTTCGTGTCCGGCGGGTTTTTTTTTTGTTATAAAGTGAAAATTACAACTTTATTTAATGCTTCACATTGGCTCAATTAACGTGTATTTAGTAATTTTATTTTTTATAAAATAAATAAAAAGAAGGATAAAACGAAAGCTGCTGTTAGTTCACTCCTCGAGTTTTGTAAGCACTTATCATTGTGGTAACATAAATTTAAAAATAGCATGAAGTAGCGGAGGTTTTGAGCGTGGAATGATTCGTTCTGCACGTTAATGGCAAGTCGATAAAACGATGTAACTTTCATATAATAATTATCTTGTGCAATATTTTAGCCGTCGATGTTAGATGAGAAAATTGAGATCCGATTTACAAAACAATCAGTAAGAATAAATGTGGATAATTCAAAGCAAAAACATATAAAAAGATGTTTGAAAAGTTCTTATTGGTATTAAATTTCTATGACGAGGCTAGAGTTTGTAATAAAAGTCTTGAATGTAGTAGCAAACGAACCTGGAGGAAAGGATTAGCCCCCTATACTCCTGACTTGGAATGTAATAAGCCCACTATACTACGACCCTGCCTCGCGCAATATTACTTAAATTGAAAGCCGTCAAGCGTATGTACGCATCAGGCATGTCCGGTGACCTTCGATACACATCAAGGAAATATCATACGAACTTCTAATATTTTTATCTAGTCACTTATTATTTTATAATAATTACCATATTATGGATAATTCTATTGTTATCAATCTTTCAAACTAAAGGTGAATAAACTCGATCGTTTATTTCAATATCATTGATTTTTCGTTATAAACATCACCTACCTATGTTGTTTATATCAACAAAGACAATTCTACGATTTTATATGCGTACTTATTTGGCTGGCCAGCTAATCTACTTTGAAAATGAGTCATGCACATTTTGTTATTACTAGTTTAGAAGTGCAATATATCAATAATTCAACTTGGATGTAAATTATCAATATTTTTGTGCATAATAAATTCTCAAATTAGCCAATTAAAAACATATTATGAGTAAATAAAATGATAAAAAATTTGCGTTATTAACAAATTACTTACCTTGATAGGTTTTATTGGTTGTAGTTCACTGATATCACAATCTTCTCCGCTCAAACTAGAATTAGTTGAACAATCTGAAGTTTTCCGTGATGAAGGAATACTGAGAAATTCAATTTTTTTGTCTTCTAAAGAGGAACTGTTGCCTGCATATCGGTCTAAATGAGATTCTAATTTGAAGAAGTAGGAATTTCCAGTTTCCAAGCAAGAATTTCTTCTAGTGCCAATTTCTTCCGAGTTCCTAAAAAAATACAATTCAGATATACAAATAGTATGAGAAAATAATATTGTCTATTATACCTCGAACTTGCAATATTAGCCGATGGTATCTTCAAACAATCCGAATCTGAATGTCGACGATGTCTACATGCTTGTGTTATCTGATTATCAATAGCTTCTCGCAATTCATCGCAATCTAAACAAGAACAGCTACTAGTTCTACTAGCTCCACTGCTTATTTCTTCGAATTTTTCTAAATCAATATCATTCCTCTCAAATTTTTCATCCAAGTAGGAATAATCTGAATAATCGCTCACTACAACACTTGGAGTTCTCCAATACCTAGGATGGCCTTCTTGCAGTTCACATTCGCTAACTTCTACCATGGTTAATTGTTCCCATCCTAAAACGAGAGAATCAATTGTAAATGTAAGCTTCCAAATTATTGGCAGATATCAAAAGTATTTGTCTTGACTAAATACAAATATTTTGACATTTATCAATTGAAGATAAAATATATCCATATTTATTCAGATATATAATCTTTAATGTTGTGAAACTGGAAAGCATACTTATTTTATATGAATATTTCTGATTTTAAATCTGTAATATAGAAATCAGAACAAAATTAACTCAACAAATACAGTAACATTACTTAAAATGTGTGAAATCCAGAACGATATTTTAAATTAAAACAGAACAGCGTGGTCGTAATAAGGTCAGACTATTTCACGAGTATGTCTCTCCCCTTCTCATTGCCGCTACTTTCGTCATTCTCATTTGGATCGAATGCATTTGAAGTAATTTATTTGCGATTAACGGATAATAATCAAATCGTAATTATTACCTTTAACTTGATCGTCGTCGCTGAGTACAGCGCTGTCAGAGCTGTAACACCTCGTGACACGAAGTTTATTCCGTTTCTGTTGATAAGTACTCGAGGCTGTATCGTCATCACTTGGTACCGCGGAATCTAAGCTCCAGCACCGTAACATGGAATTTCTGCGTCCAGTGTCGGATTCTATACCCTCGTCGCTGAGCGGACTTTTGCTCAACGATCGCGACACGATAGGTGCTTTTTTCACATCAAATTCGTCATAATTTTCGTTCACCTCCGTCGAGTCCATGCTGCTATCCTCGTGTTCATCCAGTCGCGACGGATAATCCTTCGATTTCATCGTGACCCCGTTCGTGGGCTCAACGGGCCGCAGACTCATTGATAAAAATTCTTACAAATATATTTTTAGCCGAACGTCATTATTACATGTTACGCAAATTTTTCAAATTCATCACTTTTTCTTTTTTTTTTTCATAAAATGCAGCAATTGTTTTGCAGCGTAATCTTCAAACGGCGTAAGTATACTGTCGCTACCGTATATAAATTCGCTTCGATATTTTACCAATTTTCAGAAGATAACAGTGTGCGTTAAAACGAGTAACAGTAGCAGTTGATAGTGTAATAAAAATTCTTCAGGCTTCCATTGGATAGAAATTACACTGCGATGTTACACTCGATTATATCTTTGGTTTTAATTCAAAATTAAAAGATACTTTTTTTTGCTGTATTTTTCACCAATAGCGTTAGCCAGAACAGCTTCGAGTATTATGCCGTTCACCATTGTGAGCATCACGTACGGGCAAACCCCACGAACTATACTGACATAAGATAAGCCCGCTTTAGAGAGCTTAGGAGTTTCATTATCATGTCTGTTTGAGATATAACGTTCGAGCTCAAGGGCTTTCTTGTCGGCTGACGTCATTGGTGGTGTGCTTTATCATTCTTCAGCAGCGAAGGAGAGAACAAGATGACATGACGTCGCGAGGGTCGTGAGTGACCTAACTGTGATAATTCATGCACAGAACGTCATACGACGTCACGCATAGCGTCGGTAGTTGGGTACATCATACCGCGTCTTTCATTGGTCGGAGTTGTGTATACGCCGCATACTATACGGTAAAATAGTGAAGTTAATATTTCGAGGTTAAGTTAAAAGTTTTTATACTTTTATGTTTTGCTCCGAAATTCTCATTAATAATTATTTTTTGATAAATTAGTGTGGACGCAAGGATATTTTTCCCAAGTGAACTGTCATTTTTAAATTCTGTTAAAGTAAGTATATATATTTAGATTTATAATTGTATATAAAAAATATTTTGTTGTGATATAATTTTTCAATTTTAAAAACTCATATATGAGTATGTAATCTTAGAAACATTTTATAGAATAAATCAAATTTTTGTTTCGTTTAGATGGAGTCTGATTATGAAGAAGATCGAGGAGGTTGGGGTGATGATATTAGTAGAACAGACGAAGCTGGTGAAGATATATTCGAAAATCCACAAGAAGTTTTGAACGAATGTCTAGATAAATTCAAAACAGCTGATTACATTATGGAACCTGGAATATTTACACAACTTAAGAGGTAAAATGATTTAATTAAACAAAATATTGCAATCCTAAAACGAATCACTGGAATTGCAGATACTTTCAAGCGGGTGGAAATCCAGAACAAGTAATAGAACTACTGTCAAAAAATTATACTGCATGTGCTCAAATGGCCAATTTATTGGCAGAGTGGCTTATTTTAGCTGGAGTTAAAGTTACTGATGTACAAGCAATGGTAGAAAACAATTTGAAAGATATGATATTAAAAACATTTGATCCCAAGAAAGCTGATAAAATTTTTACTGAAGAGGGAGAGGTATAATTCTTATATCTATGTATCGAAGTATATTTTCAAAAATAACAATTTTTGTTTTCGTTATAGACACCAGCGTGGTTGACTGAAATGATTCAGCACCCCACTTGGCGATCTCTTATATATAGGCTAGCAGAGGAGTATCCAGACTGTTTAATGCTTAATTTCACCATAAAAGTATTTATCTTTAGAAATTACTGTTATATTGATAAAATTCAAAATCTTTCATATTCCTAATTTTTTAGCTAATATCTGATGCTGGATTCCAAGGTGAAATTACAAGTATTTCTACTGCTGCACAACAAATTGAAGTTTTTTCGCGTGTTTTAAAAACTGCAATTGCTGGTTTTCTACAGAATACAGAAAATTGGCAAGGCAGTATAAAAGAATGTGCTGTAAGTAGTAACAATACATTTGACATATGTATTGTTTATTTAAAAGTTATTTCTTTACTGTAGAAAATGGTTTGTCATGGACAACATACTTATGTATACAGCCAAGTATTGTTACAAATTCTTGCGCAAGAAACACGAGGGGGTTTTACCATGAAGAGACTTTCTCAAGAAATCACAAAATGTGCCCAAGAAAAGTAATTATTTTATTTTAAATTACTCAATTTACTAAAATCATTAGTGAAATATTCTGCAATAAAACTTTTCAGTCGTCATGATGTTACTCCAATCACAATGGCTTTAAATGGAGCAGCTGGTAGCCCAGCAGCATGTCAGGCATTGGCATCAATGCTTTCGAGAAATGCTTTAAATCCTGCTGATATAAGCGTGTTGTTTCGCAATTATTCAGCTGCAGAACCTCCTCCTATTGAATTGATTCGTAACCCTCAATTTTTAGGTATCAATATAAATTTTTCATTATGGATACTTCATTTTAATCTATAAAATTAAAATTTCAAATTTGAATTTTCATCCATTATAGAGTTATTAGTGGACACACTTTTTAAACCTGGAGTTAAAATCAATCCAGAACACAAATCGAAATACATATTTTTATTAGCATATGCATCAAGTGTTTGCGAAACTTTACCGAAGAAAAATAGCCCTCGAAAAGTCAATAAAGATGAACTAAAAACTACCACACAGGCTATTGAGAAAGTACATAGTATTTGTAATATCAATAAAGGATCTACAGAACTAATTGCAGAGTTAAATACATTATATCAATGTATAAAGTATGTATTTGATATAAAATAATTTTAAACACTTCTTTTAATAACGTATTTCTGCAGGTTTCCAGTTGTAAGTGTTGGAATCATACGCTGGGTTGAGTGTACAGTAACAGAACCGTCATATTTTAAACTCAGCACAGAGCATTGTCCAGTCCACTTAGCTCTATTAGATGAAGTAGTGGCTTGTCATACATTATTGCATCCAAAAGTATTACAATTACTTGTACAGTTGTTTGAAAGTAAACAAGATGAATTGGAAATTCTAGTTCAGGTTATTATATATAACATTACAAATAGTTTTTCATTAAAAAATTACTGATGTTAGCAATTGATTACAGTTGGAAATGAAAAAAATGTTGATTGATCGAATGGTTAATTTGTTAAGCCGAGGATGCGTCGTTCCAGTTGTATGTTATATTAAACAATGTTGGCAACGTGGTGATACCGATGTATCTTTAATTCGTTATTTCGTTACCGAGGTAAGAAAACTGTTGAATCATGTTCAAATTTAACAATTATTAATACATTATACATAATTTTGGTTCCAAAGGACCATCACTAAACTTCCCGTTTAGCTTCTGCCGGTTCGTACTTAACGGGCGCAGATGGCCTGTTTTACAACTGACAGGAACTTAAACGGAACACGTGAAACTGGCTAAGTGTTTAATCTGTTAAATGTGTCACGTGTTTTATTATAGGTGTTGGAGGCAATAGCACCGCCATATAGCGCAGAATTTGTTCAACTATTTTTACCAATGGTGGAGAATGAAGAAATCACTGGTACTATGAGAGGAGATAGCGATAATGATCCTGTTTCAGAATTCATAGGTTTTATAATTTTTTATTATTGACCCTGATTTTTATTATTTAGAATCCTGTAATTAATATTATATTCTTTTCCAGTTCATTGTAAAGCTCATTGTTCAGTTTTAAGATGACACTCCAAATTTTTATGATAGGAAGAAATAACCAAGTGGACCATTAAATGAATTAATTAAATTTTAAATTTTATATGGATAGTACATTATGAGAATCATTGTACATAAGTGACTTCTATATAATACATCTTGGATGAACTTTCCCATACTGCCGGAATAAAAAACCTAAACGTTCCCTATAACAAAAGAGAAGTTGTTAATTATTTACAAGCATTTATATGGTTATTCTTTTTTGTTTTATTTTTTTGTAAGAAATTATAAAGAATAACATTAAATAAATTTTCTTTCTTCAAAATTCTAAATTATATTTTTGGATAAATATCTCATGACTTCACATAAAGTATTAGCGATACAACCAATACCAATCGTTCAATTGCCATTACCTGCGTCTTGTTAGGTAAAGTAATACTTAAATAAATATATTATTAAAAAATTATATGTCATAAATATATGTTTGTAAATTACATTTAGGTAACAGGAAATCAAACATTCTATGTTTATATTAGTTTCTATTTGATAGTCAGATTTGGAATTAATATCAAACTTCAATTCAAAACCAAATTTTCTTTTCACAAATAAAATAGGAGCACACAAAATTCTTAAAAAACTTACAAAAGATTTAGAATTTCTCAGCTGAAATACATAAAGAAATCGAATAAATTATATATCGTATAACCCATTCTTTTATGTATGAAATAAAAATTAATCCCTTTATAAAATATGATAATATCAGGATATGAGAAAAATATATAAAACTAAGTAGCGATAACCTGAACAGTCAATTTTTAAGATATGAATAAATGGAAATTTTAACTTACTGATTGGTTTCCCATCTTTCCATTGAGTAAATTTGACATTAACTTCATTCCGCTTAGCTGCTTCTGTACGGAATTCCCCTTTCAGTGCTTGCCTAACAAGCTTGGCAGCAATTTGGGAGTAGTTAATATAACTAAAAAAATTAATTAGCTGTAGATTATTTCATTCATACTAGTGTGTGTAAGATTGGAGAGAGCGTAGCAAAAAGTGATACTCCAACGATATTACATAACAATCATAAATTGAAATCTGTACAAATTAATGCAATAATATCTAAATGATAAAAACATTTCTAAGATTGGAATTTCTTGAATTCAAGAAATATTCTGTTAAGAATAACGCAAAACTGAATAAATCAATTATTTTAAACAAATAATAAGAAATTACTTCAAACCAGCTTGTCTCCACGCCGTCATTATTTATGCGGTTTTTATTTGAACCGTTGGCAAAGGATAGCACAAATGCGGTGGGATTTAGCACGTTTCTTTCAGTTTTTTTGATCGTTGTAACTTATCAGTTACGTATATCAGCAGAAGAGTGAAGGATAAAACGGGAATTGTACATGAATTGGGTGAATATTCACGCAAGCGCTTAATTCGAAAGCGATTCAGTGCCATCTTGTTTTCCTCATTTAAACTACTTTGAGTTTTTCACTGAAAACGAATTATAATTAATCAATTAACCTCTTAACGAAATAGATCAAATGTTTCCATATTAATTCCAAGCGATTGGTATAAGTTTCGTTGCATTTTATTGGGATTATTAGGTCGATTATTCAGTCGATTGTTGCCGGCCGAAATGTCGGTATCGGTCAACGCGCCATCGGGTGGTTAGAGTCCATATTAAAATTATTCAGTTCCATGCGTTTTTATAGACGTTCGATATTGCAGATCAACAATTTCGTAATTTTAAAATAATACTTTTATTACATTTTTATAACTATCAACATTGGTTAAACTATTCTTAAGACTATTCAAATTTTCGCGATTCATATAATACAGTACTAATACAGTTGAGCAATGAATTATGTATTCAACATGATACGTAATACAGATAAGTACGATACAGACGTTTTTACAATACTCATATATGTCTCCATGTTCACCACTATGTAGTTTCCAGCCATCAATTGAACGGGATGTCGAGAACGCATTATAATAAATATAATGTTCCTTGTTAAATTTGTCGATTCGTCATACCAGGGAACATTATATGCGGAATACCCGATACCTTCCATTTGGTTTTTCAAATATTCACCGACATAGCTGTACGCTAATAATTGCACTAAAATGGTCGATAGCGAAGCCAAATCTCTTCCAAGCATTTCAGTGTTTCCTAATTTAAGTGCTAGAATCGATTGAAAACCTAGGTACGCAAAAAAATTTCTATTCTTCTTATAATTTCCGAATTAACATAACCTGTTAATATTCACCTAATATACAAATTGCCACACAACTCACGAAAAGTTGTATCAACAAAATGTAATTGATAGTTTCGATCAAAGCGTTAGATAGATTAAGCAATTCTTGATGTCTCTTAATGAGATCTTCAATCGAATATGCATCCATTTGTTTCGTTGAATCACTATATCCATCAAATTTTTTCTTCAGGACTTCAGATTGACCACACACATGAATAACGATAGCAATAAGAAGTGCATCAGATCCTTCATTTGACGAAATTATTAAAATAAAAAATTGGTCTCGGAGTGGTAAAAAATATGGAACAAACTCACCTAAGTTACCGGTGGTCGTCGTGAATAACATAAACGTTTCAACAACGTATAAAATGACGAAGAAAAAGTTCGAAATCTCAAGGTCATCGATTGTGCACGGTACCGGTACAGGCAGCTCCATTCTCGTGCTTGTAACATTATTGTCGTTCCTGGAACGAACTTTTTCAGCCATAGGACCCAGTAGTGGTCCTATTATGAACATCGATGTAGTCACATAGGCGAAATACACGAATCCGAGGCAAATTCGATTCGCTAATCGCGAATGACTTGTGATTATCGATCGGAATTCTTCGTCTTTCGTATTCTCGTAATCACTCAATGCTGAGGAATAATTGTAGCGCAGTTTTCTGATATTTATGGATATTACGATTATTTTCAAACACGCTAAAGTATTCGACGTCATTAGTGTCAATGTCTCCATCATTGTGCCATCGGTGCTACTGCATCCGCGTGAAAGTTCGTTAAACAAAAAATAGAAAAAGGTGATCTGTAAAGAAAATTACAAATGATTTCTTTCTTATTGTTCTGTTATACTCATTTTTCATTTACTTGCGATGATACAGCCAGACACACGCGAGTCACGGGAAAAATTCCACGATCTTGAAGCGGCCATGTACCGATAGGCCAGCTGATTAACAAATACGGCCTGAGACCCTGAATTGCGTCGGCGTTCCATGTCTCCCAAGCAACTTTCAACTTCATGCTCACGGTGGGTAGTATGTACAGTTGAATAAAAAACAGAAAAACAGCGTACGCAGGCAATTTTTGATAAAAAATGTAAAAGGAAAAAATTGGAGTACATTTGATATAAGTGGTACCCTGAAGAGTATGGTTCATATAATTTATTATTCATGCAAATTTACTCACAAACCCTCAATTATTTGACAAATGCTCGTCGTTCTGGCATACACCTATCATTTACCTACCCCCTTTCGTGTAATAGTATAGAAAAAATGATATGCGATACCGAAAATGAAAAAAGACAATTCCCAGATGAAACATTCTTATGCGAAGTCTCCAAATACAAATTTTTGTCTGTTCTTTGAGTTCTGTTCTGTTTTCTTTTCGAAACTATGAAAATACTATTACGAATAAGTGTATATATTATGATATTCGAGTCACGTGTCTTTTTATTTTCCAGAATCAACGTTTACGTTTTGAGCATGACCCGAAGCACCGATAAATACGAAACTGATGTTTTAATTATGCTCATGTAAGTTTCCATGTTCATTTCGATGCACCTCCCAGCTATTAATTGAACAGGACGCTGAGCTCGCATCATTACGAAGATGAAATCTCGGCTTAATTTCGGCGAGATTTCATACCAAGCACTCTCGTAAATCGAAGAAGCGATGCTTTCGGAATGGCATTTCAGATTGTTTCCAACGTAGCTATATGCTAATAGCTGTGACAAAATAGTGGCCAAGCCCATTAAGTTTCTTCCGAACATCGAAATGTCATTCCTCTTTAGCGCCAAAATTGACTGAAGTCCTAAAAAGCATAATTTTTTTCATTTACAAAATGAAGATTTTATTCGTAGGAAGTGTTTTTAAAGACCGATTTACCTAATGTACATATGAGCGTGCAACTTAGGAATAATTGAATTACGAGAACGTAACTAATAGCGCTCACGAGCATATCGGCTAGTTTCAAAAGATGATTATGTCTCTTGAAAAGTGCAAGCAGTGCACTCCAGTTGTTTCTTTTCTTTCCAATTTCGGCGTATTCCAATTTTAGAAGCTCAACTTGGCCGCACAGGTGTAGCGTAATGTTGAGAAAAAGCGCATCGCCAGCTTAAAAATGACATAATTTTAAAATCGAGTTTAGGAAAGAAATTTTTTTTCAAATTCACCTAAATTCCCAGTAGACGTAATCATCATCAAAAAACATTCAGCCGCATAAATTCCAGCGTAAGCGGTCGTCGAAATCGTGCGATTTTGTAAAGCGCAGTCGAGTGGTACCGGAAGAGGTATCCACGTTTTTATATCCGTTTTGTTGAAAACAACATTATCATCCCGACCATTGAAAATTGGTCCCATCATGAACCCAATGGAGCAAATATAGGCAAAGTAAACTCCACTCAGACAAACTCGTCTGCCCAAAAGTGCGTAATATCTCATTATATCTTTAGTTTTTTCATCGTTAGCGATAATATAGTCTTCGATTGCAGTTTTGTAATTGAAAGTCAGTTCTTCGTTATAAATATGAAATGCTGAGATTTTTAATAGCGCTAAAATATTACAGGAAATAAGTAAAATGAACTCCATCATATTGCCATTGATATCGGTGCACCCACGAATAACTTCGTTGCTAACAAAATACAGCATCAAAAACTAGTTGGTAAAGAAAAAATTTTTATTCCAAAATGTAATAGATTGGTAATATAAATTTGATTATTTCACCTCTAAGAGTACAGTTATCAACGTTCTAACTTTGGAGAATTTTCCTATCGCCTGTAATGGCCAAATTCCAAGTGGCCACATCAGCATCATGTAAACCCGAAATCCGTAAATTATATCTTCGCTCCATACACTCGGGACGAACATGTTTTTTTAGCAGTAGAACGACAAAATATTTCATACAACTCGCTGGGGGTATAACTAGCTTATGGTTAACGCAGCATGTATATAGTTATGCACGTAAACTCGATAGCTACCCCGAACTCAATTGGATCCATGAATAGTACAACGCGAGGTAATTTGCATAAGCAGATGTGACTAACTCGAGAAAATTGTTTCGAGAAAGAAGGTAAAATACCGAAGGAAATACTAATTTTGTTTTGAGTCATATCCCGATTTCGAATAAACCGTGTATTGTATATATGTTAATACCGACAACTCGAAACTTCTTCGGTTGCTTATTTGTTTCTTTCTTTTTTTTTCTCAGACGTGAATATAAAAATCGCATGACGTCAAGAACGTGACCAAAAGTTGATTCCGCTCGTTTGAGGCCACCCACAATGTTCCAGAGTGGTTTATGCTTCTTCGTGGTCTATTTTGTCGTGGGGGTACCGGTGAAAGAAAGAGTGATGTTTTTTTGCTTCTTCATATATAGCAGTATAGAAGCTGCCGCGCTCACTCATTTTTCGTCCTTCAAGAAGGATATTCCGCCAACCGGTCAGCCGCGTCGACGAGCAGAACCCTTTATAAACGCTGCGAACCCTCACCCATGACAGCCAGTATCCAAATAGCGCATAAAATCGTACTTTCGTGTTCTCATATAGACGTCGTTTAACCGAAATAATCGAAAATGTCTCATGTGAGTTACTTAATCGTTCTTCTCCTCGGACTTTCTGTACTCGTGACACTCGCCGAAAAAGTGGAATTATATTCCGATAAATACGATCATATTGACGTGGAAGGAATACTGGGCAACGCCAAGCTGAGAAATTCTTATCTGAGATGTGTTTTGGCTACTGGCCCTTGCAACAACCCAGCCGCCAAATTTTTGAGAGGTTAGTTTTCATATTTTCAATAACGAGCTGAGATTTATGAGATTGCATTTGTTCTGCGTAGACAAATTTCCTGAGGCTATCGTTACAAGATGTGTAAGGTGCACCGAGAGACAGAAATACTTCTTCGATAAAGTGACAGATTACTACGTCGAGAATGAGCCAGAAACATGGAACATGATTTTGACACGAGCGATCGAAAATTCCAGGAAGAATAAAAACTAATTAATTGTTTATCAATGAATGGGCTTTGATGAATTTTTTTTTATACAATATGCACAATTTTAGAATGAATACAAGTATTTTTGTTTTTAATATGTAATAAATGTATGGTATTACTTATCGTTGTTTTTATTTTATTACTTTATATTTGTGAATTTTTTTCATTCGATATACAACTACATTTTCACAAAAATTACATTTCTCATCACTCGATGTGTATTTACTTTATACACCTAGTCTCCTCTCGAATGAGTTCGCATACTCGTTAAGAGGATCGTATTTTTCCTGTACTAATATCCACGTGTTGTACCGATTATCTCGCAAATATGTGATTATCTTCTTTGCTATTATTTTTTGTTTATCGGTACATTTTTCACAGCCGGTGCGAAGGGCGTCGGGAATAATACCTAATGAAAATAAATGAGAAACATTCATGGTCGGAGGGCATTAAAAATGTTTTAGAAAAATGGAAAACTTGTTTTACGCGAAAGGCTACGAAAGTGAACCAATTCAAGGTATTCAAGAAAGCAAAACGTGACCTTTAGTGAATCTCATTTTACTTTTCGATCGTATTTCGGTTCATTGATGTGCTCACTTACGTTTTAAACTGCGTCCGTCGGCGGTGCATGGACCCTTATCGAGCAAACACGCCACGTACTGATTTGTTAAACGATTGCTGGCTAAAATCGTATCCACATCGGTTTGATCGAATATATCCGAATAATATTCCGTAGCCAAAGTCAATCCGCAACCGGCTAATATTAGTATGATGATGTGAGTTCCGCTCATATTACACAGCTGATTTATTTTTGGTTAAAATTCAACGAATAAATTATTAATTTCAATAGTTGTCAAAAATAAACTTTTACTTTCATTTCAATACTAACTAAAATACGCATCGATTCGTTTATTCATCTTTAATTTATACTAATGTGACTTTCCCCACTCTCAACGAAGTACATTATTCATCAAAAATATTTACGTATACATGCGTACGCACACTTGCCACATTGTTACAAAATATAATCGTACTGAAATTCCATATTACGCGCGAACGTAAATCACGTTGTTTTCTGTACACAAAATCCAAATTCACGGAAATTTCGTAGAGTGTTTATGAATTTTTGGGAATAAAAACCTCACGGTAATGACGATTAAAGACCAGATTAACACGTACTGGAGATACGGCGAGGACTTATTCGTGACAGAGCGTAAACGTGATTAGCTCGATTTTTAACTTCTGAGATTACAAAAAAAAATACATCCATCTGATTCGAACGTGATTTTTGACAGTGTAAAATGGACTGTGAATAAAACCACAACGATTATTATTATTTAATTAAAAATTTTATTAGATAAAATGTACAATTGCCTATTTTATACGTAAGAAAGCTATTATTAGACTAAATCGTTTGACTTTACACAGGAATTAAATTCGCAGCGTTATTTTGACAAATCATCCAACGACTAAAGAGAAATAATACAAAGGGGATGTCTGAGAAAGAGTATTTGATTTTGATAATGGAAGTAAACCATCACCATGGTGTATATAATAAGGCAGTATGGGCTGAAAGTGTATGTAAAATGTGTCTGAAATGTAATAAATTTTTATACCCTTAATGAATAGTAGGAAGAATAGTCGATGGAGGAGTTGCGTTTATAGAAATACAAAACGAACCATTTTTTTAATCGGTTCTAAGTGCATTTCAACATAATTATATTATTAATTATTTAAAAACTAGTAATTATTCTAACTCTTATGATAAGTGATAGTCAGGAGATGGTTCCGCTACAGATTCAGTAGTGAACAGAGGATTTGGAAATTCGGGAGGATGTGGCAGTGGTCCAGCAGTCTTTGGCTGGCGTCTGTACGCCATCAGCCAGCAGGACACAGCAATAGCAACAGCAACCAGTGCCAGGAGAGCTGTTATGACTAATGCTATGATGAAGCCGACCATTGAAACACAAATGTCTTCCATTCTTTGAGCAGAAGGAGCTGGAAAGAAAATTGGTACAGTTGGTATTAACAAGGAATTGATTTATAAATTTTAATTAATAATTTTAATATCATACCTTCGGCTGGATCCGCTGTTAATCTCTCTTCTCGTCGTTCTAAAGTAAATATCAAATTCGATTGTATCGTTATCTCCTCACGGAGTGACCCTTCGTAATTATCGTTGATACTTAATGCCGTATCGTTCGGTTCGGAATCGACATCTCTGCGACGACGTCCGTAGGCATTGTAGCCACGGCAGTTAACCTATGAATCAATGTGATTATTATTATTATTGTCAAACTTAATACTAAAATGGAAAAAGTTAACAAATTTCTATAAGCTCACCGGTTGACATCTTCCGAAGCAAACTCGTATGTTACACTGGAATCTTATATTATCGCTACTTGGGAATTTGAAGGCATTAAAGCTAGCCATCAATGCTTGAGAGTCAGGATTTTGTTCCCATTCACCGAATATAGTCGGATCTGTCGCGCAACCGTTTTCATCGGTTACTGTATATTCGTTTTCTAAATTGTCTTCCATCGTTTTGGCGACACAGTTGCGAGCAAATCCACCGTAAATAGCTATAGAAAATTTCCATAATTAATTCACGAATTTTAAAATTAAGTTCTTCTTTCAGTATAATAATACTTACACGACGGTTCTACTTCGACCTGCAACATTAAATTGTCACCGATCTCGGCAGAATTTATTTCGTGTCCATTCGGTGCCACGATTTTCATGTGACATATCGGCGGCGGTCCAGTGTTGGCAATTGTACCAGCAGTAGTCAACATCGAGACGTTGAAACCGAGAGTTACATTTTGTTCTCCGGTTTGGTAAATACATTTTATGTGGTACGCTTGAGCTTTATATGTAACCAATTTCGGGTGTTTCTGTATTACAAGAACGAAGCTTGCTTGACCCTGAAATTCCAAAAATAACGTTATTTATCTTTTGAAAAATAATTACTAAAAAAATTTTATGCTTCAATCAACTCACGTCAACGTGAATGAGACCGCAGTTGCCGAATGCAACTTTGAATATTTCTGTACGGTGTTCAGTTTCAGCTGGTATAGAAACTACGCGTCGACACTGTTCGTCTTTACTGCGGCCTTTCACGTACAGAACCCCATCGAAGCCTTGATCTTGTAGGTGAATTTCAACTTGAACTCCGTCAGACAAACAACTGACGACCATTTCTGGTTTGGGGAAATCTGTTCTGCCATCCTTTTTGTCGTCTGTGAAATTTATGTTTGTAGTTAATAAAATTTTCATTATATTTTATTATTTTATGTTAAATGTTATGTTTGGCGTCAGTAATGACACTCACAGCAATGAGTATAAGCGTCTCCCATGAAACCGCTAATACATGTACAAACAGCTTCGTGTCTTGTAGCGTTACAATATGCATTAACGCTGCATGCTTGTTTCGTACATGGGTCTTCGCACGTTCGGCTTGATTTTTCGCAATATCGGTTATCGGGGCAGTCATCGTCACGACGACATTCGATCGCTCCCACTGAGTGATTAATAAATGAATTTGTTACGAAGTTAAGTATTAACAATGAAATTTGAAATGATTTCGGATTAAATAATTGAATCGTCGAAAATTAATCGATTAATTTATTAATTTCATTATTGAATCTGTTAAAATGTGAATTAAATAAATATCTTACCTGGTTTGCAATATCCATTCGCATCCACCTTATAACCATGCTGCACAGGACATACGCAACGGCCATATTCGTCGATGATGAAACCTTTCTCGAGGGCACACACGCAAAAACCTTCTTCGTTTATTATCATGCCAGCTTGTTTTCGGCAAGGTATACAGACATCATTCGCGTCCTTGGCATAACCAGGTGGACAAACGCAATTACCGTATTCATCTCGAATTTGTCCCTTTTCGATGGAACAAATATGCGCTGCGAGAATAAAAAAGACGAATGAAATTCATTGATCAAATATAAAATTTCAAATATATAATTTCAGAATTGCTAATTACTTTTGTCGCAACGAACAACAGCATTGCCTCGATATCCAGGTAAACAATCGCAAATCATAGTTCTAACCGGGACAGTATCCAAGACTCTACATTCCGCATTAATTCCACAAGGCTCAATCTTAACGCAAGGATTTATGCATTCTCCGTTGAAACACGCAGTTTGAGATGGACATTCGGAGTCGGCCTTACATTTTTCTTGAACTGAATATTAAAAATATTATTAACACAAATCGTTAAAACGTATGCTTTAATAAAAAAAAAACAAAATAAGAAAAATATTTCTTATATAATATACATACCCTTTGTGCATCCTGTTTTCACATCGCCAATATAACCAGGTGGACAAGAACATTCCACCGTATGATGGTAAACATTGCACTCAGTTAACCCAGTGCATGGATTGGCATCACAAGGATTTTCACAGCGATTGTTGATACAGGCTTTGTTCGTTGGACAATCGGTGTTACTTCTGCATCCAAGAAGAACACAAGACACAGTAGGATTGCCTCCATATCCAGGTGGACACTTGCAGATAGCTTTATGATTGATTCCGTGACATTCCGCACCAATTCCACATGTCGTTGTCGACGGTGAACATACCGGCACGCAATTGTGTTGAACACACGCATGAGTACCACTACATTCATTATCCGATCGACAGCCAGCGACTTTAGTACATAAAATATCGGGATTTCCATCGTATCCTAATTCACAAGAACAGATTGGCTTATGATTAATAACACTGCATACTGCGTGTGGGCCACAAGCGCAAGGATCTTTGCAAACTGCGTTGACGCAAGACTTATCCAAAGCGCAGTCGCTATCGCTTCGACATTCTATTTTTATGATCGGTTTTGTAGCTTCGCAAGTTCCACTGCCGCTGCTGATGTAACCGCTAGGGCAAACGCAGATCATAGTCCTTACTGGAGAAGTTGGTAGTACTCTACATTCCGCAGGCTCGCTGCACGGGTGAATGAACGTACATGGATTTTGACACCTCTCGTTCAAACACGCGAGAGTACCCGGGCAGTCAGTGTCCTCCTTGCATTCTGTTTGCTCTTCCAATTGACAGGCTACGTAAGGGTTTCCTGTGTAATCAGCTGGGCAACGGCAAATTGGTAGATGGTTGTTGACTCTACATTCGGCTTTAGCCGAGCAAGGATTACTCTGTATGCACGGGTCGATGCACTGCTTGTTCACGCAAGAATGATCGCTCGGACAATCTCCGTTGCTATAGCAGCCGATTACTCGACACTTTTCAAATGGATTGCCGTGATATCCGTTTCGGCATCGGCAGTCGGCAATGTGATTATTCGGGAAGCATTCTGCATTGTCTCCGCATGGATTTGAAATTAGACATGGGTTGATACAGTTGTTATTCTCGCATGTCTTTTCCAGCGCGCACTCACTGTCGCGTTGACACTCAACCGATGTACACGAAATCTCTGGGTTTCCTTGATATCCTGCTTTACAGGAGCAAATTGGTTTATGATTTCTCACATAACAATCTGCATTGGTACCACAGTTACAAGGATTTTTACATAGACGATTGATGCAAGACTCGTGATCCCCACAATCGTCGTTAGAGGTACATGTTCCAGTCACTGATACTTGAATTGGCCTACAAATTTCATCGTCATCGGTGATCCATCCATCGGGACAAGTGCAGGTCATAGTTCGTACTGGTACTGTGTCTAAAACATCGCATTTAGCGTTCTCCAAACACGGTCTTATCATCGGGCATGGATCGATACATTGCTCCTTAATGCAGACCAGCTTGCTCGAGCAATCAAGATCCGTTCTACATTCGGGTTCGTCGTGGCTAATTAGCGGGTGGCGTTCGCAATAGGAGAATGGATTTCCTGTAGGCAAGTTTTCTGGACAACGGCACAACGCGGCGTGATTTTGAACGTAACAGATAGCATTTTGCGCACAGGGTGAGTTCTCTAAGCATGGATTAATACAACGGCCATTATTACAGGCCAAATTATTCGGACAGTCGAAATCGCTGTTGCATTCCGAGCGTTCACAATGTTCCAGCGGATTTCCAAAGTAGCCAACAGCGCAACGACAAGTTGATCGGTGGTTGCTGCCGTAACATTCTGCATTGATCGCGCAATTGTTCTCCAAAATGCAAGGATTCACGCATTGGCCGTTGTAACAAGTAGCGGAGTAGTCACACTCACTGTCAACTTCGCAATCGAGCTTGTAACAGCCAAGTTGCGGATTTCCAGAATATCCGTGAGGACAGGCGCATGTTGGATAATGATTGATGACGGTACATTTGGCGCTTGGCCCGCAATTACACGGATTAATACAGAATCCATTGACGCAAGCTGAATTTCCAGCGCAGTCACTGTTACTTGAACATTCTGCAATAATTTCCGGTGGCAAGCAATTAATTTTAGGATCTCCGATGTAATTAATTGGACATCTGCAAACGGGGTAATGATGGTCGACGTGACAAAGCGAGTTTCGTCCACAAGGTTCACTCGCAACGCAAGGGTTAACGCAGAGTGAGTTGACGCATTGCTTGTCGTATGAACATTCGTCGTTGGAGTAGCATTCAGGTCGAGGTGGCGGTATTGTGATAATTGGTGTCCTCACGCACTCGATATATGGATTTCCAGTGTAACCAGACGAACATGTACACACGCCAGAATGGTAATTGGATGAACACTGGGCGTTGATACCGCAATGAGATGTTATGCAAGCGTCAACACATCTGCCAGAAAGACATTTATCGCGGTTGTCGCATTCCTCATCCACATGACATTCAACGTCATCATGTACTGTAAATAATGAATCAAATATTATTACATTTTAAGATTTCACTTATTATTGTTCAATATTTACATTTTCTTGGAATATTTTTGAATATATTGTTACTTACAGATTGGTTTACACTGTCCATTGGCAGACATGATAGTATTCGATGGGCACCGACATATCATCGTACGTAATGGTGCCGTATTCAGCACACTGCATTCTTGATCACCGACACACATATTTGATGATGCACATGGATCTTGACATTTTCTGTTTATGCAAGCTAAGAACGGCGGACAATCATTATCAACGGTACATTCCGCTTCGGTTGGAGTGCCTGGATGAAAATAAATTTTTCAAATAAAATGCTTGAAATTACTTTCAATTATTCTTAATAACAAAAGGAAAACTGTTACCAATGCATTCAACATATGGATTGCCTGTTGTTCCTGAAGGACAGACACACTTAGGTTGATGATCTTTGCCAACACATGTTGCTGTCTCAGCGCAGGATTCATCGTCGCAAACTGGTCGACAGATTCGGTTGAGCCTGTCACAAGCTTCGTGATCAGCGCAGTCTTCGTTATAATGACATACAGCCGAGATACAAGAAATACGTGGATCACCCTGCGTGCCTGGAGGACAGACGCACTGAGCGGTATGTCCAGCAGGTTTACATTCCGCTCCACGACCACAGATAATGTCACCGTTATAGCAAGGATTAACACAGTTGTTGTTTCGGCAAGTTTTGTCGTAAGGACAATCATGGTCGACATTGCATTGAACTGTAATTTAATATTTTCCAGCGTATGAGATAATACATTATTCAATTTATAATTGAATATAGTTTAAAATAAAAAATAAAGATCTAAAAATTACCTTTGAAGCAGTTAACTTGTGGATCACCGCCGTATTCTTGTTGACAGCGACACGTTGGATGATGTCCAATCGTTACACACTCGGCATTCGAACCACATTGATTACTTAAGCAAGGATCTTGGCAAAGTCGATTGATACACGCCTGATCCGATGGACAATCCGAGTTAGTTGTACATTCCGGAAGTACAGATGTATCTACAAAAAAATGTTAAAATGTATTATTCTTATTTATATTATTTTTTTAATTTACGATCATTTTATGATTCATGTCATCAACTTATACTAATTTATAATTCGTACCAGAATAACAGTTAATATATGGATCTCCGGCGTAGCCTGATGGACATTGACAAATACGACGGTGATTTTCAATGTGACATTCTGCATTGGAAGCGCAAGGATTTGCCGCACACGGACTTATGCATCGTTGATTCATACAAGCCATATTCAATTCGCAATCAGCGTTCGATACGCAGATCGGCTGTATTTGTTGGTCAATCGGCACGCATTCTACAGTAGCGTCACCCGCGAAGTTAGGTGAACACTCGCAAATCATTGTTCTCATTGGCAAAGTATCCACAACTGAACACTTTGCATTTGAAATACATGGGTGTGTCTCGATGCATGGGTTTTTACATATTCCGTTGAAACAGGCTAATTTACTCGCGCAATCTGCATCAACCCTGCATTCAGCTTTTGGTTCGATAGGTTCTGAAAAAAGATACAAATTTTATTTCTCTGTGACTTTAATGAAAAGATATAAAAAATATTCAGATTGATAATTACCCATTAAACAAGACGTATATGGATCGCCGATATAACCCGGCGGGCAACGGCAAATTGGTTGATGATTGATAACTGAGCAAACGGCAGAAGGTGAACAATTACATGGATCGATGCATTTTGAATTATGACATGCCATATTGGTGGAGCAATCATCGTTACTGGTACATTCCGGTCTTTCGCAGAATTCGTAAGGATTACCGTAAAAACCATCTGGACAGTAACAACGTGCTCTGTGGTAACCATCGGCATCACACAGTGCGTTCACTCCGCATTGTGTTATGTGACAAGCGTTAATACACTCGTTGTTGATGCAGGATTGAGTAAGAGGGCATTCGTCATCATTTCGGCACCCGACTATAAAGATTGAAAGAACAGTAGTAAAATCGAATAGAAAAAATTAAGGAACATTTCATTAGAAAATAAAAGCTCTTACTTTGATGACAATATTGTTGTGGATTTCCTGAGAAACCGTCTTTACACACACAAACTGCCCGATGCATTTGAACATGGCAGATACTATTATGACCACAGGTGTTTAATGAACATGGATTAACGCACTTCTGATTGATACATGATTTATCATTTGAACATTCGGAATTCTGTGTGCATTCTGGTGTTGGTACTGCAGAGAAATTAAATAAATTAGCAAATTTAAATAAGTTACGTATTGATAAATAAAGTTAATTTTACTTACATTCCATAGGAGGCACGGTGCATTGAATTCGTGCGTCACCGATAAATCCACTTGGACAAGAGCAAACTGGTTTATGATTTACAGTTTGACATAGCGAATTGATACCGCATGCACCTATGCAGGGATCTTTACATTTTTGTGAGAAGCAAGCCTTATTTCTGGGACAGTCGGTGTTAATCACACATTCTGGATAAATACAAACAGCAGCTCCATTCTTTATCTGGCATTCGCCATTGTAATTGCACGGTGATGGATTGCAAGGATCGATATCTGAAAAATATTGATAAAATAAAAGCATGAATTTCATGAAGCATGAAGTAATTATAATACATCGTGATTCAATTACCTTTCTGCGGGAAACATTCAACGAATGGATTGCCGACATATGGTGATGGGCAGCTGCAGAGCGGGCTATGATTGATCGCTTTACATTCCGCCCTCACGCCACAGACATTTTGTGTGCATGGATTAGTACATTTGTTGTTTATGCAAGCTTTGTCTGCAGGGCAGTCAGAGCTGACAGTACATTCGGGATGACATCCAGTTATGCTTGTCGGTGTTCCTTGTAAGCCAGGTAAACATCTACAGACTGCGTTATTTCCTACTTTTTCGCATAAAGTGTTTGGTCCGCATGGAGAAGGATAACAAGGATCGCTATCTTTAGGTTCTGCAACAGAAAAATTAATTAATTAATCAAGATAATTTTAATTCAAACCAAAAAGGTTGCCAAAGTAAAAATAAAAATCATTAATAAAATGATTACCTTCATGGATTGTTTGACAAAGGGTAAATGCATCTCCAACTGTTGGCGAAGGACAAGAGCAAATTGGTACATGATTCGATATAGTACAGATCGCTCCTACACCACAGGTGCCAGGACAAGGATCTTGGCACTTCGATCTGATACAAGCTTGGGACTTCGGACAATCACTGTTCACGAGACACTCTGGATGACACCCTTCATACGGATTGCCTCTATAATCTGGGACGCATTCGCAGATAGCAGTTTCAAATCTTTCTCGACAATTAGCGTTGACTCCACATGGCGATGGACTGCATGGTCTACTAGGTATTGATGGTTCTGGAGGTTCTGTAAAAAAGACAAATAATTTTAAAATGGAATTTTTGTATCTAAATATATATTTATAATTTAACTACGAAGCATGTATTTTAAGTACGAAAGTTGCAACTATAATACATGATAGTTTTGTGTCACATAGTAATATGGTGCAAGAATATTTAAGAGAAAATTTGAAAAATCTTGCTCCGTTAATGTGATATCACAAATCATGTAAATTGTATAAAACATCTTGTTGATGTGCAATAAAAAAAAAGCAATTTATAAAACTTGAGCGTGCACTTTCTATTTATATTATATACAATTAAAAGATGAATGAGAAAAATTTATTGCTGGAAAAAAATCGTTCTCTAAATGAATGATATATTAAATG
The DNA here is from genome assembly GCA_003055095.1 of Goniozus legneri. Lineage (NCBI taxonomy): Eukaryota > Metazoa > Arthropoda > Insecta > Hymenoptera > Bethylidae > Goniozus > Goniozus legneri. The sequence goes on from NCVS01000112.1 coordinate 387,189, forward strand.
TTTAAAAATTAATAAATCTTACGTTGCATGATAGAACAAAGTATGAATGGGTTGCCGGTATACTGTTCAGGGCAGGTGCATTGAGCACGATGTACAAATACGTTGCATTGTGCATTAGCACCGCACAATCCGACACAGGGGTCAGAACATTTTTGTCTAACACAAGCTCGGTTTAACGGACAGTCATTGTCGACTGTACATTCAGGACGGCAAGAGGGTGGCGAGCCAATGAATGTGGGTAGACATTCACACTGGGGTCTGTTATCATTGGACACCAGGCAATGGGAATTTGGTCCGCACGGTGAAGGGGAACATGGGTCCCTCGTGGGTTCATTAACGACTGGTGGAGCTAAAAAAACTTTCTTATTAATTCTTTTATCCATTAAGGTATAAGATTAATTCACTTCATATTACTTAAAATCTGAAAACAAAAAAGTTGGGTGAAAGGTACTTACACGGAGGAGTACATCTTGTGAATGGATCACCGGAATATTGCGGTGGGCATATACATATTGGGTTATGGTTACGTACTACACACATGGCGTTCTGACCACAAGAATTAATGCACGGATCTTGACAGCGGTTATTCAGGCAAGCTTTGTTTTGTTCGCAATCTGAACTCAGAATACACTCTGGCCGGCAATTCGGCGGTACGCCAAAATAGTTGGGCAAACATGAACAGGATGCATATTCATTCAATTCTTTACAAATACTGTTGGGTCCACAGGGTGATGGTTCACATGGTTTTATACGTTCTGGAGGGTAATAAATTAAAATAAAATGTATATAGGTATAAAATCAATTCCGTCATGAAATTACTCCTAACTTACGTCGAATTGGAGTGCAGAGACTAAACGGATCACCTTCATGATCTTTCATACAGCTGCACATTGACACATGATTTATCACTGCACACTCAGCATTCCTTCCACAAATATTGAGACATGGGTCGACACATTTATTATTAGAGCAAGCTTTATCCAATGGGCATTCAAAGTTTTGGACACATTCGGGTCTGCACTCATAGTATGGGTCACCTTGATAATTGGGTCGACAAGTGCATGATCCGTCACGGCAAACGGCATTTGGTCCGCAAGGTGATGGGTTGCACGGGTCTGTTGTCACCACTGGGTGTACCGCTAAGATTGATATTATCGTTATTAGCGTTTATGTATGTATATTAAATGTTATAGTTGAAATAACTCTTTGGAACTCACGAGTTGGCAGTGATTGAGGTACAGGTGAACAACTCGTAAATGGATCCCCGGTATGACTTGGTATGCAAGTGCAAGAAGGGACATGATTAACGACTGTACACTGAGCGTTAATTCCACAAGAACCAACACAAGGGTCTGTACACTTTTGCTGTATACAGGCTTTGTCATTAGGACAGTCAAGATTCAAGAGACATTCCGGTCGACAATTAGGTGGTGATCCAATGTAATTTTGTGAACATGAGCAAGAGGGCAAATTATTGTTGGTTTCTTGGCATACTGAAAACGGGCCGCAAGGATTTGGTACACAAGGGTTCGTTGGTACTTTTGGTGGTAACGATGGTTCTGAAAAATGTTTGATTTAGGAAATTTAATTTCAATTCTCTTTTCAAAATATGGTACTCTTCATGTCACTTACGAGGCATATCAAAACATCTCACGAATGGATCACCAGTTTGGGATCCACTGCAACTACATATGGGACTATGGTTTACAGTTCTACAAATTGCGTTAATTCCACAAATTCCTACACAAGGATCAACACATTTCTGGTTTTGACATCCTAAATTCGATGGGCAGTCAGCACTGATGACACATTCTGGTCGGCAAAACGGTGGGCTGTTCATATAATTTGGTAAACACGAACAACTGGCCTTGCCGTTAATATTCTGACATTTACTATTAGGACCACATGGAGATGGCTCACACGGATTAGTAAAATCTGGTTCGGCTAGATAAATAAAATTATTTTTTAGGACGGCAATTTTAAGTATGAAATAGTGTGGAGAGTTGAACTTACGAATCTTCTCAGCAATATTACAGTAAGTGTAGGGATCTCCAGAATAGCCAATTTGACACGTACAAGTCAGTACATGACTGATGACTTGGCAAAGTGTATTTGTACCACATGAACCGGGACAAGGATCAATGCACTTGTTTCTCATGCATATGCGATTTGGTGCACAGTCAGAATTAATTACACACTCTGGTCTACAGGTTTCAAATGGATTTCCATAGAAAGTGGGTAAGCATGTGCAAGATGCTGCATTATTCAGAACTTGGCATACAGCGTTTGCACCGCACGGAGATGGTTCGCATGGGTTAAGAGTTTCGGGGACTTCAACTGAAAAAGTTTCAAAGAATTCTATAATTTTTGAGATATTTCAGAGTTTGCAGATAAAAGGCCGATTCTTACGTTTTTGTGGCATACACTGAATAAATGGATCACCAGAGTAGCCAGCGACACAGCTACACATCGGAGTATGACTAATTACTCTGCAATCCGCATTTGTTCCGCAAGAATTGATACAAGGGTCTACGCATTTTTTATTTATACAAACTAAATGACTAGCACATTCACTATTTGAAACGCATTCTGGTCGACATTGAGGCGGAACCCCCATAAATTCTGGAAGACAGCTGCACGATGGTGCATTATTAACTACTCGGCACGCGGCATTCGGACCGCATGGGGACGGTTCGCATGGATTCACTAGAATTTCTGGATCTTTCGCTAAATTAAATGAAAATAGTTATTCTTTGTCAAATTAAATTCAATATCAATATTAAAATTTAATGGTAAAAAATTTTTCTTACGTTGTAAAATACACTGGACAAATGGATCACCAGTATATCCCGATGGGCAATAACAAATAGGATTATGATTAACGACAGAGCATTGGGCATTTCTGCCGCAAGTTCCAATACATGGATCAATACATTTCAAGTTGTTACAGGCCATATTTCGAGCGCAATCAGTACTTAATAAACATTCTGGCCTACATAGAGGTGGAGATCCTTTGTATCCATTGATGCAGGTACAAACAGCTCCATCATTTACAACTTGACATAAACTGTTTGGACCGCATGGTGAAGGACTACACGGGCTCGTGACAGCGACTTCTGCATTTTTCAAATGTTTTCTTTTAGAAAGTGATTTAATCTGTTCAGTCGAAACCCGTTTCTATCTCCTGTTTCTTCACTTCAATTCACGATTGAAAAATAAATGTGTAGGAAGGGGACAAAACAGAGACAGAAGCGGGGTTTGACATATTTGAATGAAGATGACTTAACGAACCTTGCATTAATATACAGGAATCAAAAGCATTTCCTGTCATACCGGTTGGACAACCGCACATTGGCAAATGATTGATGACAGTACATTTTGCGTTAAAACCACATGTTCCCACACACGGGTCTCTACATTTCTGTTGTATACAGGCTTGGTTTCGGTTGCAATCATTGTTTAAGACACACTCGGGACGACATCCGACTGTAGGGTCTCCGTAATATTGAGGTAAACAAGTACAGATACCGTCATTGCATTGGGAATTTGGACCACATGGTTGAGAAGCACATTTATCAACAGGCATTTCAGAGACTAAAAATGGTATAAATACATGAAAAAGTAAAATATTTGATTAATAGCGTATAAAAAAAAAGTTTCTTACTGGGAGGTAACGATGGCGGGATTGGTCTACAGCTAGTAAATGCGTCACCAGTGTAACCTTCCATACATGAGCACATTGGTGTATGATTTGTGACAGAACAGTAAGTTGCAATACCGCATGAGCCAGGACAAGGGTCTTTACATTTATAATTTATACAAGCTTCATTGCTTGTACAATCTGAATTCACCGAGCATTCCGGACGACAATTTGGTGGAATGCCAACGTATTCATTCATACAACTGCAACTTGGAAGGTCACCTATTGGTCGACAAATTGAATTTGGTCCGCAAGGCGATGGCTGACATGGGTTAACTGGGTAATTATTTTCGGGTTTCGGGGCTAGATGAAAAAATATATTCAATTTAGTTACATTGCTGCACATGTCAAACTATTTAATGTGACCGCACTCACCTGGTAATGGGAAACAATAAGTGAATGGGTCACCAGTCATTCCATTTAGACAACTACAGATTGGACTGTGATGAATAACAGAACATTTTGCATTTTGACCACATACATTAGGACATGGGTCAGCACATTTTTGGTTTATACATGCCAATTTTGTTTCACATTCTGCGCTAATGGTACACTGTGGTTTGCAATTCGGAGGGCTACCTGTAAATTCTTGCAAACAAGAACAGATCGACAAGCCATTTTTATTCAAGCATTGACTGTTTGGCCCACATGGTGATGGGTTGCATGGATCACGTTCGGTTATATCAGCTGTACATAAATAAATACTATCATTTTGAACCCTAATTTTGATTTTCTGAATATAATCTGATTCACTTACTCTCAACCTTGTTAAAAACACAACCGAAGAATGGATCACCGGTATATCCCGATGCACAACTGCAGACTGGATTGTGGTTTATTACTTGACAATCTGCATTTTGTCCACACGTTCCAGGGCATGGATCTTGACACTTCAATCTTATACAGGCTAAATTAGCTGGACAGTCGGAACTAATCGTGCACTCTGGCCTGCAGCCCTCGTAAGGATTTCCAACATAATCGGATAGGCAAGAGCAAGAACCGGCTCCATTTTGTTCTCGACATTCAGCGTTGGCTCCACATGGTGAAGGTTGGCAAGGACTTTTTACGGGTTCCTCAGCTGCAAAATTAGGTTTAGGGAATACACTTTTCATCTACTACATAAACATGAAAACAAATATGTAAATGAGATAAACTCACAAGTGAAAACATTGCATTGTACAAATGGATCGCCAGTAAAGCCATTTGGACAAACGCAGGATGGCACGTGGTTAATAACACGACATTCAGCATTTGGACCGCAAGATCCAGGACAGGGATCAACACATTTACGATTTATACATGAAAGTTTGCTGTCGCATTCGCTGTTCAGAAGGCATTCAGGGCGGCAATTGGGTGGTGTGCCGATAAATTCTGTTCTGCACGAGCATGATGGTGCACCATTAATTATTCGACAATTAGCATTCGGGCCACATGGTGATGGTTGACACGGGTCAATTGGTGTTACAGGTTCTTCCGCTTGGAATGAAATATTTAAATTTAAATAAAAAAATACATGACATCACAATCAGTTTTGGAAGTCAAATTTAAGTACTCACGCATTTTCATACATCTTATAAACGGATCACCGGTAAACGACGTGGGACAGCTGCATATCGGATTATGATTTACAACCTGACAACGTGCTCCAACACCACACGTACCAAGACACGGATTCACACATTTTGTGTTCACACAAGCTTCGTTCAAAGGACATTCGGATTGAGTAACACACTCAGGTCGGCATCCTGGGGGATTTCCTATGAAGCCTTGGACGCATGAACAAACTGCATTACCGTTAACAACTTGACAACGACTGTTAGGACCGCACGGTGATGGACTACATGGTTGGGCTACTTCTTGTTCTAGCGTAAAATTAATTTAAATATTAACCAAAACTCCATTTTCATTTTATGAAAAATGAGAATTTGAGAGTTTACCTTGAACTGGGAAACACGCACTGAATGCATTTCCTGACATACCAGATGGGCAGCTACACATTGGGATATGATTTACAACAGAACATTCAGCATTTTGGCCGCATATTCCGTTACATGGATTTATGCACTTATTACGCATACAAGCTCTGTTTAAGGGACAATCTGGATTTTGTAAACAAATTGGACGACAACCGGAATAAGGATCGCCTAAATAATCTGGTAGACAAGTGCAGCTACCTTCATTGCAAATAGCATTGAAACCGCAAGGTGACGGATTGCAAGGATCATTTGACGGTATTTCAACAGCTATAATATAAAAGACAATATTGAAAAGCCAAATTAGATTCTAAAATAAATGTATTTTTATTATATTTTATTATTGCAATGAGAATAATAATTTTTATTTTCATGCAAATGTACTTACCAGCTGGTTGTGGTACGCAACTATCAAACGGGTTTCCCGTATATCCGTATGAACACGTGCATATGGCATTGTGGTTAATAACTTGACACTGAGCACCAATACCACATGACCCTGGACAAGGATCCATACATTTTTGTCGAAGGCACGCCTTGTTGCTTTCACATTCTAAATTCACCACACATTCTGGTTTGCAGTATGGGGGACTGCCAACGTAATTATTCATACACGAACAAGCTGGCTGATTACCGACTACGCGACAAATGGAGAAGGGCCCACAAGGCGATGGCTCACATGGATTGATTGACTGTGGTATATTGTTTATTCCAACAGGTTCTATGCATAATAAAACAGTATAATTAAAAAATGATCGTTTTTAACAGAGTAATGATACGTTAAATAACAAACTTACTCAATGTTTCAAAACATCTCACAAACGGATCACCGGAAAGATTATCATTACACCGACAAATTGGACTGTGATTTATCACATCGCATTGAGCATTAATTCCACAAACCCCTGGACAAGGATCGATGCATACGTGATTTTTACAAGCACGATTAGTCGGGCAATCGGCGCTTACAACGCATTCAGGCACACAATTCGGCGGTGTTCCTATGTAAGTCGGCAAACAACTACATACTGCCTGTTCGTTCAACTCGCGGCATTCGCTGTTGAGACCACAAGGAGATGGTATGCATGGATTGGATGCGATTTGAGCTAGAAAAGAAAATTTCGTTCGACTTGACTCATTTCTTCAGTACGTAAATTTTTTTTGTTCATAATGACTTACGGCTTTCTTGTGCAATGATACAGTTTGATAACGGATTACCAGTATAACCTGGTTGGCACATACATATGGGTGAATGATTTATAACTTGACATTGTGCGTTTTGTCCACAGTAACCTGGACATGGATCTTGACATTTTGAGCGAATACAAGCTCGATTAGCAGTACAATCTGAATTAATGACACACTCTGGTCGGCAACCATCATATGGATTACCAATATAGTCTTGTAAGCAAGTACAAGATCCAGCGCCGTTTGATTCGCGACAGATTGCGTTAGCCCCGCAAGGCGATGGTACGCATGGAGTAGGTTTTTCAACAACAGTTGGATCCGCTAAAAAGTAAATTTTGTATTCATTTTTAAATTAAAAAAAAAAAAATAAAGTAATGTATATAAAACATAAATTCATCCAGAAAAATAATTTTTTGAGTATTACTTACGTAGTTTAGCAATACACTGAGTAAATGGATCACCAGAAAAACCTGCAGCACAGACACACATAGGTGTGTGACTAATTACTCTGCAATCGGAATTTACACCACAAGAGCCAGGACACGGATCTCGGCATTTGTTGCGTATACACGCTAAATGGGTTGAACATTCGTTATTGCTAACACATTCGGGTCTACACGACGGAGGTGTTCCTATGAATCCTGATAGACAAGAACATGACGGTGAAGCGTTATTTTGAACGCTACACTGACTGTTAGGTCCACATGGCGATGGTTGGCATGGGTTTACAGGAATTTGAGGTTCTCTTTCTGTTAGAACAAAATAGAAACGGTCGATAAAGGAAACGATAAATAATTTTTCCTACGATCGTGCACAAAGTTCGATTTTGCGCATGCAAATGCGTGTGCAAAGGGCCTCTTTTTGACACGCTGAAATAAGCGTGCGCAAAGTGCCATAAGCGTGCGCAAAGTGCTGTAAGCATGCGCAAAATTGAACTTCGCGCACGATCGTAGGGAAAATAGTATACGATACTCGTGCGCTGCGTAGGTATTCCCTCACTCACAATTGTCGCCCTCGCTTCGCTCGGGCGCCAAACGTTGATCGTGCGGGAATCACCTACTTTGCGCACTTGTATCGTAATCTACTATTTTTTACACCACCTATCAAATTTACTTACGAATTGGTATGCATAATGTAAATGGGTCACCAGTAAATTCTGGAGGGCAGCTACATATCGGGTTATGATTTATAACAGTACATAGTGCCTTAACACCACAAGTTCCAGGACATGGGTCTATGCATTTCTGATTATTACAGCTCAATAGTGATGAGCAATCTGATGAAACTACGCACACAGGTCTACAATTTGGTGGGCTGTCTAGGTAACCAGGTATACACGAACAAACAGCCTGATTGTTAATTTTTCGACATTGGCTGTTTGGACCGCAAGGAGATGGCGAGCAAGGATCTCTTGCTGGTGGTTCTAGAATTCAAATCGTTGATAAGATACAATGTCAATAAGGATTGTCAATTTTTAAAACTGAATTTCTACCTTCAACAACGGAGCAAGTTACGAATGCGTTTCCAGACATATTCGGTGGGCAAGAGCAAATAGGAATATGGTTTACAACGTTACATACGGCATTGAAACCGCATATATTCGTGCAAGGGTCTAGGCACTTATTTCTGACACAAGCTTTGTCTCTGGTACAATCTGAGTTTATCAAACATTCTGGTCGGCAACCTACGTAAGGATCTCCAGTATACTCTGGTAAACATTGGCATATGCCATTGTAACAATTGGTATTGCTACCGCATTCACTGCATGGGTCCGAAGGTTTTGGTTCCTCTACTACAAAATGTTTCCGTTGAATATCAGCGTGTCTAATTTAATTTTTACTAACTAATTATAGTTCAAATTTTCGATGACTTACGTATTGGTTTGGGGCTACATTCAACAAAAGCATTGCCCGTAAAACCATTTTGACATGAACATATTGGTAAGTGGTTCACTACGTTACATAATGCTCCAATTCCACAAACACCAGCGCATGGGTCACTACATTTGTGTTGAAGACAAGCTTGGTTACTAGGGCAATCCGAATGCACTACACAATTTGGACGACAGTTTGGAGGAGACCCTATGTAATTTGAGGAGCAGGCACATGAAGCTTGCCCATTTATGTCCCGACATTCAGAGAATGGACCGCATGGTGATGGAACACACGGATTGACATACGTTGGTGCTTCAACCGGTTTCTCGACTATAAAAATTGCAATGTGAAAAAAATTTGATATTTGTGCGATTAATATGAATTAGTATTAATATGAATTAGTAGGGACGAAAATTCAACTTTCGTCCCTTGTAGTGTAATATACTATTATAGCCAGACTCACTTTGCATTGGGAAACATCGGAAAAATGGATCTCCTGTAAAACCATCTGGACATGAACAAATTGGGCTGTGATTTATAACTTCACATCTCGTTTGAGATCCACACGAGCCTGTACATGGATTGACACATTTTCTGTTAATGCAAGCCAGATTCGAGGCGCACTCTGTGCTAATGCTACATTCGGGACGGCAATTTGGCGGATTTCCTAAAAATTCTGGTAAGCAGGAGCACACAGCTTGGCCATTCGTTACGCGGCATTGACTGTGGGGTCCACACGGCGATGGATTACGTGAGCATGGGTTGGTAGTTTCTTGTTCGACTTCTGAAATGATTGATTATTGCTTATTTTTGTAAAAGCTTTTGAATAATTACTCAACTTTACAATTTATCTGAGTCCTTCATAACATACCTATTGGGATGGGCTTGCAGTAACTGAAAGGATCTCCGGTATATCTGGGATAACATGTGCATATTGGCAAATGGTTCATGACTTGACACTCAGCGTTCTGACCGCATGTTCCTGAGCATGGATTAGCACACTTAGTATTAATACATGCTTGATTTGAAGGGCAATCTGAATTGAGAAGACATTCGGGTCTACATCCTTCATAGGGATTGCCAATGTAATTAGGTATGCAAGAACATGATCCAGCGTTATGGCTCTCTCTACAAATCGCATTTGGTCCACATGGCGATGGGTTGCAAGGGTCGTTTGTGTGTGGTACAGTAACAATTGGTGCAGCTGTGGATATTGTGGATTGAAATATCTTGATTATTTTGCTCATTTTGATTTTAAATCGAAAGTCGAAGGCTGAAGAAATCTTATTTGACTTACTCTGTAGGAAAATGCACTGAGTGAAGGGATCGCCTGTATATCCATCGATACATGAACACATAGGAGTGTGACTAACTACACGACAATCTGCGTTGGCACCACAAGATCCTTCACATGGATTCACACATTTTTGTCTAATACATGCTAGTTGTGTTGGACAGAAACTATTACTGGAGCATTCGGGACGGCAATTTGGAGGTGATCCAATAAATTCGGGTAAGCAGGAACAAGATGGTGAATTATTGATAACTCGACATTGAGAATTAGGACCACATGGAGATGGCTGGCATACATCGATCACTATAACTGGTTCTTCCGCTGGAAGATGAAATTTTGTGAATAATTGAAGGCATGTTAAAAGTATTTAGTTGTCGAATATCTCTTACAGATTGGTACGCATTGAACGAATGGGTCGCCTGTGTAACGTTGTGGACAGCTACAAATCGGATTGTGTCTAACTACAGAACACTTAGCTTGCAATCCACAAGTACCAGGACATGGGTCGATACATTTTTGATTACTGCATGCTTCAGCTGGGGCACAGTCTGTTGATACAACGCATTCAGGCCGACAGGTAGGTGGGCTACCGATATATCCTCTCAAGCATGAGCAAACTGCTTGTCCGTTTATTATACGGCACTCACTGTTTGGACCACATGGGGTGGGCTTACATGGATCTTCCGGTGTCTGTGTTATGACTGAAATAAGTTTTTTTTCGGTAACATTTGATTTACAAAAATGATCTAATTAAAAATTCTTCATGCTAATTATTTTTAAATTGATTGTTTCTCATGCTCTTTATCCATAGTTATAATTTGTCAAAGGAGTTAGAAATTATGGGTAAATGAACTGAAGAAAGTATACCTGCTAGAGGAGTACATTGACTGAATGGATTTCCGGTCATAGCACCTGGACAGGTGCACATTGGGATATGATTTATAACCTCACAAAGGCCATTAGGGGCACACGCACCAGGGCAAGGATCCACGCATTTGCTTCTGGAGCAGGCTTTATCGCGCGGGCAATCGGTATTTAAAACACACTGGGGTCGACATTCAATGTAGGGGTTTCCTTGAAATTCTGGCAAGCACGTGCAAGAACCAGCGGAGCACACTGCATTTGGACCGCAGGGCGATGGATTACATTTATCTAATGGAATTATTTCGGAAGCTGTAAAAATGAAAATAAGGCGGTGAAATTATAGAGGTTGATTGTAACTGAACATTAGAAGGAAAGAATATGAAAATCCTTACTTGGCGGTGGTAATAATACAGAGCATGAGGTGAATGGATCTCCTGTGTATTCTTCATAACAGGAACACATTGGAATATGATTGACTGCTCTGCAATTGGTGTTAGATCCGCATGAACCAGGACACGGGTCTCTACATCTCATATTTATACATGACTTATCGCTAGGACATTCCGAATTGATGGAGCATTCAGGCCTGCAGTTCGGAGGCTGACCAATATAATTTTGCAAGCAAACGCAAGCGGGGGATCCACCAATATTCCTACACTCTGAGAAGCTTCCACACGGGGATGGCACACATGGGTCAAGATTCTGTGGGGCTTCTGGCACAAAAGCTATAAGGGTAAATCAAAATTCTGAGGTGAATTGATTAATCATTAAAATGGAACTAATAATGGGTAAGATATTATATTACATGTAATTATTGGCGTGCATCTCGTGAATGGGTCTCCACTATATCCAGGCATACACGTACAAATAGGACTATGATTGATAACCATACATTTCGTATTCAATCCGCAAGGACTAGGGCATGGACTAGTACATTTTTTGTTTATGCAAGCAAGCTGCGAGGGACATTCAGCACTCGATACACATTCTGGCCTGCAGGCCGGTGGTGTACCAATAAATGTTGGCAAACAGGAACAGGTAGCCTGCCCACTGGCGGTTTCTCTACATTGACTATTGGGTCCACATGGCGAAGGGTTGCAAACATCCTGCTTTTCAACGGTATCTGTCAAGATTGGAACTGAGGAAGAAATAATTTTCAATGAGGTCAATTGGTTCGCAACTTTTCAAACTGGCGAGTTTCACTTCATTTTAATTAATTAGATGAAAGTTAATACTGAAAACTTACTAGAACATAAGGTATATGGGTCACCCGAGAAACCAGGTCGACAATGGCAATTGGCTTGGTGGTTGATAGCTGTGCACTCGGCATTTTGGCCGCACACGCCGGGACATGGATCCACACATTTGTTTCTAATACAGGTCTGATATGACGGGCAGTCTGAATTAACAACGCATTCGGGTCTGCAAGCTCCATATGGGTCACCAACGTAACCGGGAAGGCATGAGCAAGATCCAGCGCCATTGCGTTCTTTGCAGACGGCGTTGGGACCGCAAGGTGTAGGTTCACACGGGGAGGGTTTTGGAGAAAGATCATTGGCTAGAACAAGGCAAAGTGAGAGATTAATTATGATTCCGATGGGATTTTCAACTCAGAATATGTTATTGTCTTACTTATTATTTGACATTGGGTATACGGATCTCCTGAATAACCTTGAGGACATGTACAATGTGGTATATGATAAACGATACGACATTCCGCATTAACACCGCATAAATTCGGACATGGATCTTTGCATTTTTGTCGGACGCATGTTTGGTGATTCAAGCATTCGACGTTATTAATGCATTCTGGCTTACAGTTTGGTGGGGAGCCTGTATAATCTGACATACAAGAGCATGACGGCAAGTTGTTGATAACTTGGCATTGTGCGTAAGGACCACAAGGTGACGGTTGGCATGGATCGATTGGTTGCGTCACAGGAGGATCTCCTACATTGTTATATTATTGTTATCAAATCAATTGTTATACTTATGTGTTGAGAACATTTTATAATTTGAGTATATTCTTACGCATTATTTCGCAGCGAATGAACGGATCTCCGGTGAAACGTTCAGGACAGAAGCATATTGGGTTATGGTTGACTACTTTACAAGTAGCGGACAGACCACAAGTACCGGGGCATGGATCTTTACATAACTGATTCGTACAGACTTCATTTTTTTGACAATCGGAGTTGACAATACATTCTGGTCGACAGTACGGCGGGCTACCAAGCATTTGCGGTGCGCATGTGCAAACTGCTTGGTTATTGATTTGTCGACAAATACTATTAGGACCACACGGTGATGGGTTACATGGGTTTTTGCCAGTCGGCACTATATCAGATTAAAAAAAAGTTGCATGAAAAATATAAAATATCATCAATGATAAATTTTAGAGATCTTAATCTACCTGTTAATATTTGGCAAGATATAAATGCATTTCCACTCGTTCCAGGAGGACAACTGCACATAGGGGTATTTTTTAACACATTACATATTGCATTTTGACCACAAGTACCAAGGCAAGGGTCGATGCATTTATTTGCCGAACATGCTTTGTCATCTGGACAATCTGTATTAAGAATACATTCTGGTCTGCAGTTTTGATACGGGTCTCCAAAATATCCAAGTATACAAGTACAGATTCCTTTATTACATTGGGCATTGGATCCGCACGGGGATGGGTTGCAAGGATCTTCTTCAATTACTGGTGTTTGAGCTATATTAATAAAAATATGTTTAAAATTGATTTTAATAAATTGGACATCACAATTTTCCAATATATAAACTCACGTTTTGGTTCAAAAATGCATCTACTGAAAGGATCACCCGTGTAACCCTCAGAGCATTTACAAGTTGGTATGTGATTGTGAACTTCACACACGGTTTGTAAGCCACAAGAACCTAAACAAGGATCACGACACTTTTCGTTGATACAAGCTTCGTTACTCGCACAATCCGAATGGGTAATACATTCTGGACGACAATTCGGAGGGGTACCAATATAATTACTCATACAGGAACAAGATGGATAACCATTGATATTGCGACATTGTGAATATAACCCACAAGGTGAAGGTAAACAAGGATCTCTCGATATTTCAGGGACTGCTGGTTTTACTGAAATTCAATGATATTATTATAAGTCCATTTATTGGTGATCTGAAAATGAAAAGAAAACTGCTCACTTTCAACGAATGCGCAAGCAATGAAAGGATCTCCAGTGAACCCTGGTTTGCAACTACATATCGGACTATGATTCAAAACTCTACAAATTGTTTGTTGGCCACATGAATCAAGACATGGATCAACACATTTGTTATTTTTACATGATTGATTCAGTGGACAGTCCGAGTTTGTAGTACATTCGGGTCTGCAATATGGAGGCTGTCCGATGTATGTGGGCAAACACGAGCATACAGCTTGACCATTGGATTCTCTACACTGACTATAAACTCCACATGGAGATGGTTGACACGGATTGAAAGTATCTTCCACCGCTACATAAATTTAAAATAATAATTTGTTACCATTCGAAATTTCAACGAAAACTTGTAATAATTCAATTTTAGTTACGTTGTATAATTGCTGGATTACAATGCACGAATGGATCACCGGTATGTCCTTCAAAGCAAGTGCAGGTTGGAAAATGATTTATAACTTGGCATTGAGCGTTCTGGCCGCATGTACCAGGACAAGGATTTTTACACTTGGAATTGATACAAGCTTGGTTTGATGAACAATCAGAATTTATCGTACACTCAGGTCTACATCCTTCATATGGATTACCAATGAAATTTGGCAAGCAAGTACATGATCCTGCATTTTGCTGTACTCTGCATTCAGCATTTGCTCCACAAGGGGAGGGTATACAGGGTGTAGGACGTTCTGGTTGAATTTGTACTGAAATTATATTGCAATATGAAAATCCTAATTGTTAAAGAATAATATAATTACTTAAAGAATTCAAATTCTTACATTTCTGTACGGAGCACTCAGAAAATGGGTCGCCGGTGAACCCAAATTGACAAGTACAAATAGGGACATGACTGACAACATTGCAAATGGCATTGATACCACATGAGTTCTGACATGGATTCTGACATTTTTGATTGATGCATGCCAAATGATTCGAACATTCGCTATTGCTGATACATTCAGCACGGCAATTTGGAGGAGATCCTATAAACTGTGGCAAACAAGTACAAGATGCTAATTCGCTGATTACTCTACATTCCGAATTCAAGCCACAAGGTGAAGGTTGACATGGATTTATCACCGGTGCCGGAATTAAAGCTTTAAATTTAATAAGAAAAAAAAATAGTTTGAATAAAATTTGTTGAACGAGATCATTATAAAATTTAATTGTAATTCTTACGTTTTGGATAACATTGAATGAACGGGTCTCCAGTCATCGTTTCGGGACAGTGGCAAATGGGATTATGGTTAATAATTTGACACATAGCTCTTAAACCGCAAACGCCTGGACATGGATCTATACATCTTTGATTATTGCACGACCGGTCTCTAGGACAGTCGGAGCTCACAATGCACTCCGGGCGGCAAGATGGAGGCATTCCTATATATGAAGGAAGACAACTACAAACAGCCTGTTCATTTAATACCCTACAGTGACTATTAGGACCGCAAGGAGAAGGTGAGCACGGATTAAGTACTACAGGATCTGTGAAATGAAAAAAATTAAATAGCTTCCTGATAATGTGAAATATTTAAACACTAGAATTAATTAAATACCTCTAATGATCGAACAACTGACAAAAGCGTTTCCTGTCATGCCTTTTGGACAGCTACACATTGGAACGTGATTGAATACTTCACAAATGGCATTTTGTCCGCATGTGCCTACGCAAGGGTCTTCGCATTTGTTTCGAATGCACGCTCTGTTTGATACACAATCGTTATTAAGGACACATTCTGGCCTGCATAATTGATATGGATCGCCATTGTAATCGGGCAAGCAAGTACATAATCCATTATCACACTGAGCATTCGATCCACATGGTGACGGGTTACATGGATTTGATGGTTCTGTCTCGACAGCTATAATGTCAGTTTGTAAGTCATTGTCTTATTATAGTGCTCGTAGTTAATATAATTTATTCTAATGTTAATTTAAGAGATTTAAGAATTCTTACGTTGCGGTGGCAGTGGGTAACAATTACTGAACGGATCTCCAGTGAGACCGTCGGAACATGTGCAAATCGGAATATGACTATTTACACTACATGTGGCACCAAATCCACACGATCCTGCACATGGGTCGCTACATTTATTTCTTAAACAGGCCTTGTTACTGGGGCAGTCTGAATTGAGTGTACACTCTGGTTTACATTGAGGTGGACTACCAACGTAATTTGGTAAGCAGGAACAAGACGGTATACCACCGATTTCACGACATTCTGCGTAAGGTCCACACGGAGAAGGTAAACAAGGGTTCTGTGGAGTCTCGATGGGATTTATTGTTGGTTCTGAAAAAAATTAATTTTTTTTGGGATGACGAAGACAGAAAAACAAAAAGTGGGTTACTAATTGGGTAAATCAGTCTCATTTTGAGACTAATTGAATGGCAAGCAAACTGAATTTTTCTTACGTGGTATTGGGAAACATCTGGTGAATGGATCTCCAGTGAAATCTACTTTGCAAGCACAAATTGGACTGTGGTGAAAAACTCGACATATAGTATTTATACCGCATGGCCCAGGGCAGGGATCTACACATTTTTGATTAAGGCAAGCTTTGTTTGTCGAGCATTCTGTGCTAATAACACATTCAGGTCGACATCCTGGGGGGCTACCAGAATAATTGGGCAAACATGAGCATACTGCTCCATCATTAACCACACGGCATTGACTATTTGGACCACAGGGAGACGGTCTACACGGATCCTTTGAAATTATTTCAACTGTAGGAAAAATTATTGATATGAGACAAACAAACAAACAAACTTCAGCAAACAGATTTGTTGAAATAATTCAATTACCAGCTTGTTGTTGTAAATTACAAAATTGGAAAGGATCACCAGTGTACCCAGGCATACAAGAACACATAGGCAAGTGATTAATTGTTTGACAAACTGCATTTGGACCACATGCTCCTGGACATGGGTTTTGACATTTTGATCTTATACAACTCAAATTTGATGAGCAGTCGGAATTCAGAGTGCATTCTGGTCTACATCCTTCATAGGGATTTCCAATGTATTCTGAAAGACAAGTGCAAGAGCCTACGCCGTTTTGTTCTCTGCATACAGCATTTGAACCGCAAGGCGACGGTACACATGGGGACGGCGGTGGTGTTGTTATCTCGTCTATAGTGAAGACAATAAGAAAAATCAATCTTAAAAAAAATTGGGGTGTAAGAAATATAGTAATAAAAAAATTACTAATTAATTGAAGAAAAATTTAATGAATTTATATACTATTGTTAAAAAGAAGCGTTATGGTCAGATTACTAAATGAAAAACTGTAAAAAAATTTTGAATGATGTTCTTACTTTGTTTCAACACACATTGGGAGAATGGATCGCCAGTATATCCACTCAAGCAAACACACATTGCCGTGTGACTGATGACATTACATTTGGCATTAGCTCCACAAGATCCGGGACAAGGATCACGGCATTTGCGGTTTATGCAAGCAAAGTGATTAGCACATTCGCTATTGCTGACACATTGAGGTTTGCAATTCGGCGGGGCACCAATAAAATCGGGAAGGCAGGTGCAAGAAAGTTGGCCGTTGACGAATTGATACAAGGAATTTGGCCCACATTTGCAAGATGGACAAGATTCCTCGACGGGTACCGGTGCCAGGGCTATTTCGTTGAAAAAGAATTAAATTATTTGGTATGCCGAAAATTATTTTAGAAGAAGAAAATAATCTTACGCATAATTTCACATCTACTAAATGGGTTGCCAGTATGATTTGGTGGACAAACACACACAGGGTTGTGATTTATGACGTCACATTGTGCGTTTATTCCACAAGTGCCAATGCATGGATTAATGCATTTCAAATTCACACAAGCTTCGTTTTTCAAACATTCTGAATTCTGTACACACTCGGGCCGACATGTAGGAGGATTACCAAGATAACCACGTAAACAAGAACAAACGGGTAAACCACCATTGGAGGCTCTACATTGGCTGTTAGGTCCACATGGAGACGGGCTACAAGGGTTTGTATTAACCGGCTCTAAAAATCGTAAGAAGCATCTTTAAAGTTGAACCATTTGCTAGTAAATGTCTGGAAGACAAATTGATTGCATACCTTTGATATATTCACATGAAACAAAAGCGTTTCCTGTAGTTCTTTGGGGACAGCTACATATTGCAATGTGGTTGAATACATTGCACTGTGCATTCTGACCACATGTTCCTGGACACGGGTCTACACATTTATTACGAATACAAGCTAAATTATTGGGACAATCAGTGCTGAATACACAATCTGGACGGCAGCTCACATAAGGATCGCCTTTATATTCAGATAAACAAGTGCATACACCTTGATTACACTGTGCATTCGGTCCACAGGGGTTAGGATTACACGGATCTCTTTCTGCTGGGGTTGCAACTAAAAATGATTTCAGATTTTTTTAATGTAACCTAAGATTAGACTATAAAATTTAGTTTTTTAGGAAAAAATAGTTCAAGTTCCATTAAATATTTGGAAATCTTACTTTGTGGAGGGGTTGGATAACAATTATTAAAAGGATCTCCTGTATAATTTGGTATACATCGGCACATTGGAACATGACTGACAACTGCACATTCAGTCCCACTACCACAAGAGCCCAAACATGGGTCATTACATTTCATTTTCATGCAGGCTCTATCGCTAGGACAGTCCGAATTTACAATACATTCGGGATGACAGTTTGGTGGGCTTCCATTGAAATTTGGCAGGCATTGACAAGAAGGCATATTATTATTTACAGCACGACATTGTGCGTTTGGTCCGCAAGGAGATGGTATACAAGGATCATTTGCCACTGTATCTTCTTCAACTGGTGCTACCGGTTCTATAATTAATTATTAAATTTCATAAGATATTGGAAGATTTTAATTTTTCTGAAGATCAATATTAATTCTTACTTGGGGTGGGGAAACATCTTGTGAATGGATCACCAGTGAATTGTGGTCTACATGAACAAATAGGGCTGTGATTGAATACTTTACAATTGGTATTAACACCACAAGTTGATAGACAGGGATCTATACAACGTTTGTTACTACAAGCTCTGTTTGTAGGACACTCTGAATTAACAACGCATTCGGGATAACAATTTGGTGGACTGCCCAAATATCCTGGCATACAAGAGCAAACAGCTAATCCGTTATTGATACGACAATTACTGTTTGACCCACATGGCGAAGGGCTGCATGGATCAACATTGTCTTCAACAGCTATATTAAAAAAAATGTTTTAAATTAAATAAATAATTAATTAAAAAGGTGCATGAAGCAATAAGTGATTCCTATTAGTTAAAATTTAAATGTATGAAGAATTTTAAAATGAATCTTACGAGCAATGGGTACAACTGCGCAATGTCTAAATGGGTCTCCAGAAAATCCTGGTAAACAAGTACAGGTTGGGATATGGTGGACACCATAACATTGTGCATTTAATCCACAGATTCCAGGGCAGGGATCACGGCATTTAAAATTCATGCATGCTAATTTCGAGGCACAATCCGAATTTCTTGTGCACTCTGGCTTGCACATTTTGTATGGATCGCCAATGTAGCTTGCCATACAACTACACGATCCAACGCCATTTTGCTCTCTGCAAATTGCGTTAATACCGCATGGGGAAGGTTCACATGGCTTCCTAATATCTAGCGGATATTCGTCTGGAAATATATTCAAATTCACATAAATTTTGTTACGTTAAAAAACTATGTGAATCAAAGCCAGTGCATTCGATTAGTCATTGAGTAAATTTTTGCGCACACTTTTGTGGGGTGAGAATTCTCAATTACATTTGGTCAGTTCGTTTTATGGGTGAATAAACTCTTTGTTCATTTGGCGTGGGGTTATTTCTGGGTTATTCGGCAGTGCTAATTCTATTGGAAAACAAAGATGGTGGAAGATTAAGGACGTCGTTAAGGTTAGGTCGTTCCTGATCTTTTTCCGCCATCTTTATGACTTATAGCTATCGAGCTATGCTTCCCAATAGCCCGACTTGTGTCAATATGTCTGTACGAATCAGTATTAGGGTTTTATTTCTCAAAGCATATTTTCGTAGTTATGTGGTCAATATTGGGGTTAAAATATTAGTTATATTTTGGGTTTAATGCGTTTCTCAAAAATATGCGTGAGTTATTTCATTTTTCGTTTTCACGTTGTAACGATAATGTGTCATTATTACGATACAAAATTATCAGGCTCCACCACCAACTCTTTCAAAGTTTTTGTTCGTCGGAACTTATTCATTTATTTCATGTTTACGATGATTGAACACATCGAGTAATAAATCAATTTTGTCGACAAATAAAAATAATATTATTGCACTTACCTGAATGGCAGTTGATAGTTCGTTAAATGTTCAAATAAATCGAAAAAAATGTACTCACCCTTTATAGCTGGTTGACAACTGCTAAATGGATCGCCGGTGAATCCGCTGAGGCACGAACAAACGGCGTGATGATTAATGACGGAGCACTGTGCGTTCGAACCGCATAATCCTACACAAGGGTCTCTGCACTTCAGTTGCATGCAAGCAAGATGCGATGGACACTCTGGATTGATGGTGCATTCAGGTCGGCAATTAGGCGGTACTCCGACATAATTTTGAGAACAGGAACAAGCTGGGCTCTCTCCACGTACATGACACTCTGCGTTTGGTCCACACGGGGATGGTAAGCAAGGATTGACAGGCTGTTTCGGCTCCTCTGAAATTTGAAAATGATTTTTATTGAATTTCCTTATAAAAAATTCGTTATTAATAATTTGAGTAATAATTAACTTCGTTAACAGTCAATTTAAGGATATTTTTTCATACCTATTTTTACAAGAAAGTTTCAGTTTGAAATAACAATAAAATCACAAATTTTCTTTAAAAAAATAAATTGTAACCTAATGTTGTTATAAACTTTTATCTTTAAATGGGAAAAAGAGAGACATATTTGCATGAAATATGTGTTAATAAAACTGAAAATGTGTCAAAATGACGCGTTCCGGAAACCTAGAGTTAAGAAGTTAATAACTTTGGTATTATTCAAAATATAATGCATTGTGAACTATTTTTTTAATATCAGGCAATATGAAAATTGTGATATGAATTACCTGGTTGAGGGTAGCATCTAGAGAAAGGATCACCCGTGTTTCCTTCAGAACAGCTACAAATCGGATTATGATTCACAACTTGACAATTCGCGTTTTGACCACAAGTGCCTGGACAAGGATCTTCGCATTTGTTGCTGAGGCAAGCTTGAGTCAGTGGACACTCTGCGCTAACAACACATTCCGGTCTACAAGACGGTGGACTGCCAATATATCCAACTTGACATGAGCAGACAGCGTGATCGTTGATTACTCTACAAACGCTATTCGGCCCGCATGGAGAAGGCGTGCAAGGTTGTTTTGGCGCGACTAAGAGAAATGTTAGATTAGATAACAGATTATTATTTTTTAACAAATTTTATTTTTATTATCTTTACCTTCTGGTAGAACTGGTCGACACAGCGAGAATGGATCACCAGTATGTCCGGCATTACAGCTGCACATTGGAATGTGATTAACAACATCACAACGAGCGTTCGAACCGCATGTTCCTGAACAAGGATCCACACAGCGTTGATTAATGCACGCTTTAACTCTGCTACAGTCTGAGTTCATAGTACACTCTGGTCTACAATAAGAATATGCGTCGCCGAAATAATTTGGAAGACAAGTACAAATTCCATTATCACATTCAGCGTTCGGTCCACATGGAGATGGCGAGCACGGATTCTCAGGAAGTTTTGGTTGCTCCTGAATCGGGGAACACAACGAGAATGGGTCACCGGTGAATCCTGGCTGGCATAGACAAATTGGAATATGATTCTGCACACGACAGTCCACATTCTGGCCACAAGAACCAATACAAGGATCACGGCATTTTTCTGATATACAAGCTTGATTAGACGGACAGTCCGTATTGACAACACATTCTGGACGACAATTTGGCGGACTTCCAACATAATTATTCATACAAGAACAAGCTGCTTGATCATTGATATGGCGACATTCAGCGTACAATCCACATGGACTTGGTGAACACGGATCTCGAGATGGTACCGGTGGC
The DNA here is from genome assembly GCA_003055095.1 of Goniozus legneri. NCBI lineage: Eukaryota > Metazoa > Arthropoda > Insecta > Hymenoptera > Bethylidae > Goniozus > Goniozus legneri. Next base: position 409,391 of record NCVS01000112.1, read on the forward strand.
ATGGGTTGCACCTCTTCAGGATAACATCTCGAGAATGGGTCTCCAGTAGTTCCTGAAGGACAGCTACAGAGCGGATTGTGATTAATAACTCGACAATTTGCTCCAATTCCGCAAGTTCCAGGACACGGATCCGTACATTTGTATTTGTAACAGGCACGATTTTGTGGACATTCTGAGTTTACGACACATTCTGGCTTACAGTTGGGTGGTGAACCCACATATGATTCTTGACAACTACATACAGCTTGATCGTTAATTGTGCGACACTGACTATTTGGTCCGCAAGGCGATGGTTGGCATGGATTTGTAACACTTGGTTCAATTTCTGGTTTCATTGGTAGTGTGCAAGTTGTGAATGGATCTCCAATGTAACCCGGTAAGCATGTACACGTCGGAATATGATTGATTACAGAACATTGTGCTTGTGTACCACATACTCCTGGGCATGGATCTTCACATTTATTTCTAATACAAGCCTTATTTGTTGGGCAGTCAGAGCTTAAAATGCACTCTGGTTGGCATCCTTCATAAGGATTACCGTGATAATCTTCAATACAGATACACGCTCCTGCGTTATTTCGTTGTTGGCATATAGCGTTGGGTCCACACGGTGATGGTTCACATGGATTTATTTTTTCTACTTCTTTTACAACACACTGTACGAACGGATTTCCAGTATATCCGCTGATACATGAGCAAGTCACGGCATGGTTTACTACAATACATTCGGCGTGATCTCCACACGAACCTGGGCACGGATCCGTACATTTTGAATTTATACAAGCTTTATTCGCTGGACAGTCCGGATTGATCAAACATTCTGGTCGGCAAGCAGGGGGTGTACCAATGTACGAAGGTAAACACGAGCACGAAGGATGTCCGTTTTGATTTTGGCACTGAGCATTCGGTCCACAAGGCGATGGGAAACAGGGATCACCTGGTTCTTTGACCTCTGGTGTAACTGTTGTGAATAATATTTGAATCAATAAGAATAAAGAAATTAAACATTGTAAAAATATAATATAAATACATATATAAAAATTTAATGGAAAAATATTAATAACGAAATTATTCTCACCAGGTATTACGAAACAACTCTTAAACGGATCCCCAGTTTGGCCAGGCGGGCAGCTGCATATTGGCGAATGATTTATGACTTCGCATCTCGCGTTCAATCCACAAGATCCAAGACAGGGGTCGGTACATTTCTTGTTGATACAGACACGAGTTGAAGGACATTCTGAACTCACGACACATTCTGGTCGACACGATGGTGGTGAACCCAGATAATCTTGAAGACATGAGCATACTGCGTGACCTTCGATATCTCTGCACTGACTGTTTGGTCCACACGGTGAAGGGCTGCATGGGTCTAATTTATTTTCTGCCTCTTGTGGTTGGATGCGACAACTTACGAATGGATCTCCAATGTGACCAGGTGAACACGAACATACCGGAATATGATTCACTACGTCACATTTAGCATTTTGTCCACAAGTTCCGGGACAAGGGTCTTTGCATTTATTTCGCAAACAAATCCTGTCTCGTGGACACTCTGAATTCAAAATACATTCCGGCCTGCAAGATTCATATGGGTTACCAATGTATTCCGGTAGACACTCGCAATCGTTGTTTACGCAGATCGCATTGAGTCCGCATGGTCTCTGACTACAGGGTCCTACCGCAATCGGTGGTTTAGTAGCTGTAAAAATAAAATATTCTCATAATTCTGAAAATTTTTTATATTTAATGAGATATTAAAGTTCTACTTACTTGGCGGAATTATTGTACATTGAGTGAATGGATCTCCAGTAAATCCTTCAATACATGTACAGATTGGTATGTGATTTAGGACGTGACATTGAGCGTTGACTCCACAAGATCCTGAACAAGGATCCTGACATTTTTGATTTAAGCAAGCCAGGTGGCTCTTGCATTCAGAACTCAAAATACATTCTGGCCGACACTCAGGTGGAACACCAATGTAGTTTGGTAAGCACGAGCAAGCTGGGCTACCAGATATTACTTGACATAATGAATTTGGACCACATGGCGATGGATTACAAGAAGGTGGTCTTTCGGTAACCGGATAATCCTGAATGACTTCACGAGTACATTGAGTAAACGGATCTCCAGTAAATCCAGCTGGGCATGTACAAATCGGATTATGATTTTTAGTTGTACATAACGCTCTTAATCCACAAGTGTTCGGGCAAGGATCTGCGCATCTTTTATTGATACAGGCGAGATGTACAGGACATTCTGCATTGACGATGCACTCTGGTCGACAAGATGGCGGTATACCGATGTACTCGGGTAAGCATGTACATACTGCTTGACCATTAACTGTTCTACATTTGCTGTTAGGTCCGCATGGAGACGGTGAGCACGGATCTCTAGGTGGTTGATTATCTTTAGCTTCCACAACTTCACAAGAATAATAAGGATCACCACTATATCCAGGTGGGCAAGCGCAAACTGGAACGTGAGATTGAACGTTGCAGATAGATAATGTACCGCAAGTACCAGGACAAGGATCGGTACATTTGAATCCCACACATGCAAGTTGTGGGGCACAATCGTCATTCGATTCGCATTCTCGACGACAGCCTCTCTGCGTATCGTAAGGATCACCAATAAATTCTGGTGGACAAGCACAAGCTCCTGCTCCGTTTCTTTCTCGGCATTGCGCATTTGGCCCACAAGGATTTGGTAAACATGGATTGGTAAGAACTGGCTCAGTACTTGGCGGTGGAGCCAATACACAACGAACAGTAGCATCTCCTATATATCCTTCAGGACAAGAACATATTGGTACATGATTTTGTACGTTACATCTTGCGAATTCTCCACACGCTTCGTAACATGGATTTTTACACTGCTGATTAATGCAAGCTGCTGTTTTTAAGCAATCGGAATTATCTTCACACTCTGGCCGGCAATTTGGAGGTCGACCAATGAAGTTTTGTAGACACGAACATGCTGGTTGTGATCCTATCACTTTGCATTGGGAATTGGGTCCACATGGATTTGGTGAGCATGGATTTTCATTGTTCTTTGGCGGAGGAAGCGGTGTATCAGTTTTACTGCAATGTATAAATGGATCTCCTGTATATCCATTAGCGCACGAGCAGATTGGATTGTGATTAACTGTCAAACATTTAGTATTTTGTCCACAGCTCTCGGGACAAGGATCTATGCATTTATTATCAACGCAAGCCTTATTTTGTGGACATTCTGAACTCACAATACACTCTGGTCGACAAGTGGGAGGAATTCCAACGAACCCGGGTTGACACAAACACACAGCATGGCCGTTATGTGTTCTGCAATTGCTGTTTGGACCACAAGGCGACGGATCGCAAGGATTGATCGGTGTTGGTTCTGTTGTGACTTCTATCAGTGCACAGAAATGGAACGGATCGCCGGTATAACCAGGAATACACGCGCAAGATGGTGCGTGATTCACAACACGACATGTAGCACCTTGTCCACAAGTACCTGGACAAGGATTAACGCATTTGTTATTCAAACATGCTTTACTACGATCACAATCGTTATTCGTAACGCATTCTGGTCTACATCCCGTGTATGGATCACCGAAATATTCTGGTAAGCATGTACATGATCCAGCTCCATGTCTTTCGTTACAAACCGCATTTGCTCCGCAAGGTGATGGATTGCAAGGAGTTCTAGGCTTCTCAGTTGTGATCGGAGCCTCTGCAATCGGTGTACATTCGGTGAATGGGTCACCGGTATATCCCGAATTACAAATACAAACTGGATTATGTTTCACAACATTACAGTAAGTATTCACTCCGCAAGAACCTGGGCAAGGGTCGATACAGCGTTCGTTTTGACAAGCTAAGTTTCCTGGACATCCTTCATTTATGACACATTCGGGACGGCAATTTGGAGCCCTACCAATGTAATTTGGCAAACAGGAGCAAGCTGGGAAACCATCAATAACGCGACATTGCGAATTAGGTCCACACGGTGACGGCACACAAGGATTTCCATCTGGTTCCGGTCCTGGTATTTTAGGTTCCTCTTTAACACAACCGAAGAATGGATCACCGGTATATCCCGATGCACAACTGCAGACTGGATTGTGGTTTATTACTTGACAATCTGCATTTTGACCGCACGTTCCAGGACAAGGATCTTTACATCTCTGATTTATGCAAGCCGCATTTTGCGCACAGTCTGTACTAACAACACATTCGGGTCTGCACGTAGGTGGACTACCAATGTAATTCGCTTGACATGAGCAAACTGCATGATTATCGACAACACGGCAATTGCTGTACGGGCCGCACGGCGACGGTTGACAAGGGTCTGTTGGTAATTCTGGCTGAGGTTTGTGACACGATACAAGTGGATTTCCCGTGAAGCCTGATATACAAGTGCAAGATGGTTGATGGTTATATACTTGACACTGAGCGTTCAATCCACAAGCTCCGATGCATGGGTCTTTACATTTGTTGTTGATGCAAGCTTTGGTATGCACGCAGTCTGAATTTTGGACACATTCCGGTCTGCAGCCTTCATAAGGATCGCCAGTATAATCAGGTAAGCATTTACACGATCCAGCTCCGTTTCTTTCGGTACACACAGCGTTGGAGCCACACGGTGAAGGATTGCACGGCATGCTAACTGGATATATCACTTGCGGACTGCACCCAGAAAACGGATCACCTTCGTAGCCGGTATTACACTGACACATAGGCCGGTGATTTTGCACAGTACAATTAGTGTTGAAACCGCAGGATCCAATGCAAGGATCCAAACATTTCTTCTGAATACAAGCGAGGTAAGGTGCACAATCTTGATGAATTAAACACTCTGGTTTGCAATTTGGAGGAGCACCGAACATTCCCGTAATACAGGTGCAAATTGGACGACCTTCTTGAACACGACAGTCTGCGTTTGGACCACAAGGTGATGGTAAACATGGATTTTTTGCATCTGGTGTTTTTGGAGTTTCTTCGATGCACTGAGTAAATGGATCTCCCACATGATGCGGTGGACACGAACAGATTGGATTGTGATTGACGACTTGACATAATGCATTGCGGCCACATAAATCAGGACAAGGATCACTGCATTTTTGACTAATGCAGGCTAAATGTAACGGACATTCCGAGCTGAAGAAACATTCAGGTCGGCAAGATGGCGGCTTGCCCTGATATCCTGGACTGCATGAGCATACAGCACGATCATTCATCACACGGCAAATGCTGTGAGGACCACATGGGGATGGAATGCATGGATTTTGTGGAGGTAAAGGTGTTTTGTCAATTTTACAAGAACGGAAAGGATCACCGGTATATCCAGGTAAGCAAGAACAAACAGGAATGTGGTTCAATACTTCACATTTTGCATTAGAACCACAGACACCTGGACATGGATCTCTGCAATGCTGATTGAAACACGCTAAGTGGTGCTCGCAGTCCGAATTTGTGAGACATTCGCCTTTACATCCCTCTTCATACGGATTTCCAGTATACGGTGGAATGCACTTGCATTGTGCTATTCCATTTATCACACTGCATATCGCATTTTTACCGCATGGTGTGGGTGTACATGGATCATACGGATCTGGTGAATGTATTGAACAACTCTTATACGGGTTACCAACAGTGAAATCCGGGCAGTAACATGGCGGTATTCTGGTTGAGTTGCAAATAGCTCCATAACCGCAAGGATTTGGATCGCATGCGTCTAATTTAGGAACACAACCCCTTATAGTATTCGGACTCTCGACATATCCATCCAAACATGTACACTTTGCAAAACCGTTATTCAACACCGAGCACTGCGTATTCGGTCCGCACGGTGAAGGTGTACAAGGACTACTTGGTAATTCGCACAGTGTATGAGGAGGATTTCCTTCATACCCCGGTAAGCAGAAGCATTTTATCTGACCATTGACAATACGACAGCCTGAATTTTCGCCACAAGGATTACCTTCACATTTATCTCCTTCTGGAACTAATTTCATTTTGTGGTGAATTAAAAAATTCATGTAAATGCTATATTCCAAATAACAAATTTTAAATTTACTAGATACTTACTGCATTTCTCAAATGGATTTCCAGTTAAGCCTTTTGGACAGAAACATATTGGATTTCCGTTATCGTTTTCGCACATTGCATCCAATCCACATGGATTTGGAATGCAAGGATTAAACGATTCTGGCTCACAAGCGACAAGCGGATTTCCGACGTATCCCGGTGGACATTTGCAGTGTGCATTATGATTTTCGGCGAAACAATTCGCGTTATCACCACAATCTTGGTGCGAACATGGATTGAGACACTGTCTGTTCAAACGATCACAATATTTGTTCGGCGGACAATCTTCATTGTACTGACAAATATTCTTTCCTTCTTCAACTGAAATATTAATATTCTCCGTTTATGACTTCATCTTATATAGTAAATAATATTAAAATGATATAAGTATACCTAAATCGCAATAAGAGAATCCATTTCCGTGATAACCCTCTTCACAGCTGCATTTAGCTTTATGATTCTCGTTAATACAGACTGCGTGTTCCGCACATGGATTTTTCGCTTGACACGGTTTTTGGCAACTGTGATTTATACACTCCTCACTCGAGGAGCAGTCGTCATCACTAGTGCAACCAACTAAGAAAAGAGTGACAAAGCCCATGTAAGCCCCGAAGAAAGTGCAAATATTGCAAAATATTGAAATAATAAATTGTGATTCAATATTGCCTATCATGAAATTTCGCAGATGTGCGAGAAAATTAAATTATAAAAAATGTGTCATGTAGAAAATCATAAAATAAACAAATTTTCTAGCGACTGTGATCTTATATACAAAATTTGTATTTACATATTTTAATTTTCTTTAAATAGACGAATTCAAAACTCAAGAGTGAAAAATAAATTTGTATATGAAATACCTTTTATACATGTATTCGTAGTTGGATCGCATTTAAAACCTGGTGCACAGTATGGGCAAGATGGTATTTCAGGGTCTTCTGAAATTTTATTTAATAAATATAAAATTGCAAGAAGTATGAAAAAGTATTATAAAATTTGTGTAATGAGAAATCTTACCTTTCACGCAAACTGGTCTATGATCTTGAACATGACATACTTCGACAAAATCGCAAGGGTTGCCAAGTGAACAAGGATTCAAACACTGTTCATTTATACAAGCCAACTGTGATGGGCAATCGGAATGTGTTGCACATTTGACGTCTAATGGACAAACAAATGTTGAAATTTAAATTAAATCATACATCAAATTATCCGTACTTTTAAACGATTGTTTGATTAAATAAAATATACTGACAAAATTTTATAAAACTATTCTAGTTTCCAACGGTACGCAATGCCGTTCCGAAAATCTATCATAAATATATGAGTTTTAGTGTAATACACAGATACACACACGCGCATACATATGAATTTATCAGGTATAGGTATGAAAATAAAGAAAAGCGGCAATTAACTTCCAGTTTCCTTTTCTGAAGCTTAAATATAGTTTTATGTATAAAATTTAGTTTGTTAATAGCGTATTTGTAATGTAGCAAAAGATTGACAAGTATATCGTGCATAAGCATTAAACTAATTTTTGCAAAAGAATAGATGGTTGAATATTTGACCTTACGTGTCGAAAAGATTCGTGATATGTTTCAAAAATTGTAGACACAGTAATATATACAATAGCAATTCTGACCATAGAAGGAAATGGAAATTTCGTAAACTAAATTGCTAGCAATATGTACCCTCAAACCATTGGTACTTTGTAGATAATAAAGAATATCCGTCGATATTTTACCTTAGACAGTAGTGTATTTAATAAACTCATATTTAGTGCCAGATAAATTATATACAATTCAATGATTAAATTAAATAGTTAAAAAATTGTAATGATAATATTTCTATATTTTAAACCTCTGAATTTTTTCAATAATTCACTTGGCACTGCTAATTGACAATCATTAATTAATCTACATAGAACCTTCTGATGCATTTGTGACAGTGCAGTCATCACTGGATTCACAATCATTTGCTGTTGAAGTTCAGAATTGCTGCGGATATAATAGAACGTACACAAAAATAATACATAAAAAGAATACACAAGCTGTAACACAAGAAAGCTATTAAATTATTAAAGCTATCCTACATACAATAAATACATAATTTAATTTCAACAAATTAGGAGTTAGCATGCTCACAAAATAGAAGGGCTATTCAAAGAATATAATCATTAGAAATTTACAGAGACAGATGTAACGGAAAAAATTCCTTTGATAATAAGAGTGGTCGTATAGTATAGCGGGATTTTCAGTGTTATGATATCTGAAAAGTTGTATTGTGACTTGGATTCTGAAACGGTAGAACGTTCAAACAGCAAAATAATGCAATTCGTATAGCTATTGGCACCGAATTGATATTAATTCATAGCGAAGAAAAATGATTTTCCAGAAAATAATACATATCACATTATTTCGCTGTCCAAGTTACTAAGAACCTGAAAAAGTACAGATGTATGTTTGTGTAATTATCGAGCATAATAGGTATTATGTAATTACAATGTATAACAGTTTCTAGTCGAAATAAAAACTGACAATAATAAAACATGTAGATAGGTGCTTTGAGAAATGGTGTTTACCTTTCATGCATCCGTATTTAGTATCTGGCACAAAGCCGGGGGGACAGAACTTGCAGATAGGCTTGTGCTCCTCCACGTAACAGGGGGCATCAGCCGGGCAGGTGGAGTTACTGCATGGGTCCACGCAGCGATAGTTGCGGCACGCCAAGTCTGGTGAGCAGCCACTGTCACGCAGGCATATGGAGAGGGAAGGATGGCAGTTTTGTGTGCAAATGCACACGGGCCGATGTTCCAGGACTTCGCAGGTCTTATTGTCGGGGCACGGTCGTTTTGTACGCACGTTACACGGATTTTGACATTTACCATTGATACATGCGGTATTCGACGGACAATCGTAATCTCTCGAGCAGGTCAAGGTGTCCGGTGCGCAAGTCAATTCACCTAATTCGTTAACAACGAAACCGTACTTGCAAACGCACATGGGCTTGTGCGCACGCACCTGGCATTTCTTGTTCACGTCGCATGCCGACTCTAAGCTCGAGCAGGGATCTCGACATTCGCCGGTTCTTGAATTACACGCGAGACTCTCAGGACAGTCTGTGTCATCGGAGCATCCGATGTTCGGGGCAGGACGTGGATTTAAGATCTCGCATTTGGGATCTGGCTGACACGCGGTATGCGGCATGCCGATATAACATTGCGGGCACGAGCAGCGTGGTTTGTGTAGGACGACACGGCACAGGGCGTTTATTCCACAGGCGCCACGTAGCGCGCACGGGTCCAGGCATTGTAGATTTATGCAGGCTTTTTCGTTAGGGCACTCTAAGTCGCTCGTACATTCGCGCTCTAATTCGGTCAATGGGCAGTGGCGCACGTTGTGTAGAGGTCATTTGTGGGTGGGAACAGGAAAACAAAAGAAAAAAACAAAAAGCATTTATAAGAACTGTGAAAAGAAACTTTCTCACAAATAACATATATAAAACCACATGCTTCGTATTTTTGCGAATGAGAGTAAGGGTAATAGGCTTTGTGAAGTAGTATAGAGAATCATCGTATGAATATATTTTTTCATTTTCTTCTATTCTCTTTGAAAATTTAGAAATCTCTTTGAAGAATATGGCAAGCAAGAAAATATTTACAAGCCCCGTAGATAGACTTCAGAATGAAGAATTATGACCCCGTGAATATCAGCAAATATTAAGCATGGGTATATGAGAATGTCCCTTTTGCAGTTCCCAATCTGTATTATTCCTAAATCAAATTACGTTTTCACTTGTAAATGTATGCGTATTTTGTATATTCATATTATATCTTTGTGTTTACTGCTGTTCATAATTTTTCTATAAGACAGATTGGATACTGAAATGAACATTCTACATATGAAGTTATGTGTGAGATACGTGTCTAAATGTATCTGTATAGGGAAAAAGTGTTATCTTTCCTCAGGTATATACAGTGTTCATATTATATATGTACAAGTATGACTTCAATAAAATCGTGGAAAAATAACTTAATTATCCAGTGTGTCGTGATTCGTCTTACAGCTCCAATCACATCTGTCTCTCATATGTTAAACATATTTCACTGGATTAATACATCTAAACAGGAACGATTAAAAAATTCCTACTCAAATCACATGGTTATTCTACACACCATGTTTTTCTGTAGTCTCGTCAGTATTGCTCACTAGTCACAAATGCTGTACATATAGAATTAACCAATGTGCTCAGTTACACAGTTAGTAGGCTTTTTTCATACCTGTAGTACATTCGATCTCGGGTGAGCCGCTTGTGCCAGGTGGACATCTGCAGACGAATATTGTACCATCGCGAATACATTCGGCTCCTTTTCCGCATCCATTTGTCCTACAATCGGCGGAACTTCTATCCGAACTGCCTGTTATACGAAAAAATCGATTTTTCAATTATTTTTAACTGACATATGTACTAAATATTTAATACTAGGTTTACGAACATTTTTTCATACCTATTTTTACAAGAAAGTTGCAGTTTAAAACAACAACAAAACCATAAATTTTCTTTGAAAAAATAAATTGTAAACGTAATTGCAATTGTAATTGTAATTGTAATGGTGTAATTGTAAATGTTACATTCTATAAACCTAGTGTTAAAGGAAAAATAATATAAAAATTTTACGTACAAGCATGTTCTGGATCGCCTGATGGGTAATTTGGTGGGCAATAACATTGCGGTTGATTTTTATAAATTCTGCATGCGGCATTTACACCACAGCGAACATCTTTACATAAATCACCTCCGTCACAAATGCACGCTTGGTGTGGATCACCGCGGCAACCAGGATCACAAGTACATTCGAAACCATTTAAAGTTTCTCTGCATTTGGCGTTCACTCCGCATGGTATTTTTGAACACTCGTCTCCGCCTATTTCGAAAATTCGTAATAGATATTGTATATTCATTTTCACTAAAATAATATTATCAATACATACCCTTTTTACAATTTATTTTGGGATTTCCATAATGACCAGGTGGACAAGTACACTGAGCATTTCTATTATGTACTCGACATTGAGCATTAAATCCACAAATTCCATGTTGTAAGCACGGGTTGGTACAGACGCCATCCTCGTTACATCGTTTGTTAGATTCACAGTCTTCATCGCGATTACATTCGAGTTGATAACATTCTTGACTGGGTTCACCCTGGTATCCTTCTGGACAGAGGCACACTGCACGATGATTAGAAACGCGACAAAGTGCATTAATACCACAAGGTGATCCGCTTGGAGAACATGGGTTTATGCACTGTCCGTTCGCACATGATAACGATGCTGGACAGTCGGAGTGAGTATGACAGCCAATAAGACATAAGCCTCCTTCGCATATATAGCCCTTAAAAAAAAACAAAATTGTGAATTATGAATCAAACATTATAAGAAAATAAAAAAGAGATTAGTCATACATTCATTTAGATATTTACCTTAGGACAAGTGTTGTGCAAGTCACATTTCACACGGCACTTTCCAGAATGACAAATTTCACCGCAAGAACAATCATCTTGATGATAGCAGCTTCTCGTACAGAATCCAATTTCATCGCACTCGCAGGATCCATCGCACGGTATCATAGTTTTGGTACAACTCAATAATGCATTTCCGTAGTAATTAGCCGGACAGCTACATTGAGCTACGTGATTCACCACTCGACAACCAGCACATTCACCGCAAGCTTTTCCGCCTTCACATGGATTCTGGCATTTGTTGTTAATACAAGATTCATCAGCAGAGCAAGTATTGTCGCTGCGACATCCAACATTACAAATACGATTCTGACAAATTTGATGAGACGCGCAATGCTCATCGTTGTTACAAATTGCTTTACAAATTCCTTTATCGCATTTTTCATTATTTAAACAATTATCATCACTCCTGCAAATTGAGTAACAAGTTCTTCCGTAGCAGCTTTGATTTGGCAAGCAATCGAGCTCAGATGAACAAGGAAGAAAAGCCTGTTTACAAACGATCGACGGTTCCCCGACTAAAGGAGCTGGGCACGAACAGTGTTTCTCGTGACCAATTACGGTACACTTAGCGTTCACGCCACATGCATTAGGTTGTGCACACGGATCTATACATTGATTATTAATACAAGAGTAACTATCGTGACATTCAATATCTGCTCGACAACCAATGACACAAGTTAAGGAATCGCAAATTTCCCCACTTCTACAATCTTCGTCTTGTCTGCATAAAGATCTGCACACTCCAGAACTGTCGCAGCGTTCATTGCTAAGACAATTTGCATTGCTAGTGCACATTGGCGTACATACTCCAGCAATGCAAGATGTTCCAGTTCCACAATCTCTATTGGCTTGACACAAGGCTCCAAGTGATCTCAAACAAGCAACCTTCGGCGTTGGATTTGGAATGAATCCGTCGGGACAAGTGCATGTAGCTCGCTGATTAAAAACTGTACATTTTGCGTTCGGCCCGCAAGGTGTAATTTCACAAGGATTTACGCATTTGTTAGAAATACAGGCTTCATTAGCGTTACAGTCTTCATCAGCTCGACAACCGAAAGAGCACACATTGTGCAAACAAATGTGCCCTAAGAAGCAATCATTATCTAAACGACAAGTTAAGAGACAATTTCCTTGAAGGCACTTTTCATTAAATGCACATTCGTTGTCTGTTGAACAAATTGGTAAACAGACATTGTCTCGACACGTATTGCCAATATTACAATCGTCAGTACCGTGGCAAGAAACTGGTAATCTCACGCATTCTACTTCTGAATTTCCGGTAAATCCTGGTGGACAACTGCACTGTTTAATGTGACTTCTAACGTGACATTCAGCGTTTATTCCACAAGCTCCCTTGATATCACATGGATCCAAGCATTGACCGCTTAAACAAATATCTGATAAATTACATTCTTCGTTAGATTGGCACGATGGACGGCAAATTTTTTCGTAACAATAAGTATTTTTCGAACAATCAATTGACGAAGTGCATGTAATTGGTTTCGGTCGGCAACCTATACTGAGATTGCTTGGATCGCCATCATAATCGGGTCTACATACACAAGACGCTGCGTGATTTCCAGCAACGCAATCAGCGTTTGGTCCACATTGAGCTTGGGCACAAACGTCGAAGCATTTCGGAATATTATTTATATTAACACATTTCGCGGATAATGGGCAATCTTCGTCGTTCAAACATTCCACAGGTTGATGACAGCCGCCGTTGTACGGATCTCCGACGGTGCCCGGTTGACAGTTGCATTTATACGACCCACGTGAGTTTTCGCAGAACGCACCAGGTGCACATGGTGAATCAGTGCAATAGTTAATCAATTCGCAATGGTGATGTGGATCACCGGTGTATCCAGGCTGACAAGCACAGACCTGTGTGTGTCTCTCCGCGGAACAAATTGCATTAACTCCGCATGGATTGTGAGCCAAACAAGCAATTCTACATTTGTGAGAATCACAAAGTTTCTCATCCGGACAGTCTTCATTTGCCTGACATTCGATTGGTTGACAGCCTTTCTTTTCATCTCTTGCATCTCCGTAGAATCCTTGTGTACATGTGCATGTAGCTATGTGATTATCTGATTTACAAACTGCATTGCGTCCGCATAAGAGTAAATCGCATGCTTTTCTGCATTCAGCTTGTCCAATATTATTCTTAATACATTGTTCGTCGTAGCCGCAATCGCTGTCAGATATACAATGAAATTCTTGGACGCAGATATTATTTTGGCAAAATTGATACTCCGGGCATGTTGAATTGCTCTTACAAGTTGGTTGACAGAGACCGTTGATACATAATTGATGACCTATACAGTCTCGGGTACTTCCGCAAATGGCTGTACATACACCTCCATTACAAGCTGATCCAGTTGGACATTGAGAATCAGATTTACAATATTGAACCGGTGTACATCCAAGATTTGGATCACCAGTTCCACCAGGTTGACATGTGCAAATTGCGCTATGATTGAGCGCAGAGCAATCAGCTCCATGACCACACACGTTTGCCACTGAACATGGATCGACGCATTTATTGTTGAAACAAGCATGTAACGAAGAGCAATCACTGTCGTAATTACATTCCAGACGAACACATTCGTTATTCGGATTTCCGGTCGTTTGGCCTGGGCAGTTGCATGTTGGAACATGATTGTGGACTAAACACTGAGCATTCTTACCACAAACGTGAGTTACATCACACGGATTCACGCACTTGTTATCGTGACAAGAAGCCGTAATTGGACAATCTGAGTCGGTGAAGCAATCACCTGGTAGTTTGCACCCAGATTTGAATGGATCTCCGATCAAGCCATGAGGGCAGATACAATTATATGAACCTTCGGTATTGTGGCATTGCGCAGAAGAATGACATGGGTTTTGTGAACATTCGTCTACGTCCGCACAGACATCACCTACAAGTACGAAACCTGAAAAACAGTTACAAACTCCATGGTGATTAATGACCGAACAACTTCCATAGCCACAATTAATATTATTGCACGGGCTTATGCATTTGTTTATATCTTGATTGCAATATTTATCCGCCGGACATTCTGTATTCGAAAGGCACTCAACTTTAAAGCAGCCTGAAGCATCCCCAATGTAGCCAGGTTGACATTGGCATGTAGCAACATGGTCAACCACAGAACATAATGTATTGGCACCGCAATCGACAAATGCACACGGATCTGTGCAATTATGTTGAATACAAGCATAACTATCTGCACAATCGGCATGAGCGGTACATTGATGTGGAATCAAACAACCAGAACCCAGTGGATCTCCTGCAGTTCCAGCAGGACAAACACATCGATATGACCCATGTAAGTTGATACATTCTGCAGATGAGTGACATGGGTTTTCATTACATTCGTTAATATCAACGCAATTATCAAGACCGGCAACAAAACCGTGTCCGCATTTGCATTTGTTGTTAATGCAAACTTCGTCTCTCTTACAGCCAGCATCAGATGTACATCCAATTTCACAGCTTCCATCAATGCAAAGTTCACCAGGTAAACAATTGCTGTCGCTGTAACATAATTTTACGCACATTCCATTTTTGCAGCGTTCTCCATGAGCACAGTTGTTCTGATCCTTGCATTGACACTGACAAAAGCCGTTGTAACACGTATGTTGACTCGGACATTCATCCGACTGTCCGCATGAACCTGGTACTCGAACGCATCCTTGTTCTGGAGTAGGATTTCCTTGGAAACCTAATGGACAACTGCATGAGATTGCGTGATTGACACAACTACAAATCGCATTCGGTCCGCAAACGTCCTGTTTCTGGCATGGATCTTGACATTTGTTATTGATGCAGGATTTGTCCAGTGGGCAGTTTTTGCTACTTCGACAACCAAGTATACATGCGCCACTAACGCACGCTTGATCGGTTTGACACTGAGAATGCGTTACACATGGAATCATACATTTATTACCGATACATTTTTCTCCTTCTGAACAGTCGGAAGTTGTACGGCAAACTGCTACACATTGGCCATCTAAACAAGTACTTTCATCACAATCATTATCGTTTTTACAATGACTGGTTGCGCGTACACAACCATCTTGTGGTCCTGTCGAAGATGGTACGAATCGATGTAAACATCTGCATTCAGGCCTACCATTGACTACTTCACACAGTGAATTCTGTCCACATGCGTTTTCACACGGATTGATGCACCGGTGATTCTGACAAACTGAATGAACAGGGCAATCTTTTCCCGTAATACAGTAACCTTCTGGCTGACACCCATTTCCATAAGGATCTCCTACGTGATTTGGAGGACATATACAGACTGGAGAACCGCTTTCAGCGATACAAAGGGCGGAAACGTGACACGGACTCGGATTGCATGCTTCAATTGCTACACATTCTACATCAGGAACAGGATTCGGTCTCAAACCAGGTGGACATTGACAAATTGCTTTGTGATCATCAGCAATACATACTGCATTGACACCACAAGTGTTTTCATCGCAAACATCATAGCATGTGTGAGTTAGTCTGTTACATAACTGAGTAGGTGGACAGTCAATATTATAGACGCATGGTACGGTTTTACAGCCATCGGTGTTATCATATGGATTTCCAGCGAAAAGTCCAGGTGGGCATTCACATTTGGCCACATGATTATGAACAATGCAAAGAGCATTTTTACCACACGTAATCAAATCGCAAACTGGTTGACAAGTTAACGAACCATCATCATATTTTCTACAAGTGTGATCTTCCGGACATTCACTATCGGTTGAACACTGATCTTTTCTAGCAGTGTGACAACCTTGACGGTCGTTTGGATTTCCTGTGAACCCTAATAAACATTCACAATGGCCCTGGTGGTTTTCTGCTACACATTGCGAATTTGGTGCACATGTAAAACTGTTACAAATTGATATACATTTGAAAACACCCAATGCGTCTGGTTTGCAAGCATGCGTGGGGTGACAGTCGTTATCCGTGACACAATCTGGTACCGATGGTTTTTCGCAAATGGACGAAATAGGGTTCCAATCGTAGCCATCGTCACACTGACAAGTCGCAAGACCTGGAATGGTATCTAATACACATTTTTGATGAACAGCACATTCGATCTTAACGCATGGATCAATACATTTTCGTTCCCCGTTTTCTAATGTAAGGCAGAAAGTTCTATGACGACAATCAGAGTTATGATTACATTCCGATTCAACAACAGATTTCGATGGTTGGCATCCGTCTATTAAATTACTTGGATTTCCTTGATAACCATCGATACATAAACAGGATGAAACATGATGCTGTGTAACGCACAATGCATTCGGTCCGCATTGAAGTTTACTACATCCATCTACACATTTCCTTGTGCCCTTGCCAACTTGGAAACAAATTTGTTGGGGCTCGCAATCGAGATCATTTGAGCAATGTCCTTGTAAATAACATCCTTTAACATGGTCGTTAGGATTTCCGATATATCCTGATGGACAAATACATAATCCATCTTGACAGACAGATCGTGGACCACAATTCACGTCGCTACATTTATTTACGCAGGATCCTGCAACGCAAGTGTAATCAGATGGACAAACCATTGAATCGCTGCATTTACAAGTAGTCGCATCTATGCAGTGGCCTATTTGTACACGCTGACAGCCAACAAATGGATTACCCAGGAATCCATCTTTGCAGCGACAGTCATAGCTACCGATGGTATTGATGCAGACTGCATTATTGCCACATGCATTTCCATTACATTCATTTATGTCTGTAGTATGAAATTAAAAATAAATTTTAAAATACCAGGTAAAAAAATTGTTATTTTGAAAAATTCTACTCACCGTAACATTGAATGTACGGGTTTCCAGCATATCCAGATGGACAAACACATTCAATCGCATGTGCACTCGAACTGCAATCAGCATTTTTGCCGCAATGAGCACTCGAACAATCAGATTTTTCTTGAACTCCACATCCGTGATATGGGTTACCACTAGTACCAGGGTTACAAATACATTTTGATTCTTGAACACCATATTCGCAGTGTGCATTTTCTCCACAAATTGGATCACATTGTGGTGGTTGAATTGGCGGCATGCAAAGAAGATCCGGATTTCCAACGAAGTACGGATTGCAAACGCATTTGTTGGTTTGTGGATCGCATGTTGCTCCAATACCACAAAGAATACCTTCACAACGACGTTTACAACGACCACTTATACATACACTCGGTTCAGAACATGGAATATCTGGTGAACAAATATCTGGAGCGCAGTGACCACCAGGGAATGGGTTACCCATGAAACCTTCAACACATTTACAAGTTGGTCCGTCGTAACTAACGATACATTGAGCACCGGTACCGCAAACGAATCCATCACATTCTATAATAAGAAAAAGTATTTAGGTACATACTAATTTAAAATTTAATAATATATTTTCACACTTACGAGAGACACATTCGTTATTTTTGCCTTCTGTAAACCCAACAACACAGCGGCACCATGCAGCATGTTTATCTGGTTCGCAGTATGCATTAGGACCACATGGAACATTATCGCAAGGGTTAACGCAGCTCCCATGAACACACGCCAAATAATTTTCGCAATCGTCATTTTTGCTACATTCGGTTTTAGCAACAGGTGCACCAGTGCAACCAGCACCATACGGATCACCAATCGTTCCTTTCGGACATTCACAAACATGACCGCCTTTTGTGTTTAAACAATAAGCACCATGTCCGCAAGGATTGTTAGCACATTCATTTACATCGATACAGCCATGTTGTGGATCACCTTCGTAACCAGCTTCGCACATACACTTTGGTGGGTCACTGGGTGTGCATCTAGCATTCATTCCGCATGGGAAACGGTCGCAAGGATCTATTAAAATCGAAAAAAGTTTATTCAAATTTGAATATTTGAAATTAGTATTTCGAAGTTATAGATTTAAAATGAAAAATTTTGTACTCACTTTTACATAAATTTCCATCAAACGGATCGGTATAGAACGGCGGTGGACACACACATTCTCCAGGCTGAACGCATTTTTCGTTCGTTTTACATTCGTGATCACTAGTACATCTCTTCTGAGCTGGAGAACATAAGCCGTTATATGGATCACCGCCATAACCGTGAGGACATGTACATTGATATGATCCTGGCAAATTAAAACATTCTGCTCCGTAACCGCAGACCTGGTGTCCTTCCGTACATTCATTAACATCCTCACAAGAACCATCTGACTTTGTTGAATAACCTTTAGGACAAGCACAATAACTAACACCTCCCGCTATAGTGATACACTCAGCACCGCTTGGGCACGGTTCGCCCTTCGAACAACCAGCTAATACACATTTGCCATTTGCTATCTTATACGGAGGCTGACATTGACATTCTATCGTATTGCATTCTGAAAATATAAAATTTTTATATTATATTTGCGTTTGAGAAATGAAAAGATTAAAAATTGTGTAATACGATAACATACCTTCACAAAGTGAAAATGGATTACCGTTGAAACCTTGTGGACACTGGCACTCATAACTTCCGGGTAAATTCTTACAAATAGCATTAACTCCGCAAGCTGGTTTGTCCCTCAGTTCCATGCATTCGTTAATATCTCTGCATTTACCGGTTTCACTGTCGCGAGTATAACCACGCTGACAAATACATACGCTGCCACCAGCGAATTCGTCTTTGATACATTGTTCACCAGCTGGGCACGGTATATTTGGACCACATTCGTGGGACGATTTGACTTCTTGACAACCACCGCTATAGGGATCTCCTCCCATGCCATTGGGGCACTCACAGATGAATGATCCAACTTCATTTTTACAAATTGCACCCGTTGGACACGGATTGATGGCGCATTCGTCGATATCTCGGCATCCACCTTTGACTCCTGGTTTGCCAGTGAAGCCATTACGACATAAACAAGTTGCTACATCGTTAATTAACATACAGTGCGCGTTAGGTCCACAAGATAAATCTTCACAAGGATGTCTGCAATCGTTTCCGACATTTGGTTCGGGACATAGACATCTCCTCTGTTCATCACAAATGGCATTTCCAGGACAATCATTATCAGCATCACATGTCACAACGCCGACGCACTTCGTGTATGGGTCTGGCGCTGGAATGGTTTCTGCCGGACAGGTGCAAGTGTGAGATCCTTCTGTGTTGGTGCAAATGGCTCCATGGCCACAAGCGTCAGATCGCGAACATTCATCAACATCGATACATAATTTGAAAGCGTTTCCGGAGTATCCTGGTTTACACTGACAGCTAAATCCTCCAGGAGTATTGGTACATAAGGCATTTTTTCCACAACGACCAGAGGGCCCATTCACAATATCGCATTCATTGATATCTTTGAAAAAATTTTACATTTAACATTTTATTTTTATGAGAAAATTTTAAAAAACATCTCGTGTGAATAAATTTCTTAATCAATAGCTCTTACCAACACACCCTGCGGCGATATCGTTCGGATTGAAAGTCCAGCCATCCTCGCAAATGCAATATGCCTCATGACCATCAGGTTTACAAAATGCATGGTCACCGCAAGTTACTTCGTCGCATGGTGCTGTTGAAATGTATATAATGAGAAACGTGCTTTACACATACCAAAATAAAAAATGATTCAAGTTAATTACCTTTACATGGTATCTTCGGAGGTGTACCAATAAAACCTGATTCGCAAGTACAATGATAGCTTCCTATCGTATTCGTGCATACAGCATTTCGTCCACATGGATTGATCAAACATTCGTTTACGTCTTCACAAACAGCATCTCTCGCTTTGAATCCATTTTTACAGTAACACTGTCCTTCGATACATTCTGCGTTATTTACGCAGTCGAAATTCGATTTACATTGAGTCGTAACATCAGTCTAAAATAATAGTTCGTGGTTAAATTGAAATTTATAGTAATGAACGAGAAAATTTTATTCTATTATCTGACCTGTTCACAAGCGACTACCGGCGTGGGATTGGCACTATATCCCAATGGGCATTCGCATTTGTATCCAGGTAATTCGTTTTTGCATATAGCATTCGTTCCACATGGGTTTTCGTACGCGGTACATTCGTCGATATCTACGGAAATTAAATTGTTACAAAACGAAATATAAAATAATGAAGAAGAACGGAAATAAACAACAGAGGAAAGATTAAGGAAAGCTCAATTCAAACAGATGTGCTAACCACTACATCCTTTGAATGGATCTCCAGTATAATCGTGTTTGCAGCTGCAAATGAAGCTACCAATAGTGTCGTTACACATTGCATTCTCACCACATGGGTTTTCCTCGCATTCGTTCACGTCTGTTAATTAATCGGTTAATAACACGATGAGTATGAACAGTTATAAATGAATAAATGAGTAAAATTATAATATGTATTTTTTTGTTAAACTGACTTTCACAGAGTGTTAAACCTTGCCCGATGAAACCTTGTGGACAGATGCACTTGAATGAACCAGGTACATTAATACACCGTGCGTTGGTGGCGCAGGCATTATTGTCACTGCATTCGTTGATGTCGATGCAACCGTGGATAGGGTCTAAACGATATCCAGGATTACAACGACACTCAAAGCTACCCAGGCTGTTTATACATTCAGAGTTTGCTCCACATAGCGATCCATCTTCACACTCGTTTACATCTGATACCAATTATTAGTATTTTTAAATAATTCATTTCTCATTTATTAATTCGACACCTTTGTCTTCTAAATTAGAAATGATGAATTCAAGATATTACCTTGACATCCGGACCATGGATCACCTTCCATTCCATCAGGACACGAACATCTGAAAGTGCCGCGGAGATTTGTACATTCGGCCGAACGACCGCAAGGACTCTTCAGACATTCGTCTAAATCTGCACATCCATCATGAGGGTTGCCTTCGAAACCTTCCGGACATTCGCATTTGTATGTACCAGGCAAGTTAACGCAAAGCGCATCTTTACCGCATGAGCCTTCGTACTTGCATTCGTTTATATCAACACACTAAATTAAACAAATTTTTTATATGAATTACGAATCAAATTTTAAAATTATTTAGATAATGACATTCGAATTATTTTTTGGAGTAAAATTAAACTTACACTTTGATATGGATCACCGGTGAATCCTTCCTGACATGCGCAAGTATAATTACCGGGAATATTATGACATACAGTATTATCTCCGCAAGCACCCGGTATCGTACATTCGTCTATGTCGTCACATCGTACTTCGCCATTACCTATGTACCCTGATTTACATTTACACACGAAATTCGCCGGTAAATTACAACACTCGGCGTTTTCCACACAGCGACCAGCTAATTCTGGATTTTCACACTCATCGATATCTGTAACATAATATTGTGTTAACAATTTAACATATATCAAGATTCAAGAAATTATTTTATCTAATTACCTTCGCAGTGAAATCCATCACCACGATAACCAGGGAAACAGGAACAATGAAAACTGCCAAGACTATTTGTGCAGTGAGCAAAAATATCACAGGGACGGTATTTACATTCGTTCTCATCTGAAAATATTGTATTGTTACAATAATTTTACTTAAATTTTACAACGCTTCATTTTGAAAATAAGCATATATCGTACCTGGAGTTTGACAATTACATCCTCCAAATCCATCGTTACAATGACAAACAGAGTCAAGACAGACACCATTTTGACACTCTGTGCCATCTTCTTTTGTACAATCGTCTTGAATGAAAACAATTTTTTAAATGGCAAATATTGAGAATAATTATTTCTCACATTATTGAAATTTAATAAAATTATCAATATTTTAAATAAAATTATTTTTACTAACCTGTACATTTTAACTTATCACGTTGCTCATCTGTACCTAGATAACAATCGACGTGATTATCGCAAAGTTTTGACAGTTCGAGCAACTGTAGTACATCTGTCGACTCGTTAACTTGGCATCCGAAGTAACCATCTTCGAGATTCAGAAAAAATACTTCTCTTTTGAATCCGCGGCCGATTCCTCTTTTTGATTCGGCCTAAAATTGAAGAAAAAATGATCACATTACCTAATCTACCAAGGTATTGTAAATTCCATAACTAATTAATCGAATTTCACTCACTGGATATAAAAATAAAAGTATCCAAACCACCAACGGCCAAAGATGTTTCATCTTTGCTAAAATTAAAAACAAATAAATCAATTAGCGAATCCATTGTCGTTTCAGTAGAAAGTGTGAACAAGTGATGTTTTCCCGCCCGTATGCAACAAGTATAACTCCCGTATAACTCCGACACATGCACCGCTTTGGTCGTACGAAATTTAAACAGAAATATTCGAACTCTTTAGAACATCTATTAAACATATCGAAGAACTCAACACACCCAAAAACTAGCATAGGAATGATTTTTCTCGTGATGGATTAACGTATACTTTTGAAATAGTACTTTCGAGAACACTGAATAATGCAAAAAACGAATTCAGTTTTAACGAAACAGTTTTGACTATGCTACGAGGTCAAAACAATGGTGTTTCGGTTCCGATTACGAAAATAAATAATAAACACAAAATCACACTCAACTTCCTTATAAGAAAAAAACATTATCTTCCTGTGTTATGAAACTATAAATTCCATTTCGACATTTATTTCTGAATTAATCTACTAAATGATATACATAATATTTGATTTGACCCAATTAGTTTTTTAAGCGCCAAACTTCACTCAGTGATAAACGGTCAATTTGAATCAATGGCAATAACGGCTATTAGTGAGTTTGATTTTCTTCCGCGAACGTAGTCGTTAAAACATCGTGCATATTTGTCGTGTGTCGTTGCGCTATGTAATAGCCGGGTGAACTCAGTGATGAACCGTACGGTTAAACGTTAACGACTGCAAACGCTCATCGCGAAGAGCCGGAGCGACGAATTGGTTCGAAGCCGCTGTACGAGTAGCGAAAATAACGAAGGTAAGGAAACCCGTGAGAAGGCGAGAGAAGCGAGCGAGGAGGAATGAGCGAACAAACGTAATAGCTGAGGGCGTTTCGAGTGCGATGCACCTGTGGCACTCTCGGCCATCTGCATCGTTGCGGGGTTGTGTATACGCACACGATCGCGAAGGAACGCAGAATGCCTCGGCAATGTTCTTTTGTACGAATAACTGTTTTCTCAGCTCCGCGAACTCGACATGATGAAACATATTTTTTCCTGTTTTTTTTTTTCTTTTTATTTTTCAACGAAAATTTTTCATAGTCGAAATCGATTGAGAATATTTTGCATTGATCTTCGCAATGATTATAAGTTCGACATTTTTCATGACTGCTCCTTCAAAATCAATGAAATGATTAGAACTTGTAAATAGATATTTATATCGTTTTCGAAATTTGAAATATTCGTGTAAAAGTGGTAACACTCCACGAAAACTCGCTACTGAATACGAGATTATATTAAGAATCGTCTGAATGAATGACACGAATACATTAAGTTGTCGGGAACCATTATCATTAGCATACCAGTGTTGTAACCGTATAATTAATCGACACTCTACGCTGTACCATATTTATATATCTGATACACGTTTGTTATTGTGAGCTATGTATAAACCCATTGTGCATTGACCGATGCAATACGAATTTATTTTTGTATTTATTCCGCGCGATGTATATCTCCGTGACGTAATAATCGTCACAACGAGAACGACATAACCTGTATAATGTTTCGAAATCGTTCGAAAATTTTCTGTTACTCAATAGAGCGAATTTTCGCGGTCGGGATTAAATCTTGGTAAATTGATCCCATTAAACTCTGCAAGGTGTACCAGGAAAAATTGTTTCTTCAATTTGAACTGAAGTTTAGAGCAATTTCGAGCGTCTTATTTCGGCTCGTATAACTCCGACATTAGTTTACTCTTGTTGCTTCATGTATGTACACGTTTACTCTCTCCATTTAATGAGTTTGTTAAACTTCGTTTATTACACAGTTTATGTATGTTACGAAAGAACAATAGTCCTAGCAAAATATCAATTTTGCAGATTTGATAACTTTCAGGAATTGAGAAATGCGTAAAAATCTGTTGACCTAAATATATCGAAAGTATCTTCCTCGAACAATTTTCTTCGTATAGTGCATTATAATATGAATAATTTAAGAAGTAAGGCGTGTTAGCGTTATCGTACTAAGAAAAATCTCACGCGTGAATGAATACCGGTGTTGATTAGCGAACGTATCAACGACGTGTGAAAAAATGACGGAAAGTCGGAACAAAAAACTCATTGCCCCCACTCATATAATTGGCGCGTGAGGAGTCTTCCCCTTATTCGCACGATTCTAAAACGTCTTTGTACGTACTAGCGAACACATACGAACATTGGATTGAATATTCAAACTTTAGCGTGTTCATTAGCAAGGTTGCTTTCTATTCCTATAACAGCTTACGTGAAAATTTTTCTTCCGAATTTTCTGAAAAATTTTCTAACAACGTTAAAAAAAATGGAATTAATTTCACGAGTGATGCTGCAGATCGTATGAGAAGTCGAAAAATTGTGAACGAGGCAACGTCAGATCTGAATCCATAATTTGGAGTAACGGTTCTTCATGAAGGCAGCAGCGAGGACAGCGAGGGTACACCGACACGTAAGGTTAAGGAACTACAGCAAATGCAACCAAACAAGGAAACGGAGGCTTATAATGTCACCGACTGGAATCCAGATTGCAGTAATTACTCAATTAATTAATTTGAGAATGAAATGATCGAACTTTTATTTTATTTTTCAATGGAATATGAAATTTTCTGGTTATCGACATAAATTATACACAAGAATATATTGTTATAGGTCAATAAATTGTACCAATAGAAAAGTGAATAACGACCTTAAGATGAACTAGAAGTTCGGCTTAATGACAGTGAAGATCGTGTAATTTGGAAGATTGGTCTCGAGGTATACCGGCGTGACAGTTTCCCGTTTCATCGTGTCATAATCACATAGCAATTATACCTACTCGTTTCGTAATACTACCTACACCGAGGGAAATTTTTCGTCAATATAATACTGTTAATTACATTGTTGAGACAATTATACTGTCCATTGTTGTATGCAAGTGCACAATCCTATTTTAAGATATGAAATTTTACTATTTTTCATAATATATATTATTTTATGATTTTAGGTGGCCTAATCCGAATGAAAATTTAAGAGCCGATTAATTTCTTCAGAAAGACACTGAAGGGGACCGAAAACGGTCAACCTGTAATTTTCTGTAAATTTTGCGCGTCTCGCAGAGAAGTATACGGTATCCGGTGCTATAAAGGAAGGAAACGCTTCGAATGAGAAAAAGAAGAAAACAAACTGACGAACACGTCAGTTGCATCGCTGCACGATCGGAAATTCGTATTCTAAACACGATCAAGAATCTTCTTCTATTCGATTTAGCAACTTGAGGCAACATCCGGTATGAATCAACGATACAAGGATATAAAGCGGTTGAGCGATTTGGGCCTTAAAACTTACCGCCCACTCACCGAGTAACGAGAGAACGGCGAACAAGGAGAAACAAGAATCATTCTGTTGCAAAGTGAAAGTTCGCTGAGCACTGTATCGAACGAACTACGAGAGTAAGATCTGCGTCAAAATTTATCACTTTTTTCAATGCTGGTTCCTTTTTTCCTTTTACCGAAAGAAACGACTTTTAACGCCTTAATTTTGAGTTTGTTTGGAATTCATTGAACAATGTACATATTTTTCATTATATTTGAATAATAAATATACAAAGGTATTCGAGAGAGGCCAAAAAAGTAAAACTTAGCAGTAAAATTCCAAGGTCTGAGGAAGTCAATTGAAATTCGGAAAAATAGGAAAACGGGAAGTCAGCCTGCGTAATAAAAAAAACGAAATAGAGAACGAATGTAAATCCGCAGAAATTCGAGCTATTGTCTGGGGAAGCTCTTGCGATGTGTATAAAGTTAGCTCAGCCTTGCGCTATCATATACCGTAAAAAAATTTAATTTCACGAATAAAAATATCGCACAATAGGTATACATTACAATCAAAATCGCTTTTTGTTTTTCAAATCTAATGTTCCCGAAATTTATAATTGTTATTACGCGATATAAATAAAAGACGCAGCAATTTGGCACAACAAATATTTTTTTATATTTGAAAATGACGGGGGTAACTTTGAAGATATGAGCTTGCGTCACCAACACGTTTAATGTTAATGTAACGTCTATTTCTCGACGCTATTTCAACTATATTAATGCCACGGATAGCCTTGTATCAAGGACGACGATTCCACTTCTCTTGCCGAAACATCTGATTGTCTACGCTGTTAGAAATAATGGTGTGAAAATACTCGCGCAATTTATTTTTCGAAACCTAAGAAAAGCATATTCGTGTACATTTTCCGAGGTAAAAAAAGAACAAACGCACATAGTACATTCGATCCGTTAGAATTTCTTGATTTTTACAAGTAGTTTACTGTTACAGTTTATTGTAGTCATAGAGCTGTAGAGATTGTAAAATGCAGCGCAGTGCAGTACCGTCTCATAACTGTATTTTGAAACGCTAAGAGCTGTTCGCAAGTTCGTTTCCAAATGCTTTGCCTCATTTTCACATAATCTTCACGAGATTCGATAATTGACGATGATTTTGTACATCCTGATCAAAGTCAATCAAGCTACCGGTAAATTGCTAGACAATTAACTAACGGTCGAAGGCTGCAAACACATAAGAGTTAGTCCTTGAACATCGCGCGGCATGAAAATTCTCCGTGCGTGTACTTTTGCGGCGATCTTGTTGCATCACTAGTATGCGTGAGAAATATAGGATCAACTAGATACCCCTGATAAGACTGTTGCAACTTTAAATTAGTGTGTCACCGATTAAACTGTTGAGGAAAAATAGAAACCTGATTGTTCGTGATATCCATTATTTATACGTGTCAACAAAGCGTTCGATATTTTCAGTCGTAGAATTTTATTCGATTTTTATAGTTACATCAGAATTGTTCTATTTTCCACAATTTATTAATGTAACGGAGGCACCGTCATACTTGCGTGTTTTTAGAAGAGAAAGAAATGGCTTATCGCGTAATCGTGGTACCGAGATTCTTTCACTCGCGTCAGAAAATTACGAATCTCGAGTATAACAGCGACAAACCACGACTCTGCGGTGAGGAATTATTGTCATTCTCAACGTATACGATAGCAATTACAGTATACGCGCCGGTGCGTCGAGTCAATGGGTGAAGTTTCGGCTCATTTCACCGCCACCCAATCTATTCTTCTTTAAAATCGCATCATTAGATAATGAGGCTATTAATTAACGATTACCACTGCATTTATAAAGATGAAATCGTCAGCTATCATATAAATGCGTATATGATGCAGCTTATTACGCGTACAATATTTATGGCGTAATGATTATTCCGCGGGCGACAAATAACTTTTTCTCAGTCAGTGAAATAGATATGACGGCACTGCTGTATCTCTCGATTTGTGAGAGAACTGCAAAGATACCGGAAACTTTTATTATTTATAATAAGTGATTCACGATATCGCTATTTACAGTTAAAAAAAAAAACAAAAATTATTCTCATTTAAGACAAATATTTTCGTCGCAAAACTGTTTTTTTAAACTGTCACGACATGTTTTCTTCATACGTCGCTCATGTGCATATACTGCGAACACGTTAACGGGTATGCCGGTCATCTAAATATGGGAGGACTGGTAACACGATTGTAATGGTCGATGACGTTGCACGCTTGTGCTGTTGCAAGCGTTGAACTCTTCGATGAGGTTGGCTATCCAGTTAAGGCTCGCTCGGCGAAACGTAAACGTAGCATCCGTGATGGAAAAGTGAACCATTAAACTTTTTCAACGACTCGATAATTTAACGCAAATTATACCCGCACAATCGTTCATAAAACGTGGCGTTACAATTAAAACCAAAACAATTGAAATTCTAGGTTTTGATTCTAGTTTCGTTTTTCCAAGTACGATTTCCTACCCACTGCGGTTATCATTAAGCGTGAAAATCGATTCCAGCGTGAATCTCCCTCGATGGCACGATCGTGCGTTATTGAGGGTGTCTCGTTCGTGAAAAATCTGCGCAAATTGCACGCTCTCGTCCTTGATATTATTTCTCACGTATTCGGTATACATCGAAGACTCAGTTTTGCATAAGCTCATCCCGTAATACGAAAAATCATCGTCCGCGCGAACGACGTTTGATAACTATTACGCAACCATGCTGGAATCAATGAATTGGCATTAAAATCCGACGTAATGGTACACGTCGCGCGGTGTAGCGTACGTGCCGACGGGTGTATAACGGAATCGCGGAAGAAGAAAACGCGAAAAGTAATTTGCGCCACACGATCCTCTCTCTCGGTCTGACATTGCCGCGTCCACCGAGGGTACGAATAATTGCATCGTAACCGTTACCGGGTAGAAGGTCGCGCCGAGTCGCATCCTCTCCCGAGAAATCCGTAGACGGTTACACACGAGTAGGAATTAATAACGAAAGTTTTATTGCGTTATCTCGCGCCGTATTTGACGCCGCGCTGCCTCGTTTATCGGCTTCGAATCGTGTGCGTTTATAACCGTGTTCCGCGTTCAACGTATTCATCCTCCGAGAACTTCCTGTACTTGTTTTTTCAAAAGATAAGAGAATTCATCGCTGAAGAATTTTGCGATCGATTGAGTTAACAAAGGTTGAATTTTCGCGGATTGTAGGGCGTGTGAAGTAACTGTCGTTACAGGTGTACCGATATGTATCGTGAAAACGAGTTTACAGTTACGGGGCAACGTTTGGGACAGTCTAGCACCGAATGTAGTGTCTGGAGTGTTAGGGAAAACCTGTTTTTCTAATTCAAATATCCATACAGGCCATAAATTCACACCAGGGGCGTTCCACGGGTATAGACGTCCCAAAATGACGCATACATTATCCTATTTAAATATCCATTCATATTTTCGTTTTCGATTGTGCATCATCGATGCAAACAATAAATATGTGATCAGCATGATTTGCGAAAAATAATTTTTTATAAAAAACTAAAATTTGTTATATTTTCCAGGTATTTACAAACCGCTGTGAGCGCAGTTTTGGATTTCATCAAATCAAATGAAAAGGAAACATTCCTCGAATCAATTACGGCGATTCCTCAGACGAAACGTGATTAAACGAGCCAGTTGACGGAAAGGAGAAGTGACACTTCCATTCGTATCATCATCGTCGTTGTCACCGCGGTAAGTACCTAGCAACCGTATTTGTTAGTTCTATATAAAGAAGATGGCATCCGAGACCGAGAGGGAGAAAAATAAGTATAGCTCGGGCGTAATCGCGCTGTACTTGCACCGAGCTGACTATCCCCATCTCGCGTCGATTAAAAAGTGCTTTGCACGCGGAAGCGCGCAACCCGCCGCAACCATCCTTTTTACCTCTCGCGAGGCTTGTTTATTTTTGAAACGAGAGCAACGAGTTCTGAAACGAAGAGGAAATTATAATATGCACCTTGCGTAGAATTTCTTTGGATTTTTTATTGGTCGCTAATGAGAGTTTGTTCTTACTGGTTCGGAGAAGTCGAAGGATGAATCCGAACGAGAATACGTAATAAGAATCGATTCACCGGTGGTAGACAATCGCTCGGACAAATGGGTTATTTTTGGAGCAGCGCGAGTAAAAAGACGGACTGTCCTTTTTGACATAAGCCTCGTACAAGATGTACTGGAACGTGATGTGAAATACGGTGACGGATCGAGAAAGAGAACGAAATGAAACGACGTGTACTACATTAAAGGCGAATATATCGCGGAGACAAAGAGGATTCGCGAGCGCGTGTACAACGCCCGGTTTTAAAGGAGCGACCTCCTTGAGAACGGTCCTTGACTCGTAGAGACAGGTAGGATGAGAAGAAAAGGAGGAAAAAGTGGTAGTAGTAGAAGTAGAAGAGGGAGAAGGAGGATGAGGAATAAGAAGAAAAGGAAGAAGTAAAGGGGATGGAAGGTGGGAGAGGAGGATGAGAAGAGGTGCAAGGAACGCGGAGAGGAAGAGGGAGCGGCGAGTAATGGCACGAAGCGATGTGCCCTCCGAGAGGATTACGCTTCTGGAGTGAGACTCATGGAAGCCGTTTCGCCGTGGCGCCCCTCCACGCGGGAGAACACACCAAGAGGAAGCCAGGAGGAGTATCGGTTCAAATAAAACGTAAAAAAGTGCTAAAAAGAGCACAACCGGGGAGAAAATATCTTTCTCGCTCGCGCGTCCGAGCAACGCGAGATTGCAGACTCCGACATTCCACGGTTCACTTTTCTTTCGACTTTCTCGTCAGTCCACTCGCATCCTGCGAATGCAAGACCCCGCAAGGTCGGGATGAAACAAACGCGATGCGCGCAGATTATTTCTTTTCGCGCTTCTAATTGAACGTGGAAAAACTCTAATTAATTTTTACGCGTACGTTGGAAGATGAAAGGGCCTAATTTGTCGCGATAAATTTTTTGATAAATTCCTCAGTCCTATAAAAAGACTCTGATGTTAGTTGTCCGGAACGCGTTATGTAAATGCGATATTGACACTGACTGTTTTGTATATTCTATGAGTTTTTCTGGTAACTCATCAATACGCGGATGCATTTGCCTGTATTTCTTGACTCTCGAACTATGAGCACTCTTCGATTATGACATTTATCGATATCGATTTTGCATTAGCGGCGAGTAATAATTTCTACTTATCTAGAAACATTTTTCTTCTCGAGAAATAACAGATGTTTTCTTCGAGATCGGCTCTCAACATAAATTTTAAGATTTATATTGTTAGAAAACATCACGATCTGTGGAATTTCTATGCACTCAATCTCATCAAAGCATGTCATTCGGTGGACCCATTGCGTGATTTTCCGTTACCGGAATGGAAGAGCTCGCGAGCGGTACTTCCACCCACGCGCGCCATAGGGAGAAAGAGAAAAGTAAACGCATCGCTGTTAAAATGGTGAAAGAGGTATGTCGCCACACGCGCCGAACGGTGAGGCCTTTTCGTGCTCTTCTTTCTTCCTCTTCGGTCAGCGTCATAAACGAAGAGGAGCGAGAGAGAGCGCAAGATGGAAGGGACGGTGAGAGAAGGTGGTAGAAGTTACGCAGGGGGGTGGGGATAGTCGAGATCGGTCGAGCAACGGAGGATGCCTATAATCGGCAATGGACGACCGCGCCTCGGCACTTTCGCGCCGCCCGTACACATCCACACTCGCGTACACACGAGGCTCGCTTCGGATCGACCGGTTAATCATCATCGCGTTTTAATACTGGCACGCCAACCCGAGGATTTTATAATCCTACCGTCCTTGTCGCGCACCCGCACGTTATAATATGCACGAGAGCGCGACACGAGCTTAGCTCTGCCCACGCGAAAGATTTATATAGGCATCGGTATTTTCTCTCCTTTGCCATCCCATCCTGTTCTTCCTCCGCCTAGCTACAATACGTTAACGTAACTACCGCCACGATCTCCTCGGGCTCGTGAGAAATACCGTTCGAATCGCGTTATTTGCCAGCCAAACAAAGATAAAGACTGAATTTTCTCCGGCTGTCGTAAAATTTTCTCTCGAGCTTCTACTTACTCTTTTTCTTTCGAGGAAACGATACACCCACGACGTCTGGTGTATCGGCAGGGGTAGATGAATTTCAAAACACGTACACTCGATCGTTGGAGTAGATGTTGATCGTGAAACACGATCGGTTAGGGAATAGCCACGGTAAATTGATATTTCGGTAGGGTATAACGCGCGCCCTTCGTAAAACATCTCACTCGGTGTAGGAGATAAGATCTCATCCACGCGCGTGCGCATGCACGAGCTTCGTCCTTTCCGGGGAACTTTTTTTTTACCTTCCTGAGTACCTGCCCCATCTCATCCGCAGACCGGATTCATTTTCCGCGTTCTCCCTCTTTTACTTCTTCTTCTTCTTCTTTGTCGTTTAGACCGACGATTAACGCGACTTTGACGAGCGAGAACCAAGCATTTAGCCGAAATTTAATTTGTCGACACTCTACCTTCTTGCCTAATTCCATTAATCAATCTCGCGCGTTCGAAGAAGAACGATTAATATTATTACGTGAGAACTGTTCGGTCGGGATAGTCTCACGTAAGAGAGAGCAAACGTGAGGAAAAATTGTTGCAGCCTCGTCTCATTTCTCAGAATAGTCGGCGAATGCATCCCATAGAAGTCCAGAATTGGTTCTAGTCGTATGTATTTATCGAGCCGATCGCTACGCGTTTGACATAACTTTGATCGTTGGATATGGAGTCGTTCCCATTTCGCTCTTCGAAATCGTTCGTTAATTAGCCGCGCTTAATGAAGAAATTTTTCTCTTGTACGTACTTGACCATCGAATTTCAATTTCAATAAAATAATTTTTTCAATTATAAATTTTAAATCGTAATCGTATTTGCTGTTTATCGATTTATTTTGAAGAGAGTATTCCATCAGCGATATTTAAAGAAACTCTATAAATTATTTCGAATATAAAATTCAGTGTATTGCAATCTCATCGAAATTATGAACATTTTTCGCGTTATTATTCAATAAAGCGGTTTAATACTGCATCCCGTGGCGAATCATGTAGGTGGCCGTATAAAGGGATATACGGTAAATACCGTGACCTCGACTCTATACTCCGGATCGTTGAGAATGCAACCCCGGGTACGGAAACAATCGAGCGAGACTCGCGTTTCTCGTCGCGGAGACTTCAACGCCGAGCGACTGTGCGCGCGCGCGCGCGCGAATGGTACACATTATGGGTTTCGTTTGAGAACTCGCCCGATGGCGATCTTATTGGACGGGTAATTTTCGCCGTGATACGGAAATCGAGCGCGGTGGGGAGGGATATATTCTCTATCGTAACGTCATCACCGAGAAAAGAACGAAGCCACGCGCGCTCATGCAAATCGACGAGATAAACGTACAAACCTGCCGCAGGTTATACTCTTCTAAACAACGACCTTGGTTTCGATACTCTGTAATCGAGTTACCGTAGGTACAAAAAATAACGTGTTTTGTAATTATCCCTAAATCGAGCCTGATTTCATTTCGTAAACAGCGCAAAAAGTCGAATAAAGGTTGTTTGTATTCTTCACAACGTCAAAAGAGAAAATTTCTTCGAATGAATATTCACTCGAATACAGATGAAAAAAATACAAAAAATTTCACCTCGGTAAATGAATAACCACTTTGAGACGAGTTTTGAGTAAAGAAAATTCTTCGGAACGATTTTGAAAAAAAAAGTCAACGTGGCAGGCTGAATCAGTGCTTATTTTTTCACTCGAAATAACAGTAAGATGCCTCGCGACATAAATTAAAATTCAGGTCTCGTTTCACGGACGAACTCTCTGGGGTGTATCGACATTGAAAGAATCGAACGCGACGTCGGAATGTCGCGAACAAGAGTGAAATTACCGTCTCGTCGGGGAATACTTTCATTGTGGGGCCTGGTAATTATTTCCAGCAGCGGAATAGACACGACGGATGCGCCCGATCGAGTGTCGCGTACTTCGCTCTCGATTGGCATTTCACGTTACATAATTCTCTCTCGATCGTTCGCGTAACTGTAAACGAAGTTCAAAAAGAAATGGTACGTCGATATATTTTCCTCTACGCTCGAAATTAACGCTCGATTGTTTCGAAAATTGTTTACTATTATCTCCGAAAATAACACGAGAGTGGCATTTTTTTCCCGCATGCCATTATGGTAATTTCTCTTCGCGCCTTTTGTCGTGACAACGTCGACAAAGTTAGACCATCGGTCATACCCGGCGGAAAACGCGAAACGGCGATTCTCGAGTTATATCGCGATCGAGAACTCGAGAGAGTGTGTACAACCGGATGCAGGCCTTATTTAGATCGTGGCGCTTACGCGCAATTAAATGTATGAAAAGCGTAGCTGTATACACAAAAGATTGATTCACGGCGTAACTGTAGTTTCTACGAGACAAGAAAAAAAATGCTAATTTGCTTTTCTCTGGAGAGTTCAACGTCGCGAACTTTCCGAGTACGCGGTACAACCGACGAATTGTCTTATTTGCATATCGAGAAATTTTGATTGATGCGGAGTTAACGACTTTTCGCCGTGTCGATAATTTCGTGTCAAGAGCAAGCGTTAACCAATCGTTAATCGATTGAGCAATGCCTTTAACGATTAATTCAACCGCCCACTTAATCATGTAGTAGGTTAACGCGTTTTACCCACGCGGCTGCACTAATTTCTAACGCTTTTCCGTTATATTCAATAGAAGGTCTCGCACCCCGCAACCTCGACAATGTCGAACCTTTCGCCAGCGATTTTTCGCGGTTCGACAGACACCGAGCTAGCCAGAGATAAATTACTCGTTACGTATTAGAAAAAACTGATATCGACTATTACAGTTTCATCGAGTTCAGTCTCGTGCGCACGAAAACGAAAGTAGCTTTGAAATGACGTTTCAGAGTATCCGCGTGCTAAAAATTGAGATATTCTTTATGCGCGAAAGAGTCATCTCGGATACCGGTTTTTCTGACGATATCGGTAAAATTAGGCACTTGCGTTACCTTTCGATGAGCGCTCCAGCGGCCAATAAGAAATCGCATATACAAACACCTTATGCACTTTAGCAAATCCTCATTCAGTGGTAAAACTGTTCACTCACTTTATACGTAACACTCGCGCCGCGATCAAATCGGATAATGTTTCCGAGCCGTTGATTAGTACGAAACACTTCGCTGCACTGCACTTTTCCGAATTTATTTACGGATGCGTCTTTTCGAAATTACCTCTTTCGTCCATACTGTAAAACGAGTATTATTCTACCTTCGAGATTCGATATATTCGCTCTTTTCGCAAGACCTCAATTTCACCGTTGCCCTTTCATTTTTGGCACGGGCTTGGCCGTCTCGAGTGCATTCCCGTGTGACAACATTTTTACGTTTGTATGAGTATGTAAATGTACTCTGGTAACGAAATTTCGTTTCTTTCGCGTCGAAACGACCGTTCCGAGGCGAGGAGACGTAATCTATGTGGACGGAGATGAATCGAGTGAAAAAAAGCGTATGCAATCGGGTCAATACTATTCCAGTTGCGAAAAATCTACACGCGTCCTACGTATTCTGTTCGTTCTACGCGCCTCGTTGATTGTTTTTCACGGTGTGATTTTCACTCGTTCATCGATTTTCCCCCCTCTCACCTTTTTTTCTCGGAAAGATCGAGGTGGTTGCTTTTTTTGGTAGTTCCGTCATCCGAATTTCGTGGCGGTGGGTCGACCCCCTCTACGTTTGTCTTTTACTTTCTAAAGTTGTTTAAGGCGTACTACACAACGGAACGACCGGAAACTCGCGTGGCTGTATCGCTATGCACAACGATTCAATTGTCTTTGGGCATCGCGGCCCGGGCAACGGTGCAGCTAAGAAAATTTAGAAACATTCCGGCTTCACGGTCCTCGAATTTCGGTAGAATTAACCGACTCGATAAGAATTAAGCGGAGGTGGGTAGACCTTTGGGTTTCTATTACGACCACGTACTGGCATAATTTCTATTCGCGCCGGCGCACACCTAGCCGCCTATCCTTGACACCGTCAGCCCAAAGGATGTACTAAAGGTCGAAATCAACGTGCATCGTGGTGCAACATGCACACAGATTCGAAATTGCAACCGAGGAGAGCGATGATGTCATTCTCACATCCGCGCCTCCCTCCTTTTAGAAACGAGCTGGTTTCCAGACCGTTTGAATAAATTCGAGAATACTTTTAACCAAATTTAGCGAGAGATCGCGTCGATCGCTTAGCCGCGATGTGTTCGCCGTGATGCAACATTGTCAGAAAAAACTAGTTGGTCTCATTACCAAAAACGTCGAGCACCGAGAGCGAGCGCCCGGCTCTAGGAAGAGCGTTATCTTCGCACGCAGAAGGTTAACCAGTCGGCGTTAATTAGACATCTCACTCTCGGTGCGAGACACGAAAACCGAAAGGAATTAGCGAGCGATATTTCCAAGCGGTGCGATTACGAATCGCAATAAAAAGAGAATAAATCGTGCAATTCCAATTGACTTTTCATCTCGGGCCGTAAAACGAACCCGAGCGGATTCCGCGGGCACAAAAGAGGATCGGAAGACGCTACCAAGCACTTGGCGAATAAAACGCGACCTTGACTCGTGAAGAGGCCAAACTCGAGAAACGTCTGACCGAGAACGGCCGACACTTTCCGGACTGTTAAACCCGTGCCCAGACCCTCGAGAGTGGCTTTATATTTGCGCAAAAAAAAAAACTCGAAGACAATGGGAACGACCAGGGAATTTTCGAGCGAGCGTTAATTCGCTATCGAATGTTTGCACCGGTGTGAAAGTAGCCGCCGAGCGCCTTATTGACATATGCGTACCAACATCTGTTCCAAGTTTCGCGAATTAATTATACTCGACGACATTCACTTCCTCGTGGGGAAAAAAAATCCTAGAAATCCTTAAACGCTTCTGTCGATAAGAACCAACGAGCCGGCGTGCTCGAGAAGATTCGCCATACCTCGCGACTAGATCGACTCTCCTTCGTCCGAACGGACGAAAAAAAAAATGCTCGGCAAAAATCGGAGAAATTTCGCGTGTTTGATTTCACCACTAGAGAACTTACCCGTCCCCATGGCTGACGGCAGCCTCCTCTCGGCCGAATCTCGATTTTTATCCAAGTTTCAATCTTGACGTGATTTTCTTGCTCACTCGGTCGCGAAAGAAAAAAAAAGGGGGTGGTCCTATCGATAAGTCGATTCTCGATCGTGACGGGGCACGACGAAGGGTATCCTGTCGTAACCTCCTCGTCCAGCCGGGAGACCGCGGACGAACTGGTACCTGGTGAAGACTTTCGGTGAGACTCCGAGGTGAGACAACGACGACGTCATCGACGGCCCGTTGTCTCATTGGTCGGGGCGCCTCTCTCTTTCCGCGCGCGCGCTCCGGCTCTCCCTCTCTCCTTTTCCTTCTACGAACTGTTGCTTCGGCCGCGCACGGCTCTCTCGCGAATGGAAACACCACTACACGGTTCCGTACCGCGACCACGTCCTCTGTCTTCTCTTTCTGCCTCTCCTTCTCTCTCTCTCTCCCTCTTTCTCTCGCCTTCTTCGTCCCGCTCTCTCGCTCTCCTTCTCGTTCCCGCGCGAAATACGTCTATCCGTCTCGCTCGGCGCGAGCTCACTCCCACGGCAGGACTAGACGCCACTTCGCTCCGCTCTAACAGAGCTCGATGCCCGCGAACGCCGGAGCACCGATCTCCGAGTATTATACACGACCGGCTTATTTCGACGCACTGGGAGAATGCGCCACGGTAAAATATGCCGTTTGATACGCTTTTATGGTGATTTCGGTGGGGCCCGCGCGATCATGCGGGCGGGAACTTTATTTTCACGAAGGGAAACTTTGGAATTAATTTTCTGTAGGAAACGAGTCACGGTCTTCTATTCTAATTTTTACACCAATGAACACCGAGAATGATAATTGACTAACGAACCGCGGTTCGATTTATCGCAGACGGGTTATTCGCTGACGGGCTTGTATTTAGCATGTAAATTTGTTTTTGCAAAAACGTCGGGAAGATTCAGCACTACCATCTTACATCCGGTGACCTTAAGCGTCTGGTACCGGCCGTCGTCCAGTCTTCGATGCGCCCACGCAGTCGGCGCCGCGCGTGCAAAATTCGCCAGTCTCGGTCGACCTCTTCCCCGTTTCGTCGCGTTGCGAAACAACGCGTCACCTCTCCTCTTCGATTTCGAGAATGCAAGAACGAAATTTTCGAAGTCGAAAAAAAAAAGAACGTCGTGAATTCAATGGTACGAATTTCGCAAGCCGTAATCGTTGTTTATCCGCGCTATTCGCTCGGAACTTTACGGCGAGTGTTTGCACGGGGAAAAAGAAATATCTCTCTATAACAATCGTAGAGCATAATTTTCCACGTTCTCCCGGTGCAAGATTACCGGGCGGGCGATTTTACGGAAGCGAGATCGAGCCAGAGGGTCTCATGGATCGCTGCCCGATGCCTCAAAAGATTGCATCGCGCTCGAGCACCACAGAACCCACGGATCGTTGCCCCCTACTCTTGATACGCGCTCTGAGGAAAATGAATTCGAGTGAGAGAAAGAGAGAGAGAAATCCTTTGGAATTGTAGCGGAGCTCGAGCTGCCACGACTCGTTTACCAATGCCGATCTCGCGGGGTAGCGAAATAGTCGTTGTATCGCGTGTTGCGTGTACCAGGCGTATCTCTCTAACCGTACTCGCCATGTATCACTACTGGTACTACATGAGAACGAGACGCGAGGACTATTGATTAAAACTCCTACGTACGTCATTACCCTCCGCGTAAACACGTAGGCTCGTTAATAAAAAAAAAAAAACATTTGATAAGAAAAAAAAAAAGAACAACGAAGAATTATATCCTCTCGCGCGTGTGTAAAAACGAAAATTAGATTTCGCAAGTGGGAATAAAAAGGCGTTAATAAAAGAACCAGCGACGGGAGGTTACGATCCGGCATCCCAGTCGCGTAGGTCGTTACAGATTCTATCATTTCGCTAGACTCGTTCCTCGCAGCGCTAGCTAGCGCTGCGAAATTCACGAGGAGAGTCAAGGACGCGAGCTCGCGAGG
Organism: Goniozus legneri; assembly: GCA_003055095.1. Classification (NCBI taxonomy): domain Eukaryota; kingdom Metazoa; phylum Arthropoda; class Insecta; order Hymenoptera; family Bethylidae; genus Goniozus; species Goniozus legneri. Next base: position 448,613 of record NCVS01000112.1, read on the forward strand.
TTTTAATAACCTTCCTATCCAGCGCAACCTCATGGGACGCCAGTGGTGTCGGTGAACCTGGCCGCCTTGAGGCATCCCTTTCTCCCCCTCTCCCTCTTTCTCTCCGTTCGTCTCTCTTCCTCTCTCGAGCGAAGTTCTCTCGCGGAACAGCACGCGGAGAGGCGAATCTTTCCGGATGGTGGTGTGTATGTACGCGTGCTTGTAGGATTCCTCGTGTACGTGTACGTACAGCTTAAACCATTACGTTTAATCGATCCCTCGCGAGCTAGCTCGAGCCGCATAGCTGAACCTATTCGCGGAAGAGGCGAACCGGAGTCGACGATCGTTCGAGCACGAGAGCTAGTGCGAGAATCGTGCTACCTCCCAATTTATGGGGGTTTATAATTCGTTATGTAATATCGTTTTTATCGAGTGTATTTTTGAACATGTCGAACAAAAATACAATTGTTTTCTTTGATGGCTCATCGAGAGTTGATTTTCTTTTAACGCTCATACTTCCTTTGATGAGATCCGATCTCATGGGTATCTTTTTTTTTCTCGCTCAAAGAGGTATTCAACTTTTCTGATTACGTAATTTATTTTTTTCCCCTGTGGTTATTTCGCGCCTCGAGTTCGACGGTACGAGCTCCGTTCGCGAGTTGCGTATGTATAGCGGAGCGTTCATTCATTACGTATTCTTTTCGACGATACGTCATCCGCTTTGCCAACTACGAAACGATTTCGATTCATCGTATGTGCACGCGACAGACACTTTCGATTTGACTCGTCGAATTCGGAGGTTCGAGTCCGTCTACGGTTTCCGGCTGAAAGCGAACGATCCATCAGCCAAATTAGATGACGTTTGCCATCGTTGTAAATCCGATTTATCGACGGGAACGCACGAGATTGGTGCGTTTATCGTCATTCGTATAAAGGAAAATTGCCGATTGGTAATATAGCGCCGCGTGTGTGTCTGCCGCGAGCCGCGCGGGGCTCTTTGCCGTGTAATTGACCAATTTGCAAATGCGCGTAGCACGTGTCTTCCGACGACGTGAATGATCGCCGATTTGTTGATTCATCGCGTTACAACACAATGCACGCTCGTATAGTACGCGCACTCCGGCTGTCCCCAGCCGGTGATAATAACGCGCCTCTTTTGCGTGCCATTGCGCACACTCGAACGGTATAACAGAAATTCCACGAGCATTCGTGCGGCAAAACGTAAACACCGGGGTAATCGTACGTCAGGCTCGAGATTAGATGTCATTGCGCGAAAATTGAAAATTGGGAACTGCCAGAGCCGAGAGCGAAACCGATTCGGAAAGAAACGAGCCGAGACGCGATAATGGACGCTGTCGCTCTTTCTAGGAATTTTCGGCGAGCGTTGAAATCACCGCGAACTTTGATAGCTAGGCATATGGCAGATCATTTCAAACTGACTTTTACGGCTCCTGATATTTTCATCGCGATGAATGCAAAGAGGTAATTTACTTCTATCTTCATCTATACCGTGGACGTTTATTTGACGTTTAATTACTCGTTGAAATAGACCCTTTAACGATGATTTATTGAATAATGCGTACGCGCATTTTAGCAAATGGTAGATTATGATTCGAGAAATGAGGGACTTTCTCCGAAATTCGAGTAGGATTGTGTTCTTCGGGACTCCGATGCTCGGTATTCCGATATCTGTTGACCATACGTGGACAGACGAATGCTCGAGCACGGCCCACGCTAACGCCATCGCATTTCTCGTCGAGTCTATCATCGATATTCCATTTCGAGAATCGAGCCTGGTCATGAAACTTTCTTTAGGCAAATACTTTCGTTGTATGACACCAATAAAATTTCATAGTATGATAAATTTCTAATTCGATCTACATTTTTATTATTTTTTAATTTATCGTCAACGTTGGTAAAGTTTTATCGGATTCGATCTGTTTTTATGGTTTCTCATTTTCATGACGTTTCGAGTGAAATGAAAATTTTGTTAAGTATAGAGAGCGCGTGATGGTAGAGGAAAAAATGTAATCTCGAAGGACGTTGAACGGACTCGAGGTTGATTAGTAACATCCAGGGTGTTATTAGTCTATCGTTCGGTATGGCCGAGAGGACAACGGTTTCAAAGGATGCTCACCGGAGATGGGCTGGAACAGAAATAGCAAGGATGACGTAAGCACCCAATATGCACGCGGCACAGGTATAAGCATAGGTATGCGCACACATGCCCGTTGAGCTCTTCTTCCTCTTGGCCGATCGTTCCGATACGCGAGCTCGAACCAGCGGTCCGGTTCAGTCACCGCTGTAAATAACCGAAAGCATCACTTCTCTTTTTACTTTTCTCATTTATCTACTTGTCTCCTGGATCCTTGCTCATCAACAAAGTATGAATATTGCGAAATTCGATGACATAATTTAACGATCGCAGATCAGGAATTATTGCTGAATAGACATTTGTTTTGAGTCGAGGCTCACGAATGAGACATATGTATAAAATCTATGTGCGTTTGGAATCGCGTGGGTTTGATTGTGTGTGGGTTGATTGGCCTTCAAAATTCTCCGCTGGGAAAGCGTTCAGATCCCTCTAAGTAGTAGGCGTTCGGTAGGTGGATTAGGGTATGGACATTTCGCTATTATACATAACGGTAATTATGTCGCTCAAGAAAGTGACTGCTAGGATGACCTACATCACAAAAAATCTATTCATTTTTTTAAATTATCTGAAAAAGTTTGTTTATTGGTGGCAATTGTTCTTTCGTACTTATATTCAATATACAGTATTCCGAGATTTACATTTTTGTTTTTATAACAAACAAAATTATTTATATTTTGTTTAATTGTTACAATATTTACTGTACAAAATTAAAACTAATAACGCTTGTTAATTTTATTATTATATTTCATTTAACTTCTACTGTTTTCTTATTTGATTTACGTACTTCTTTACGTTTTTCTTTTTCCGCAGCATCATGCAGACGCCTCTTCTTACGCAGGAGCCAAATTTCCTTGGCCCTCTCTTCTCGACCCTTCTTCATACTTTTATATAAATTCCTATGCTTCTTTTTAATCATTCTTTCTCTCAATCTGAATTCCTGTTTTTCTTGTTTTTGTTTTTCCCATGGATCTACTTTCGTTACTTCTCCGCGTTTGACCTTCATTGCTTTTTTCTAAATTATTAATTAAAAATATGAGTTATTGAAAAATATTAAAATACTAACGAAATAAAAACGAATGAATTTATAATTACCTTTTGCTGTCTTATTAATTCTTTTTCTTTTGCTTCTTCTGATATTTCCTCCATAATAATCTCATTTTCATCCTCGTCGTCACTCTCATTTTTGTCTTCCTCTTCATCTTCTTCATTCTCACTCTCGACTTCATTGTCATCTTCAATGTCATCGTCATTGTCTTCCGCTTCTTCTTCCGCTTCCACATCTTCGTCTTCGTCGTTTTCTGTCAATTAGAAGAATGATATAAATATATTTCAATTTTGAGAAAGTATAAAAATTGGTTTTTATAATAAATCCAAATTTACCATCTTCAAGTTTATATTCTGGATCTTTGAGAGCACGTTCTTCAGGAGGAACATAAGTTTGATCCAAATGACTTTCGTGGAATGGTGATAAATGTGGTGGTAAAACACAACCCATCAGATATTTTTCTACGGGTAATAATTCTCTTGCATTCACTGAATCAAATACCCATTGAGGCTGAACATAATATCTGTAATAAAATTTCAATTGAGTTATTTGATTAATAACTAGACGAGCAATCTATATTTACCTAGATATGTATTGCTTATCCATACTAGGTCTGTCAACAATTTGGTGTGTGATTGTTTCATCATCTTCATTGAAAGTAGCACCAACAAATAATAATTTGTCCCATGAAACTGTAGCGCCGAAACAACGTAAAATAAATACTAATGGTTCGCGTGGTACTTCTCTATTTAAAAAAACTTTTAAGCCTTTGAATAATGTTTTGAGTTTTTTAATCTTTTCTGCTTCTTCTCTAGCAGCTTCCATCTGCTTAGCATCGGTTTCTTCTGAAAACTTATCTAGTTCGACATCCTCTTCTTCTGTATTTTGTTGCACAGAATTCATACTGATTAAAGGTATATTTAAGGCTCCAATTCTTTCAGAAACATAAGCCTGTTCATCTACTAATGATTTTTCTGTGTTTTCTGAAATAATTTGTCATTAAATATTAAGAAAGAATTATGAAATACTTCAAATAGCTATTACACTTACCTGATGAATTTAATTTTGGTGGATAAAACAAATTCAATGTGTGGTATAATCTGAAGTTTACAAATCCTAACATAACAATATAAAATTCAACAAAAGTAGACATTACTTTGAAATCAACTTCATTTTTTGCCTGTGGTTCGAAGCAAAAGTGATGAGGTACTATCCAAGTGATAGTTTGTCCTTTGATCTCTGCTTGATAATAGTAACCTTTGATGGAAACGAAAACTTTTCTTAAAGCTTTTGCTGCAATAACGGCATGCAGAAATTCAACAGTCAAACGTCTACATAAAATTGATTGATCTCTAGGTATGTGAGGCATAGATGGAAATGTGCTGAATAGAAAACACAGAGTCAAGCAATCATCTAAATCTCTTAGAGCGTCGATGAAAGTAGGATAACGTTCTTTAACAATATGATCTATCTTTAGAGTAGGATGATTTCGGAGAAAACGTTTCATTTCAGCAAATTCTCTCATTGCTTTTGCACGTCCTACTTTTTTGTTGAAAATCTAAAATAATAAAAATATTTTTACACAAAATTCAGTTTAAATAAATTGTATCTCATTGATAGGTATACCTTGAATTCACGTAATTTCCATATTATTGGTTCATGCATTAAAAATTGAATGTCTTTTTTATGATAAAGAATCTTTATTCCAGTTTGTCCTTTCTGAGCACGTTTTCGATTTCTAGGTTCTCTGGGGTAAATTCCTTTTAAAATACATAATTTACGAAAATCTGTCATAGATAGTTGCAATCTTTTCAGAGCAGATTTTCTCGTCATAAACTGGGCTCCCTCCCCAGATTGATACTATATTTTTTTTAAAGAAAAACAGAAAATTTATTAATAAATTTATTTAATTAAATATGACAATTTATAATATGAAGTGCAAAATAAATAAATATAACCTAAAATATTTTCTTACACTTAGAGTAATAAAAGAGAATTATTAATAGTACAAACCTTCTTTTTGCCAATAACAACCATTTTTAATTTGTGATCCGATCAGTATTTATCATTAATATTAAAATTTACTATAAATGACTACAAATCAAATACTATAATATGAAAACGAATTAACAGCACGTGTTTTTCTGATTTCAACGCACATTGTACATTTTACACATACACTTCTTCACTTCTGCCAACAATATGGCTGATTTACACGAGTTTAATCAAATAAGTATTCTACTCAATATATGATAAAGGTGTAACGTACAGATTTAATTAAATTTTAATTTCCGACTGATTTGCACTAATTATATTTTTTGTATTGATTTCATTTACAAGTAAAAGTATTCTTAGTTTCCAGACAACAGCCTTAAGCTCTGTAACAGTTTTTAAGTGGTCCTTTAGTCTTTCAGTCATTCTTATCCAAAAATGGAGATATTGTCCAACTCGTGGTGAACTCTCACATTTTACTCATAAAAGTATTTATCACACCTCGGTCGAATACTTCGATTTGAATTTGAATTATAGACTTTTTCCACATTAATTCAGATTATTTAAAGAGTTCGGTTCATCTAGTTTACAAGTCATACAAATGTAGTTACGTACTCATAAAATCATTGAAAGAAAAAAAAAAAATAATTTTGATTTCGTAAATATTTTTAAATGTTATGAATTTGTTCCTTTTGCATGTAACGTTAACGATTGCGGATCTACTGTTTACATTTACCTTTTCGATTATTTCGTTTATTTGACAAAAAAAAGTTGTCTGGTATTTAAATTCGGCACGCGTATGAATTTAGATTCAGTTTCACTTTGAAAATCATTAGAACAAGCTACATTATTTGAGTGAAATAACTGTTTTGTTTTGAAAGAATTTAAATTTTTTAATCTTTAAAATTATAATTATGAAGGTCAGTATAATTTTTTTCATTAGAATTTAAACGTCAAGCATAAAACAAATTATTTTGAATATATCGTAGATGAGATTAGCAATCTGTTTTTTATTGTTTGCTTGTATTTATGTAATACATTGTCAAAATTCGACCGAGGTAAATTATGTTAGAGATTATGACAAAAATCGCAGTGAAATAATACAGGTTGGACCAAAAGATGTTACTAATCATCAGTATCCCAAAAAAAATCCACCATATTTGCCGACTTGTTACAGAGCTGGATATTATCGTGATCCCTACAATTGTACAAAATTTTATTTCTGTGCATCACGTGACGCAGCTTCTATAGGTTATTATTGTAATAAAGGCTTACTTTTCGATATTCATACAAATACTTGTCGACCACAAGATTTAGTCGATTGTTGACCAATAATTATATGTATTGACTAAATGCTAAATAATCTATTTTTTTTAATATTTACATTTTACAATTATAATGACAATTAAGCATATTGACTAAACACTGTAAATTCGATTTATTTGTTAAAATATTCACATTGGTAAAAATTATATTTATATTTGAAATTTATACATTCAAATGTTTTATGAAAATATTTTGTGTTAAAATAAAAATGATCTATTAGAATAAACTATTATCATTTCTTATAATACACTTCTCGATTTTTTATGTTATTAGTAAGCGATAAATGTTATCGATGAAAAACTAATAGCAATTGAATCGTATCTACATTTGAGAAAATCATTTTTTAATAAGTCAGTTACACTTATTATCAAGATCAAATGGATCTGCTTGTGCGTAGTTAACTCGACTAGTAAAAATCTTTGCTATACAAAAAATCTGCAATTCCCACGATTAGATTGCATCATTATTATTCTTAGTAATTCTGCAACACATTCATGTAAGTAAACTACGTAATGATTAACGGAAAAGAATCGGCTAAAGTTTAAATTGCGTGCGTATACGAATATAAATTCAGTTTCAATTTAAAGGCATTTGAAGTCGAGTTACAATATCTTTGTAAATCTCAATTTATTTTCAAACGGTTATAATTATTTCGTGATCTCGAAGTTAATAAAATCGTATAAAATGATGAGGGTAAGTGCAATATTTTATTCGAACTAGAATATTTGAAATGAATTTTAATTGATCGTAAATATTTTGTAGATGAATTTGGCAAGCTTTTTTATATTATTTATCTGTTTTAATATAATATGCTGTCAAAATCCAACAGAGCCCAATTTCGTTGAAGTTCATGACGCGGATCTTAGTACTTTGATACCTCGAGCACCAAAAGACCCTACTGTTAATCAATTCCCTAAAGATGATCCACCATATTTACCAACTTGTTATTCAGCGGGGTTTTATCGCGATCCGTATAATTGTGTGAAATTCTATGAGTGTAAAATAAAAGATGCAATACCCATTGGTTATTACTGTAAAAAGGGCTTAATTTTTGATATAACGACAAATACGTGTCGACGAGAAGATTTAGTCGAATGTTAAATAATTGACATTTATGTATACTAACATGTTGACTGTCGCGCTGATTTCTTTACAATGTAAATTATATGGTTCTACCAATTGCCGTCATCTTTCATTGTGGCAGTCAACGTGTTAAACGGTTTATAAAATTAATTTATTGTATTTTTATTAATTAATTTAATAAACACTGATTATTGACAATAAGTTTTTTATTGAAATATTTACATTTGTACAACTTATAATATAATTTGTATTTATCTTGAATATTCTTCAAGTTTTACGAAAGTAATTTCTTTTAAATGCAAACTGATCTAGTCGTTTAATATAAACTTATATATAATCAATTACTCCTTGCAAATTATAATCTAATTTTATGCTATTTTAATTAAGAATAATCTAAATTAATCTTGATTATGTTGTCTTTTTTTTCTTGGCACTAGGACCATCTTGATGATCTACTTGAAAAATAGTCTCAGGTTGTGTTTTTTTATAGGCAGGAGCAATCCAATAAGGGTTTTCTTCTGCTTCTTTGGCATATTTTAATATGGCTTCTCTAGGATCTTGGTCATCCTCTATACGCTTACTTAATCCAAGATTTCGAATAACGTAAGAACTTAAAGTTCCTCCAGAAGAAGCTACCCTTCCTCCTTGTCCAGATGTTATAGGTAAATCAGGTCTGCGTGATTTTACAGGATCTAAACGATCTTTTTCCATCTGTTTACGAACTGATTTTGGTCTATCTTGCCTAAATAATGGTAATGCATGTGGAGTGATTATTTGTTGAGTCGATACAACTTCAATATGTTTTTGCTTCAAATGAGTTTTCACAACACATAATTTTGCTCCTCTCATACTCTTCTTATTGTCATAATAAGCTTTTACTGTTCCATTTCCACAACCAACAAAAATTTGATTTAATTTGGGATGCCATAAAGTTTTAATGACATGAGAATTAGTTACTGGAATTTCATTAACTAAATTAAAAGTTTTCGTGTCATAAAATAACACTCTACCCGAAACTTGTCCTTTACTCAGTGATTCTCCAGTGATCACCATTGAATCATCTGGGCTAAACATGCAATCAGTAGTATCATAACGAGAAAATAAATTTTTTGCCTCAAATATAGGTTTTGTAAAAGATCTCAAATCCCATAATTTGAGAGTATCGTCACAACTTCTAGATGCTAACATATGCCCTAAATAAGAGAAACTCATACTAGAAATTTCATTACCCGAGGCATGAGCAGTTCTTAAAATTAATGATGGGTTTACAAAATTCTTTCTATGGTCCCACATTTGTATTGAACCATCAATGCAGCCACAAGCAACAACAGAACCTTCACGACTATAACTACAAGTTGTTGGTATTGTTTTTACACCATTTGCTGCTCTACATTTAATTAAATGTTTGTGACCACGTGGCCTGTATAAAATCCATATTCTGCAAGTACTATCTTGAGAACAAGTTAGATATTCTTCTTTAGTAAATGGATGCCAGCAACCACTATTCAAACCAGCTGTATGTCCTTTAGTTCTAGCCATATCGGTGATATACTGATCACCTTTCACAGTCTCACATTTTTCAAATCCGTCTCTGTCTAAAACTTTTGCTTGTGCAGCTCCAGATATAACGAGTATAACATCCCCAGTTGAAGAATATTGTAAACATTTAATTGGATGATTTTCACATGGTTGTAATGTTCTGAAGCTCTTTAAACTGGAATCCATACCAGCAAAATCCCAGAAACTGACATCATAGTCAATAGAACCAGAAGCTAGCCTGGCACCCGACGGATCAGCGGCAATCGCTGTCACTGCTTTGTTACCATGAACCATAGCAACTTCATGTGTGCAAGGTATTCTACTTTGGAGAGGCAAATCTTCTTCATCCGATTCTTCATTTTCATCATCGTCACTATTTTCATTTGACTCTTTGGATTGTTTCATTTTATTTGATTTCTCAGTATTGTCTGTAGGTTTTGGCACCGGGGGGCCAATGAATTCATCGTCATCAGATTCATCTTCTTTATCGCTAGACTCTCCTGGTTGTATTCTTGTTGATTCAACTTCAGTCTCTGATGAAGTCTCTGCTTGTTTTACATTACTCTTACTTATAGAACTGGTAATTTTTTCAAGCATTTCTTCAACATTAAAAACTTTTGCTTTTTTGCCGAAACCGGATAACCCCATTACTTCTTGCAATTTACGAGATTCTTCTTCTTCATCCGCGTTAATTTCCTGCATACTCGTAACATTTTTCTCTTGAGGTTTTTTACCAAAAGTACCGAAGCCTGAAGTACTGGATTCTTCAGGTTTGTCAGAGGTTGAACTTTTATGAGCATCATTCGTTATTACACTTTTGCCAATTTTTCCAAATACTATTAACTTTTTAGAAGCCATGATGAGCAATACAAGTTTATATAAAATATCATGTATCAACAAATTTGTCACTTCACATGGATATAAACCGTGATAAATATAATTTATAGACTATTAACTTACTTCTCCTTTTTTATAAACCATTTTAAACGCCATCTGTGGCGGTTTTAGTAATTATGTAGAAGCGCGTATACTACGTTTCATATGAAAAAATTGTTATATTCGTCCTCATAAATTGTAGTAATAAAATAATAATATGTAATTATTTTTTCAATAAAATAGAGATGGAAGTAACTGATGGAATAATAATGATATTGCGATACGAAAGAACTCGTGGAGAGAATTGTGTTACAAATGTATCTTCTTCCGACCAAGTGGCAAGTGGTTTTATTGCTGTCTGCAATGTCAGCAGTCTGCTGCTTGCTCTGCGTGTCATAATGAGTTACAAAAGATTCGGTACATGAAATCATTACAAGTGATTAATATACTGCAAAATGGGTTTCGTCAATTGGTCAGAATTATTCCCTGGAAGATGGAGTGCTGTTATTTTCATTTCATATATGGCATTATTCGTTAATCAAGGTATAATTTTAGGTTATATTTACATCTGATATGTATACATAATTTATCATTTAAATTTTTCTATAATTACTGTAAGATTATTCAGGAATAGATTTTATTTATATGATTTTAATTATTCTGCAAAAGTTTTATTAAACAAATTCTTTTCCATCAACACAAAGTTTTCTTATCTTATCTGTTCCAAATATAAAGTTATAATCTTACATTTTTAGATTTGAGACTTGAAATTTATTTTTAGACCAATTAAAATAGAAATTTAATGTTCTAGGTATTATTGTAACATGGTCTCAGAAGAATGGTCAATATGAATATAATATTGTTATGGTTGTACTATTAACAGAAGTGTTGAAACTGATAATGTCTATAATATTATATTGTTGGGAGTAAGGAATCAAATATCTTTTGTTATTATGCTCTAAAAATTAACAAATGTAATTAATTTCAACGTTGTTTACAGAAATAGTATTAGAATGTTATTTCAAGAAATAATTCAACACAGGAGAGGTATGTTGACATAATTATTTTAAATAAGCTAATGAAGAATAATAAATTAATTGATATATTTTTATCAGTTCTACTCCCATACATGGTACCATCTTTTTTATATTGCTTGTACAATAATTTGGCATTCATCAATTTGGCTATGTTCGACCCTACAACATATTTTATATTACTTCAATTTCGAGTTGTAATTACTGGTATTATTTTCCAGGTAATCAAATTTTTAATTGCAATAATACATTCAATCTAAAATTTTACTCAATTTTATTTCAAATTGATTTACAGGTAGTTTTTAATAAACAATTATCTAAAAAGCAATGGATCTCTTTGGTAATACTTACACTTGGCTGTATGGTAAAACATATAGATCCAAATTTCAAAATATCAAATTACAGTTTGAAATTTAGTATTGGTAGTAATATTGTTCTTATTTTGGTACAAACAATTTGTTCTTGCTTGGCTGGAGTATATAATGAATATTTATTAAAAGGAAAAGGAGCTAATATAAATATTTTTGTACAAAATGTTTTTATGTACATCGATAGTATAATTTGCAATTCACTAGCATTCATTTTTCTGTATTTATTGCAAAGTAATTCTTCTTTATTTAACGTAACAGAGCCTAGTACTCTTTTACAACCAAAAGTGTTTTTGATTATGATAAACAATGCAGCTGTTGGTATAATTACAAGTTTTTTTTTGAAGAATTTGAATTCCATTCTAAAGACATTTGCTAGTGCATTAGAATTGATATTCACAGCAATTTTATGTTGGATTTTATTCAGTATGCCTATTCATGTAAATACCACAATATCTATCGCTATGGTCAGTTATGCTGTCATTTTGTATTCCCGGAATCCAGTACAAAATGTACAACCAAAGACTTCAGAATCGACAAAATCACTGGTGTGAAATACTATAATTCATTAAAAAACCAAAGAAAACGAACAAATAAATTTAATTTATTTTTAAACTGCCATATATTGTAGTAATTTTTATAAAAAATTTATCTTATTTATTATTGATGGCAAGCATAAATTTTATAAAAGCAACCAATTTTACTTTACAGTAATAATGAGAATTGTGAGATAGGAAAAACAAAATATGCGGGCATACCGTTAAACGTATGCATTAATATTTTTAAGTGATAATCTAAATTCGTTGTTAATAATATTATTTAGAACCTAATAATTAAAACTAAATTATTTAATTAGTTCTTCACGCTACTATAATAAGAATTCAGTCATATTTTTAGGGATGAATAATAAATTATGAAAGTATTTTTGTATTTTTATTACAAAATAAATTGAAAATGTAAAAAATAAAAGAAATTGGTGGCCGAAAAAGTTATAAAATACAAACTCATTTTATGTGCTGAAAGTACAATTTCAATTTATTGATTGAAAATTGTACAAATATGTTAAAAATGATTTGAAATAAAACTGATACCTATATCTTGAATAATTTCATTCGTTATTCTCATTCAGTTCCTGAAGTTAATGATTATGATACAGTTGAAATATATGGTCATGGTATAACGGTTGCCGATTTGGACACTGCTTTTTTAAATATGGTAACGGTATCACGATAACAATAAACTACATTCTTGCAATGCTGTCATAGAGCGTATCAACAACTCCGTGAGCGTATTCCTCCGCTGTGCGGGGTATAAGATTCGCAAGTGGGGATAGGGGTGGTCGATATTACCTTCGAAGCACCTGAGCTGGAGAACCAGAGCCGATAGTCACATGTCGGCGTGCGACCAGTTGAGAGCTCATTTGTCGCTCGTTAAACTTTTTCGGCACTATTACCATCGGTACAAATTTTTTCATTTCTCGCTATTTTTTATTTGCAAGAGCAAACAAAAAAGCGGAAAACTTTCGATTTGTTGAAAGTGAAATTTTAAATCTGTATCGCTAGTGGTAGAATTAGTTTTTTACTTCAACAACCCCTGCGATTAAAGTAGGGGCCGGTTCGCCGTATACGGAAGTGGGGAAATGTGGCCGGTGTGGACGCACGATTTCTTCGGATATTATGCAATCTCGTGTTTCGTGTGTACTACTTTTGCCCGCGTAAAGGGAGACTCGGTTCGTGTCGCGAGATTCGACGATAAGTGCGCGGGGTGACTTTGCTTCTTGCTATATAACCGAAGAAAAGAGTCACAGACTTTTTTAGAGTTTGTACTTTTATTTGAAATATAGTTCATATTCTTTCTACGGCATAATATTTTTATTAGGTTGATAATAATAAATTACTCTACTGTCGAGGTTTGCGCAGCAAGAGCTAAATTAAATTGCCACCAGGCAAATATTTTTTAAATTTCATTCTTAAATAATATAAATTTTTCTCGAATGATACAGTATTTAATTCTTCAAGAAAATCTCCCAGTATACAAGTGATTGAATATAATATCAACAATCTGTGCGGCACTTTCAAATCGATCGCATGCTTGCGTAGTTTCCTTTTTTTAGCCGTCAGTCAAAAGTCGAAGAAACTGATAATTACGAAATTAATAAGAATGTACGACACAGAGTGAATCACTATGATTCACGAAATGGATTTTCCAACAGAAGTTGATTAGACTCTTGAAGTAATCAGATTGACCCCTATGAAAGTTGACTTCGTTTTTTTATGCGAAATCATTTTTATCCATTATTGTATTTGTGTACAAGTATATACGTCAACACCCATGCTCATACCACGTGCACTGTGGGGGCACGCGAGTTCGCGCGTACGAGGGTGAGGACGCGACACACATATCATTTCGTGTCGATCGTTTTGCTATCGTTCAAGTTTAAGGTCTGATAGTCGCGCGACGAAAGGAATTTGTCATTGCGAGAGAACGTTTCGTAATCGAAGATTGCCTCTATAGTGCATACGTCAATGAATTTTTCATTGCGAATATACCAACCGGGCGACAAGTCAGTTTCTGATATAATATATCGTTCCTCAATGTTTAAAAAATAGTACGAGCTTAATAATAACGATCGATATTTCAAATTGCGTACCACAATATAGCTGGCAATCGATAAAACTCTTGTGATCGCGTGAATAACAATTCTCGCTTCAGTTTGAGTTACAAATTGCATTAAACGGGAAAATTCGAGCGGGACGTTATACGCAAAGTTATTTTCTATTATTTTTCATTCGATTTGTTTCTATTTGCTTAATTATGGAATGGAATTGTTTCTGGTAAACCAGGGAGATGTCGATCCGTATGTCGAACGTATCGATCCCCCAACGGTACAGGATGAGCGACGACGCGACTTAACGATTGACCGAGCGAAAGAAAAACGTGTGGCGTACGTACATCGCGTAAATGCGAGGTCGCGCGGAGTCATCTATGACGGGATCGATGAATGGTAGGCCGCTGGTCCGCAAGGAGCCGTTTCTTTTCTGCCCTTATCATCAGCAATATCAGCAATATTCAGCAGCGAAACATCCGAAATTCCTACCGAGCCCGGCGACTATGCAAACGACTAGCGACGCCCAGCCGATTCAACTTACGCCACTCTGGGAGCACGTGGTAAATTATTTTTTAATTTTCACATAAATCCTCATTGTAGCGAGTGATTACCTAGTGAAGTATTCAATGAATCTATAAATTGATTGCTTTTCCCGTACTCATTATTCGAAAAGAAATTTATCGGCACGAGGTCTCGCTTCATTAAATTTTCGTTTTCCCTCGACCTGCATACAAGGAAATGTTTAAGCCGACAACCGATCTTGTGTACATTGTGTAGCACGAAACTTGACTTTATATCGCGGCAATCGATGAGACAGCGGAACATCAGAGCCGGCGATCGTTTGCTCAAAGTCAATGTTAATAATCCGCTTTCTTTGTACGCAAGTATACCCTTCGGAGCGCCACGTCATGATTATAGAGTATCTAACATAGACGGACTTGAACTAGGAATGTTTTCATCGATGAAATTTATTTTTGTAATAAATCGATTCAAAATCACGGAAGGAATATGGAAAATGACATTAAATTGAAACAATTAAAATCGTATAAAAAATATTCTAAAATATTATTTTTATTTTAATTACGACATCAAGGTGAGAACCCGCAAATTTCCGTCGGAGGTGGACGCCCGTACGACCTTCGTCGAGATATCTGCGCGACTGCGTGATCCCGAGTGGGAGGTTCGCCAGCACGCGCTCAGAGTTCTCGTCGATGTGCTACCCACTCTCGGGTCGGAGCTTCTCGACAGGGTGATGCAACCGGTGCTACCGGAACTGGTGAATAATCTCGGTCATCCAGCGCCGGCGGTACGCAAAGGAGCTCTCGACACTTTGAGGGTCTACCTGCTCTATTGCAAAAACAGGGACCAAGTTATCCACGATGTGAGTTATATGGTGAAAACTTTAAACATAGAAATGAAAAAATAATTCATAATTTTAATAATTTCTTCCCGTCGACTTTCATTTCTTTGAATTTCACTACTTAGATACTGGATAGTTTGAATCACTCGGATGGGCATGACAACTTCCAAGCGGACGTTACGTCTGGTATAATTCTCAGTGCGCCGTCACTGCTCTTCCCAACGTCTAGAAACAAGCGACCGTCATCGGACACCGTTCGTGACACCGTTAATGCTCTTGCCTCCAGATTAATTCAGGCAACTCAACAGGAAGTCGTCGTTAAATCTTTAGTCAAAATTCGCGATGCGATCGGTAGCGACAAGTTCAACAAATATTTATCGGAGCAAGATGAGAGGATCGCGAAACACTTTCAGGCTCTCTGTGATGTTTATAGTATTAGATCATCTCCAATATCGGACGTTAAGAAAAGCAGCGAATTAACGAAAAAAGGGTGAGTTTTAACATTAGGCGTAGCTACTTTTTTTAAATAAATTTTTCGCATTTGCAGTATTAAGGAAGACGAGGACGACGAGGACGTCTCGTGGGGCAGCGACAGTGACACTTCCGGTATAGTCGAGGAGGATGACGTAGCAGCGGACGACGCTATCCCTCCATCAAGAGTGGTGCTCGAGACTGAAATTAAATTCGATCAAGAAACTGCAATTACAATGACCATTCTGGAAGAAAAAGTAAGAGAGTTGAAAGATTTTTTAACTTGTTTAACTAACGAATCTTCAATGGAAATAGATGAATTTCGGGAGTAATTTTAGTTGTAAACAATTTGTTTTAACACGGTCAAAACACCCATGTGTAACTATGTCGTTCCATTTTCGGTGATCGAAAAAGGTAGAGAAGCAGGACGACGTAATCGGAACGGAAGCAACGGACAAGGACGCGACTGAGAACATTAACGACGAGCGTCGACGTACGCCACGACGTGTTCACTTCGGGGGCGAAATAGTGAAGCTAAGAACGCCGGACAGCGACGAAACGGAATCGATCGGTGCTGTCACGCCGAGAACTAGGATACCAGTGCCGGTATCACCTGCCACGAGGATGCCGTCCACTGTTAGACGAAGAGCCACGTCTCAACCCTGCAGTCCGCATCTGGATCGTCGCGATACCTTAAAAAGGAAATCGAGGTCGGCCAGCAATAGCCCAAAAAGAGAATATCATTTTCACAATGCCGAGTCCAGCCCCAAGAAGAGTATCCTCATCGTAGAAGCCAAAACTAGGAGCAGAAAAGCTTCTAAAGAAGGCAAAGAGAGGATCAACGCCGAAATTCAGGAGGGATCCATAAAAGCTTTCCAGATCTGCACGGAAGCTCATCTCGATGATATTTTATTGGTACAGGCACCTATGGTGCTAATCGAGAACGATTCCGAAGGAAAAGCTACGGAAGAGAATTCCGAAACCAAGGAGGAGAAGAATAAAACGGAAGAGGTCAATGATCTTTCGAAAAATACTCCAAAGAGAAGGTTGAGCATACACCAATCGGTCGAAACCAAACAGCCGACGGAGCTAAAAAGAAGTCCGACTTTTGATATATTTCCTCGTCAGGAAAGGAATTATATTTTAATGGAACTATCCAGTCCGCCGTTAAAATCCAATTCAGCGGGTAAAACTGAAAATCGAAAATCCGACGACGCGAAATCGTCGGAGGTTTCAGGATGTGACGATATATTCGGTTCTTTGACGGAAAACAAGGACAATACGGAGGAGGGAGATAAGAAAATTGAATCAGTGACCGATTCATCAGAGGGTGACAAGATAGTGCCACAGGAAGTCGAAACGCCGCTTAAAAGTGTTCGCGAGTGTGACTCTGGAATAGCCGGAGAACGTACCGGAAACGGTACCAGTAGCAGCGAAGGTGAGGACAAACCCCGTGAAGCTAGCTGGGAAGACCTAGGGCTGGTTGGTCGAGATGTTCTAGATGATATACACAACAAAGTGAGTTGAAAAAAAGGTTCATCGTTATTACACTCAATGTTTAATTTAATTTATTAAAATTATTATAACACTTTAATTTATACCATAATGGAAGCGAGAGATTTAAGTCGCGGTGTTAGTTTTTCGACTAAAAAATAACGAACAGAGAAGGACAAATACGCGTATCGATAAGAATAAGAACTCTCTCGCATTGAAAACTCATTTGCATACTCGGCTGGTGATTAGCGCGGAACTTACGGGCACAGAGACCCCCCAGTTGGACGACTGATCGTACTGATATATTATGACGTAGTAAGTGGGTCAATCGATTTCAGTGGAGAAAAAAGCACTTTGCGTGACGCAACGCGATCCGAAGACCGCCAATTTTTAGGATGCGATAAGGTCGATCATTCGAAATTATTATTCTTTTCCTACTTCCTATTTTTACGCACGTGAAAGTCGACTGTATCGTTTCCTGTGTGATAAACTTCGCTCTTTAAGTCGTCAAAAGAACAATCGTTTTATCTTTGGTAGCGTGATTTTATTTTGACGTTATCCATATTTAGTTTCACATTTAATTATAAAAATGATTTATGAAATAACGCTAAATAAATATAGTATGACTAGAGTTCGTAGTCATCGGATATTGCTTCGTTAGTGAATTAGTCGGTTCACTAAACTATTTCGACTTATATTTTGACAACTTTTTAAATTATTTGATTATCACAATAAGTCGATAAATTTATAAAATATATATCTTTCTTGAGCAATTTTTATAGTCTGTACATAAAATTTCAATAGTGTGTAATCGCTAATGCAAAATACTATAAAAAAGCGATTAGTTAGGGGAGGTGGCATACGCGTAATATTCGTCTGGACTGTAACCAAAAAGTTCAAAGTCCAGTTTGAATTTTTCGTACAAGTCGGTAACTCTCTTCTTGTCCAATTGACTAAAATAAACCTTACTCGCGTTTTTATTAACATTGTTATGATGCAACCAAAGTGGTTTTAGCATGTTGTTCCATCTCATTTTGGTAAATATATATAATTGATCGTAAATTAATGTTTCGACCTGAAAAATATGATAGAATTTGAGTTAAAATATTATTCTTTTAAAATGAATTTAATGATATTACCGTATAAAAACTGGTAACTTACTTGTGATACAAAATCGTATTTCACCGAGCACGGAGTGCAATAGAGATAATATGGCATCCAATGATCATCTCCATAACTTGCTAAATCTGTATGAATCAGGTAATCTACGAATTCTCGAAACGTCGGTTCCTCCCCCGATGGTTGAGGAACATTTGGTTGTCTGATAACTTGATGGGGTTCAGGCATAGGATGATTATCATCTAGAGGAAAAAATAGTAAAAAGATGACATTTTTCTTTATTCTTCTTCTAATTGTTTTCAATTCATTCTTACCTCTGTATTTTCGCACGATTGCGACGCCGTATTTCTTGTGAAAATGTAGAGTGCCGTGTTTGTAAAAAGTCCGAGAGTTTTCCAGCTTATCGCGATAAGCGCTCAGCAATCTCTCGAATGGGTGTCTAACGACCAGGATTTTAACAGTCGAGCTTAGTGCCTGTGCAACGCCGTTATTTTTTCTGTTTAAGATTTCCTAGCGGATTATTTTCAAACGAAACTCACCCTATCGGCTTCGGGATATTCCTGTTCGGGTATCACCCTTCTGGCTATACTCGACAACTGCTCCTTGGTGTCCGTCAGTTCTTCGCGGCTCAAACCCATCAGCTTGCACAGATTGTAGATCCAAGTTGTACTACCGGCTTTGTATATCGGACAATACGAGACATTGTATTTCCTGTTAGATGAGAGAGCGAGAAAAAGATATCATAATATCTGATTTGGTTTTGTTTTCGTACGGCGTAGCAATTTGTGCGCGAAATATGAATAAGCGGAAGATCGGATAACGCTTAAATTGGCGGAAATGAAAATTCACGATGATTCAACTTACTCCGCTATATAGAATACAGTATATTGTGGGGCTGGTGGGTATTTAATGATCGGAGGAGCGTTAGTATCTCTGTACATTCCCAAATTGTATTTTTTACATACATCCTCCATCAGCGCTATTCTTTCCGTATTCAAAGTACGACTCCTATTCTGCGATGAGAAAGAAGAATAAAAAAAATTATCACGTCACGGCGAATCGTCTTTCTCTTTATTCAGGTATAAGATTCGCTACGATATAAATAACCAATCCTTGACTGTCCGCGGATTCGTCTAAAAATTTTTACCATTATTCTTTCGATTTGATTAGTCGCCGGGTACATTAATAACTCTGTTGCCTCGAGAAACAGGAATATCAACCTTAATCCTGAGAGAACAACCACGAGCACGATGATCAATTTGCAAATGTTGGGCATACGCAACCTCCGCCGTACAACAATCACGTTCCTCTGTCTTATCATTGTTCTTTTCTATTCTTATCGTTGCTGTTATTCGTTCGATACTGTCGACAATATAAATACGCCAGACCGCATCGCTCTAAGTGCACTATTCATACGACGCGAAGAGCCGTGGTACGTGCTGATAGCGTGGAACGCGTGTACGCGGACAAAGTGTATATTTCACCTTGCTCTTGGCGAGACACTGACTGACCGGTTTCGTGTACAGGTTGGACAGTGACGAATCAAGCGGCCTGCGTTACCCGCGTCATATTGCGTATCGCGGTATATCATTTCAAATTAAACGAAATCACATTCACTACACGGACAGGGCCGATATTTTTACTTTTCTCTTAACAGCACAGTTAATTGTTTTATTTTTCTACCAATTCGAGTATAAAAATTATAGAAAACTTATAAATTCTTAATGACTCAAGGAGGAAAAAATTATGATCGAATTATTATTTTCTGATATTTTGCTCCTAAAGTATTCGTTGATTGGGGGAAGGGGAAGGAGAAGGGGATTGGACGAGGGCGAAAGGTAGCATGTTTACGATCCTGAATGTGAAAGAGTGGGAGATGTCTTACCTTGAAAGGCCAATAATCTGTGATCGTACAAATTCAAATCGTTCCACTTGTTCAAACAAAGTTTTGCGATAAATGTATACGTGATTATGGTGAAAATAACGTTCACATTCTTTCATTATATAATTTCAAATGTAATTAATATAATTAGAATAAACTATTTAAATGTTAGTCACTACCGTCGATCGAATATTTATATTCCATCGAAGGAAATGAGTAAATTCGTGAAAACCATTTACTTCATTGTTATTAACTTTGGCTAAAAAAAAGTTAATTTTAGCAAAATCCGAGACTCAGACTAATTCTGTTGTGAGAATTGCAGCAGAGTTACTTTATCAGGCCAAATTTAACGATCAATCTATTAAAATCGACATTTTGACCTTTGATATTGGCGAATAAGAAAAAAAATTACACGAATGAGAATTGTTAAACGTTTAATATTCTTATTGAATCGTCGTTCAAAGTTCAAGGACGTACAGTGGTTTCTCAAAGAATTCGTAATTGACGAAGCGTAAGTAATACTCATAAGTAGAGCGCTACATAGCGACGCTATTCACTTACGTTTCGATCAAAATTTGCGTGGTTCATCACGCAATTAGAATCAATAAACGTAACAATGCCCTCTTTATGAATGTTTCTTATAGGAGAGGGTTTAAGAAGACGTATAAAATATTTTTTATTTGTCTCTAAAATAATTTTTTAACGATATTCGGTTAAACGAACTCTTTGGCGCTTAGAAATCGGTAGTACGTAGCACGTCTCACTGTCAGAGGTAAATACAGAAGCGATGATTAATCGCGTGTAAAATGAGCGGTGAAATTCAAATGCGAGGTTGGATAATTCGAGGTAGGGTACTATGCGAGATGTTTTTTCTCGGGGTTGAGAACGCAGTGCGAAATGGAAATAGCAGATATGGTGTAACGATACGGACGGCGAGCCACAAGAAAATAATTAGGCACGTGTTGCGTGTCGCTCCAGTAAAACGCTCTTTCCATGCGAGTGTAAATTCTCAGTTGAATCGTGAATCGTGAGTTTCTCGAGAAATTTACACCTACTTCATTCATAATCTGCTTTATCGAGAGGATTTATAATGATTAGTATGTCGATTTATTCTCATTTAGTCACAAATGACGAATTGGTAACTTTCCCATTTCACATTCGAGTGAGTTACTGAATTCAGTTGTACTGGTGTATCGCATTTGGTTGCAACGATCAATAGTTCTCATAGTAGCCCTCGTTATTCTAAGTTAAATAGGTTTAAACTCGAGTGATCATTTTCAATAAACTGATTTCTCTTTTAGATTAAAATTAAAATTAAACTGGTTCATGCGCTATTATTACTATTGAAAAAGTTCAAATAAGTTTATATCATAATTATTCTCAATTTCAACAACAAATCTTATAAAATAAAATACGTTGTAATATTGTTATAAAATTTTTTGAAGTTTTGACAAATATTTCAATAGAAATAATCAAGATGCATGATGTTTGTTCACCTTTAATCATTCTAGACTGACACGGCAATTAACGTATTAATATTAATTGCAGAACGATTGGCGTGTGCGCGTGAGAGGGCTGGAACGCGTGGCATCGGTCCTGAAAACGACGTCGGCTCTGATCGCGATAGAACCACGATTGGGATCGCTATTGCACGCGGTGTTAGGTGGCGAGAGGAGCTGTCGGGTCGCGGCAGCAGGGATGGCAGTCGCAAAGGTCTAATCTACATGTCGATTTAATTGGAATCTAATCTAATCCATTTTTCTTCGTGACTCTATAACAACAGTTGTCAGATTTTAAAATTTGAATAAGATTACTGCTGAAGACATGAAATCTCAATTTTACTAATCGACAATAAACATTGTTTAATAACTTTACATAATTGACGAATAATTTTTGACTCAGTTTGGAGTTTTGCCAGATTTGAGAAAAAGTTGAAAATTTGCAGGTAGTCGTATCAGGCGTGAGCCAAGAAGCGCTAAAACGAAGATTACCCCAATTAGCATGGGGTCTAGCGCGGCAGGGGGGCCCTAACGCCGCGCAACTGGCGCGAATAACAATGCTACGTTTGAAACCATCCTTGCTTCTGGAACAATTATTGCAACCCCAGTGTTTGAATGCTAGAAACGCCAAGGTCAGGATTTTTTCTTGTGTATACATTCTCAGTATTCAGGCTAAAGATTTTCCGCTTTATTGCAGACTAGAGAAAACGCTCTCCAGCTGTTAATATTTTCCCTAGTGACATTTCCTAGTACGGAGTTTGAAGTGGACAGAGTAGCCAATAAGGTCGCTGTTATGGTCGCCGACAGGCGTCGTCGAGTCAGGCAGGCAGCTCTCGACACTCTTGCTGTGTTGGCGCAGATTTATGAACCCGAGGTAATTAAACTAAATGGGTAACTTGATTATAAATAATATCGATTATATTGATAACCATGGATTCAGACTTTCCCTTGAGCTATCTGTTTTAATACTTCTCGGACTGTATTCTTTCTATCGACACAATATCTAAATCTAGTATTTTTATTCAGTTTTATATAATTTATTACTTGACATTATATTACAGTATTAAATAGATTTTTCCAACGATCAAACATACACTTACACATTTAATCTAATTTAATACGTTTAGTCAAAAAAATATAATATATCTATTTTTTTCAACAAAGAAAAATTTTAATATACTCCTTCATTTAGTTGACGATGAAATACGTTATCGAACCACCATTGGTATAATCTACGAACATTTCTCATAGCACAATATTTATCATCAGTAAGGCGAAATATTTGATCAAAGAAGACATCCGCTGTTCCCAACAAATGCGTAACGTCTGGCAGATTGGGAAAAAATTCGCACATATCTATCAACACGTAATTTCTGTATCCTCTTTTCCTCAGTATGGTATTCAGCCAATCTCTTTTGCTCACCATTATTCGTGTGTCTTCAGCAATGAAAATTAGTTTTCTTTCTTTTGCGTTCAACAACGATGGCTTCGCGATGTAGTCGGGAAAGGTGTAGAATCTGCTGCAATACGGTATGGTTCCTTGGTTCCACTGTAATCCGTGTATATATTTAGTGTATTCAGTGTTCAATTGTTGATCTTCTGGTGTCATCGTAGCCCACGGTACCGGACACGCAAATGTGTACTCCTTTACTTCTGTATGATTTTTCAGAACTGCTAGTTCTTTCACGATGAACTTTCCTTCCATCATAAAACCTTGAATATCGACGAACACTGGAATCGACATTTTTGCAACAGAAAAAAAGTTGTCGAACCGAAATGATTCCCACAAGGGTTGCTTATCAACTGAGAGCAGTAAAGTTATAGGTTCTACGTAAAATTTTGGTGACACCTGGGGGCGCATTTGTCAATGCTTCCTTCATTCTCTCTAAGAAAAAAATAAGAGGGACAACAGTTTCATGATCTGTATCTACGTCCTTGGGTAGTTTAAATATTTGTTTAAAAACGTTTTAAATGAGTTGGCCAGTTTTCGGCTATAGGTGATATTGGTAGGTGTAATAATAAGATGTAGGAAAAAATCTTGTAAATCTTGTATTTCTATTTTAATTATACGTAATAGTTTATTCTACATTTTAAATTTTACTACATTTATAAATCCATACATACGTACATACACGTAAATATTATTATTTAAACCATTTGATAGAACAATGATTTCTCATTCGTCAAATTGAATTTCTCATTTGAGAATGCGTAAATAGCTAAAATTTTTCAGCTATTGAACTGACTGTTTTAATAATCAAATACATATAGGTACGGTCAATCTAATAAAAAAAGTACAAATTTGCACTGTCTGAATTAGTTTCTTCAATGAGAAACACGTTATAGTATTACCAGTCATGCAATTTATAAACATTTTTAACTAATGTTAATCTCGCTCGTGATCAATGCGCACTATTTTTTTACATCTGATATCATGTGATATAAAAAAATTGTCAGTTATGGAACTGACTATTAAAATGATCAAATACATACAATCAGATTCCATCTAATAAGAATAAAAGACTGATTCAGGTTTTTCGAGAAGAAACATGTTATCGTACCACCAGTCATGTAATTTATGAACATTACTTATAGCACACTGTCGTTGATGACCTATGCGCATTATGTTACAGCTGATCTTCCATGGTTTATACATACTATCATAGGACGGCATTTTGTAAAATTTATCACACATATTGTATAACTCATAATTCTTATACTTTTTCGATTTCAACAACATGTCCAACCACTTTGATTTGCTCTGAACTAGTCGTGGGTCGTCAGCAGTAAAAATTAGCACTTTCGGTGTTTTTGTAACCGAGTTAATTTTCTTAGTCTTCATAATGTGATCGGCAAAGATGAAACTTCGGCTATCATACGGCACACTTCCGTCTTCCCAATCCAATCCGTGAAGGAAATCCCTGTATATACCGTTCGCCGCCCGATCATATGCTGATAACGAATTCCATGGTAACGGACTCGCGAAGAGATACCTCGATGTTTCTGTGTGATTCTTTAGAACTGCTACTTCTTTCGCAATGAATTCCCCGTCCATCGTGAACCCCTGAAGATCAACAAACACAGGAACTGACATTTCGACAACCGAAAGATCTGATCGAACCGGAGAACTTGTAGATCTGTAATGATCCTTACGAGAGATGTTTCTCAACTGAGGAAGTTTAAGACTGTAGGTCTTAGGTAAACTTTATTTGACACTTGAGGGCGCACTTGTGAAAAATTTCTTCAATTTCTCTAAGAAAGAACAAGAAGGGGAACGGTTTCATGAACTGCGCTTATTTCCAATTTGATCTAAGAAGAATAGTAGGCGTAGATGTTTCGTTAGCCCTACCCCTATTGAAGGTAAGGTTCGAAATCGGGTAGCTAGTTCCTCGTTCGGAAATTTGTGGAGACTCGAAATTACCAATTGACTTAGAATATACTGATATTTATGTTGAACAGGAACTGGCGAACTTTGTATTTCGGCAACTGTTTTACAAAACATAAACTATTATCAAAAAGAAAAAGAAAAGATGTAAAATTCAAACTGAAAAAACTAAATTCCCGTGTAATTGTGAAAATTTCTGAAAATATACAAGAACGTCCGATTGATTATGATATTAAAATATAAAAACTTCATTACTATATTTTCTAATATAGATATAGGAAAGAATGAGTTTCTAAAAAATGGTTTAAAATCTTTTATTATTGCATTAAATCGTCATTATCGAAAGAAAAATCATGAAACCTTACAAGATTTATTAACGTACAGTTGATATTACATTAAAATTCATTTGATTTGTATTTTGTTTATTCTTCATGATAGTTCAAACGTAAATAAGAATTTTCTTTTTAGTCACTGGTATTTTTACGCCACCAATAATGCATTTTATAAACTGTATCCAAAGCGCACTTAAGCTTACAAGCATTATGTACGTGTTTACACGTCAAATCGCCTGCCATAGGGACGTAATTTATT
The DNA here is from genome assembly GCA_003055095.1 of Goniozus legneri. Lineage (NCBI taxonomy): Eukaryota > Metazoa > Arthropoda > Insecta > Hymenoptera > Bethylidae > Goniozus > Goniozus legneri. The sequence continues at coordinate 474,419 of NCVS01000112.1, forward strand.
CTTCGTAAAGGTGGAACATTGTCATAATTGTCTTCAATTGCTTCTATTCTAAAAATTTGATTATCCTTTACCTCCAGAAATTGTTTTAACCACTGACATTTTTCTACTCCTTTTGTGAAAATTCTTATCGGCTCGGTATCGTTTATTCTGTTTTTCTTAAGAACTGCAGTGACGACTTTTTTCGCATCTTTATACTCGACATTTCCTTCTGACCATATTAGTCCGTGATAAAACATTGTGTACGACTTATTCCATTCCTGATCATGTAACGATAACTGTTTCCATGGTACGGGAGGTTTAAAAAAATAGGTTTTGGTTATCGTTGGATCTATCAAAATAGCCAATTCCTTTACAATGAATTGCGACTTCATTGTAAAACCTTGAAGATCGATGAACACAGGAGAGTTCATTTTATTAATAAGAAAAGAATTGTGTGATGCGAGATCGTGCGAAGTATGTATTTTTAAGAGTGATTAGTAATACACGTGCAATAAAAAAAGTTCAAAAATGTTATAATTTTTATATCTAGACCGAAATTATATACAGTCACGTCAAAAAGTATTCCGAACGAAAATTCGTCGTCGTCAAAGATCACTGTCGATTCGCGTTATGAGACCATCACCTTGGATTAGAGTCCTTTTATACAAATAGAAAAAATTTTACTTCGTACTTCTGTTATGAGATCGAACTAATTCTCAAAGTATCATACCGTATATACAAACTTACAGTTTCATAACGCAAATTTGACATCTCTTCACATCATACACACACACACACACACACACACACACACACACACACACACATGTGAAGAATAGAAGAATTGTCAACTGTAATTTTTCCTAAGAGAAGAGCGTAATAAATTTAAACAATCTTCTTCTACAGTTCTCTACCATATCACAAATTTATTGGGAATCTATTGTGAGCTAATGAGATTACGCCTCCCTCTCGATAAATCATTTTTTCGTATTATTTACTCGTTATTAACACGAATCTATTAGGTATTTTTATTTCTTCATATTTATATCGAAAAATATTTTATTTGATCAAATGACTGCAGACCTCAGTCGAGAAGGGAAATTTTGGAGGCCTAGAAACTACAAAACTTCTGACAGTAAAAATAAAATGATCGATATTTTCAGGATGTTATTCAAGCTGGACTACAAGCGGCAAAAAATCGGCGTGATAGCGAGGCTATGATATCTGCGATTAGAGCTCGACTTGCACGAAAATCATTACCACTGGTCTCTGCTGATGGCTTGGTCGTATATGGCCTACAAATTTCACCAACTGTACAAATTGTTACAGGTATTGAGTTTCATCGGTGTTACCATCAATTTCTTTTAAAATTTAAAAACAATAAAAGAAAATAATCATATGTATATAATGGTAAAATGAACTTCCAGGACCAGACGTCGAATGGATCGTAGCAGGAAGTGGTTCAGTTTCCCCTGGGACGGGGAGAACGAGAGGCCAAATAATTGCGACTACAACTAAATTTCAGAGTAATAGGATTCCCAGGTAATTAAACATTAGTTATTTTGTGGCAAAAAATATAAATTGTACTGTTTATTTGGCGATACTTTTTAATTATACTAAAGTTTCTGTCATTTTTTCCAGAAATGAAAAAAATCCATGGTCGAGTGAAAAGAATTTTATTGCTCTTGGTGTTGGTCTACATGCGGAGAATAATCATTCGGTTGCGTGGGAAATCATACCACGTAATCTTCAAGTAAGTATCATGGTTTCATGTTGTGATTGATCGTTTGCAACTTCAGAGTATCATACGAATGACAGTTTTTAGAAATGATAATTCAGTATCATGGCTGAGAGTTATTAGAAACATATATAGATTTTTTAGAATCCAAATTCAACCTTTTAAATAAATAGTTTTTGAAAATGTGGAATATTTCTGTAATGAAAAATTAATCGAAGATAATGTCGCTATTGGAAATTTCTGGTTGGAAACTGTTCAAGGTTCTATTATTCACATACTATATTCAGCACGAAGATTTGTAGTGAAAAGAGCGTTTCAAATTCCAGAATGACACGCAAGAAGGAAGCGATAAACAAATGCAGGAAAATCGTAGAGCTGAAAATTGGAAAGGTAAGGAGCAATGGAGGTTAACAAATTTACGTGCATTTAAGTGGTTACAGAATCAAAATGTATTAAATTCAGAATTTTCTTTCGTAGATGACAATTCGAACAGCAATGTTCAATTGGAGAATGATATAAGAACTTATTACACGGATGGTACTGAGAGCAATAAGCGATTCGGCAATGGATATCACGGTGAAGAAGACACCGCCGAGGAAATAACGATCTTGGAAGGGGTGGATAAATATTACGACTCAAATCTCAGTGGACTAAATAAGAAAAAAGTAAATGCAATCGTATTTTGATAGTACATCGAAAAATGTTGAAAATTAATACTTGCTCAAAACATTTTTTTCAATTATTAAAGGTATCGCAATTCGACTCAGTGCAAGAGGATACAGGCATCAGGTCTGAATCGAGAATTCCAATACCGTTTAATCGCGAGCGATTGGCTTTCGCTAAATCGAGTAGTCAGATTCGTGAGAGGCTCTCGAAAAAACCCCTATCCGAAGAAAAAATTGGGTAAATCGATAAAAATTTATCAAAATGTTCATTTTTCTTCAATTTTGACACCAAATGTGAAACGATTGAATTTATAATTTTAGATATTCAAACACATCTCAGCGTAAAAAGTCACATCAATTTGACACTGTCACTGCGGCGACAATACCAGTAAGCTATTTTCGTAAAAACAAATTATTTCAGTTTTCATATACGGCTATTATTTTTGTCATAATTGCAGATTCTTCGAAACAGAGAAGACTCGCTGATTGAAACGAATTTTGATTATGGTCAAAGATTTATCGATGGCGATAGGTTTTCTCGAACAGCGGAGAATCGATTAAACCGGTATCAAACGTCTTCTGAGCCTCGTAGAATCATTCAACGATCAGCGGCCGCTGCTAATGATAGGTGATTAAAAATTAAACATTATAAAATGCCAATATAAATATCATTCAATTATAAAAATGTTTTTTACATTCGTGTAAATGTTATAAATCGCTCCATTTTTGTGGATCGTAGCTATGCTATGATGTATCATCGACAAAGGAAATTTGATGGAGAAATTCCATCGAGACAACTTAAAACTGCGTCCGGTGCTCTTGCTCCAGTGTATCCTGATGCCAAACCGCAAATGGTAATCAAGAAGATATATGCGCTATAATTTTCCGATTGAAAATTGACGACGAAATTATTTATGAATTTTAGATAAAGGGTAATATGAGGGATGTTTCTATACAAAAAACACCAAACTTTCGTCTGTCTACATCCGCGGCTCAAACCGATAGAGAATTTTATGAAACTAGTCAGAATAATGAGCTGTTCAGAAGGAGATTGCGCTCATTATCACCGCAAAATTCCCAGCAGCGACGGAAGATTGCTGTGACTGTATCCAGTAGAATACACACCGTCTCCATGTTTGATATGTAAGTATATTTTATTACGTCCTCTTCTCTCGAATGTTATGTTATGAATACTGCATGAGAGATTTATTATTTCTAATATGATAGAAAACCATCGGCCAATCGTAAAATAGAACCACGCGTGTTCAGTTTTGTTCTATCTTGATAACATCGATCTTGTCATTTTAAAAACACGGTTAGTATTTTTTACGCGCTTCCATTATTTTCTTTAGATCTTCGAGAGACTCTAATTTATTTTACAATTACTGAAGTTACGAGGTTACTCTCGATTTAATTTAATTCGATTACGAAGTAAACGTAGTGTTACTTTCAAATTCTACATAAGCAAGATAATACCTCGTTAAAATTCATTCGTTCTGATTCTTTCGCTCTAACACACCAAAGCGATAATAATAATTAGGGAAATTCGTGTTGTGACTTACTAGTACGACTAAGACTACAGGAATATTTAACGCACAAACCTGATTAGAAATGCTTCATATTTTTCTTGAAAGACGTAAGTGGGTGACATACATAAAATTTATTTCTCTCGTTAATTACATTTGATGAATATTAAAAATCCCAGCGGGCTCGGTATATCTCTTTAAGTATGCATTTGATGAAACGGTACGAGGATCGTGGTGTGCAACATGCGGGATGATTGCACAATTGATTGACGTTATCGTTCGTTCCACCTTGCTGAATATTTTACGCCCCTATATCTGTTTCTTCTATTCGCGATGTATACCGATTGACTGGAATCGTGACTGAAATCGGCAAAAACAAATCGATCGATCGTCAGATCCTACCCACTGTTTCACTCATCGTGAATCGAGTAATCCTCCAATTAGTTGTCTTAATTCATATATTTAATATTATAAAAACAAGCTTTGGATCGATTCGTTATTTCGTACACAAATTAATTCATTATTCGTCATGCAAAAGTTTATGCAAAGAGTACTCTAATTGTATAATTCGCAAGTTCATTGGAATATCGTGCCAAGGATGACTCACTTCGGCTTTATCCCGTGAAGGATCGCAATGCGTAGTAGTTCGCAGTCCTTTGACTAATTTTCCTGGTATACATAAAGCTTAACTAAGAAATGAGTTCATTCGATCTAGCAAACAATTTTCGACACACGTAGATAACAAAAATTGAATTCCTATGTAGGTCTCGATTTGCCATTCATCCATAATTTCGAATTGTAAGAACCCCGATCAAGATCGGGCGAGGGAAAGTAAAACCACGTCTCCGGGCATAAAAGGTAAAGAAATAACGTCGCGTCCCGTTTTTCTTCTCCCTCTTTCTTTTTCTCCCCTTTATTCGGCATGACTTATCGTCCTTGCGTGCCGAATAAAATTACGGTCATCGTACGAGAGTCTCTTGACTCCAATGTCTACTCGGAAAGGAAAACCATTTTCTTCCTCTCGGCGTTCGCAAATATTCCAAAGTCCCTTCCGATCGACCAACGAGAAATGCGCGCACATCGAAAACGATTCAACGTGACGTTGGAAGGTATCTAGCAGGCGAATCTCGGAATTTATCTATTATCTAGAGAAAAGTCGATATAAAATGTAAAAATAGAGAAATCTCGATTCAGTTTTGGAGGAATTACTTATACGGTTTAGTCCCCGAGTAAATAGCGAAATAACGAGAGAGAGCGGCTGGCGATTAAAGCGGTCAGCGGCTAGATAGCGGTGCGGTAGGGGGTGCCGATGGTGGAAAAAAAAAATATTACCAGAGTGGGGGAACATAGCGGTCAGCTTAGGGACGACCGACGTCCTATACGGGGCGGCAGTATCGTGCAGTGCGTACCGCGTCCTCGCACCTGCCTTCCGTGTACCTGCTGAATTTTCCTCTACCCTCTTCCAAACTAAATTCCTAAAGTCATTCATACCCTCTTGCAATTTCATTAAGTATTCATCAAGTGCAATAAGCGAAATTGCGGTTGAAATTCTTGCGAGTGGTTCATCGATCCAATCAAAAAAAAAAAAAGCGATAGAACGGATAACTCGAATGCGAATCGAATAATTTCGAGAAGGTTTCGTTGGAAGTGCTTTTCTGGGGTTGTTTGAAAAGAGTAGAAGAGGAAAGAGGAGAAATGCGAGGTGCTATATATTTCAAAACGTTTCAAAATTGCGCGGTATCGGAACAGATACGGTAAATGCTGCCGAAGAATGATAATCTTTTTTGACGGAGGATGATTTTGAAGTACTGCGTTTGGCCTGCCGAGCCGAAGGAGCCTCAAGAGGGTAAATTGTTCGGCACTGTTCTCGGCTGTTGCCCTTGTGTCTTCCGCTGTCGTCGAGCCGTTGGTGTCGGCAATGACAACGACGGTGACTCGGTCATTACTGTTGTCACTACAGCAAACGACACGCCCGTTATATTGCTCAGAACGAATGAGGAACCCGAGGCTATGTAAATCCTTTCTTCGCTTTTCGTTCTCTAAGAATAACTTTGTTCCATGAAAACATAAAAATTCAAAAACAATCGATTGCCCGCAAGGTCTCTTCTTGTGTTCGGTAGACTGCGTATTCGATATGAATCTTCCACCATGTGTTACTCTAGAACCTCATGTTGCGATAAATTTTATATTCAATCGAGAAGAGTAATATATTTAGTGCACAATGTATATTATATGTAGTAAACGAACAAATATAGTAAAAATATTTAATTTGTCCGCGTTAATTAAGAAACAAAACTTTTTCAGTCAAAGTTTAATTTTTGTTCTTATTGCAGAGACAAAACCGGGTTGAACGAAGAGGAATACAATGCCCGAAACAAGCAAAATTATTCCACCGAAAGCTATCGAGTACAGGCATTGAGCGTCAACGGGTTAAATAATAGAGGTTAGTTATTATGACGTACCAAAACTAACAATAAGTGTGGGGAACGAACGGTTCTATCGATTATTGAAAAAGAAAGAAAGAGAGATGTATGATTACTGTTATTACAAGACGTAAAGATTTATCAGCTATTTCTAACGGCGGACATATTCAAAATGGCGGCGATATTTGAGAAAAAAACCTGCCGAATCGGTTTTGGACGAAAGACAGGGAACTGGAGCGCGAGGTTCTTAACCCCTTCAGGGCTCTTGCATACACAAAACACTCGCACACAAACACACCGACTCGAGAGTTTGCAGTCCGAAGCTCGGCTCACGTGCCAGGGTAAAATCGATACGTTTTACTGGTCAAGTCTAAGGTACAACGAACGTGAAAGGATAATGTATGCTTATTGTCTTTCACCGATGCTATCGCGACAATCTCCTGCACGTAACGAAATTTATCGATCCCGTTCGACTCTCGGCCGTAGTTTCACCGACACGTGGCGAATTTTTTTCATATTTTCTATAGCTATTGTTTTTTTTTTTCTATACAGAGAACGAATCGTCGATAAACGCCGATGGCACGTCTTCCGACGCTTCCAGCAGCCATCAAGAACGATCGATCAGCCGCAACAGCGGATCGTCGACCCCGTCGCGACAAAATGTCGATAAAGCCTTCAACGTTATCACCGATTGCACGAATCCGCTCTCCCAGGATACCGTGGATACTTTCGATGCGAGTTTCGATATTGCAAAGGTATTTTGAATACTAGAATATGTAAGTGATATAAAATTATACTCATTGACTCGAGAGTCGTTAACACGTTAAGCGCCAGGCTGAATTTTTACGCTTTCCCGTTTAAGTCACAGTAAATCGTCAGGCCGACATTTTCGGTCCGTAAGAACCGGCGTGGCGCTTAACGCGTTAAAGATTTTATTCAATACGTAGAAAAACAAAAATGAGATACTATTAAATTTAATTTTCAACAGATGGCCTCGAATGATTTCATAAGCGAACCGTTGGAGGATGCCGTTCCTGAAGATGCCTCGAAGGATTGGAGCAGCGAAGACGAAATGAGACATCAAAATCGGATTGCGATCCAATCCGTCAGTCCGAGTCTCGAAGAAAACGCGACTATCACCGATGAAAGTTCCGACAATCCAACGAGCAACGCGATCTCTTTTTACGCGGATGGAAGCATTCAGCGCGACGAGGAAGACGATTTTCACGATGCAATCGACACACCAAATAAGTTGCTATCCTCGGAATCATCCTGCAAGGATTCCGAAATTATTGATGGAATGACGCCGGTCGTCGCGTCCAGACGCAACTCTCATTCCAGCTCGTGTCGATTCGACGTGAGTTTTTAATCAAACTAAGGATTTAAATATCTATTAAAAGCTTAACAGTACATTAGTCATTATAAATTCACTTGTTGTTATAAGAACAATTTTACCTTAAAATTAAAATTTAAATTTGTTGAAAAAAGGTTTTCGGGAATGCGGAGAACCCTCCAGACGACGCATCTTTTCCACCAACAAATCCCGTAATTATGAGTCCTGCTCGTGTTCATGTTGCTTCCCGGCCTCGATCGGTCGAGGTAGCCAATGAGGAATGCATTAATTCGAACCCAGTTGTGCCAGAAGCAAATATAGTTCATGAGGTATTTAATTAAAAGTAGGTAATTTAATAAAATATAACTAAAATTGTTGTATCATCTCGTAGACGATGCAAAAATTTGCCAACGTGAAATCTCGAGCTTTTACTCCGGTAACTGGAAACACCATTATCAGACCCGAACAATTCGATGACGACGACGAAGAAACAAATAATCATCCAGCTATTCTCAAAATCGAAGTAACGTATTTGTTATTTTAAACAAGTTGACAAATGAAAAAGTCAAATATCAAAGTTGACAAATGATTGTCTTTTTAGACTCATCCAGGAGAAATTATTGAGCCCGTCCGTCGGCAGCCATCCAGAGTCCCTCGAAGTATTTCGAAACCGCGACCTAACAAAATGCATTCTGTTCATCCTGAGGAAAAAAAGGAAAAACTTAAACCGATCGTTCAACAATGCTTTGCACAGTTAGATAACGACGACTGGGAAATTACCATGAAGGGGCTTAAGAGTTTGTCTCAAATTGCTAAATTGCATCCCGAATATCTCGATTCTTACGCCGCAGGAACGATAGGTCGTTCGCTTGGACGACACATAAAAAATCTCCGTTCGCAAGTAGCGCGTACAGCGTGCCAGGTAGCCGGTGAAATTTTCAGCACTCAAATCCGGGGTATCGAGCAGGCAAGTTCTATCCACTAGAACCTGAGTGAATTTTATATTCGAATGATTTAATAGAATATATCGTCAAACGATATTTATATAAATGAAAAATTATTATAGGACCTTGAAGATCTAGCTGGTCATCTTCTTCATCGTACAGCTGACACAAACAGATTTCTGCGAGCCGATAGCAATGCTGCACTAGATCGAATGGTCGAACATCTGCCTGCTCATAAATCAATAATGATCATCGCCAATCGCGGTGCCAAGTCAGTCGAATTTTCTTTAAAATGAAAACTGCTTATTAATTGAATTTCAGTTAACTGTCATGTTTACTTTTTAGTCATCAAAATCCTATTGTACGCGCGGCAACGGCGAGATTGCTACTTGGTGTCGTCGATCGTGTAGGCACTGATCATATAATGTTCTTACCTCGTGAACCCCGAGATAAATTACTCAACACTGGCGCTAAATTACTAATGGATGGGAGCTTAGACGCGAGGTCAGTCTTTAACGCGTTAAGCGTCACGCCGGTCCCCAGGGACTGACGCTAAACTTTCTATTTAGGTCAAGCCGGTCCCTACGGTTTACCACGATTTACTGTGGCTTAAACGGAAAGGCGCAAAAATTCGGCGTGGCGCTTAACGCATTAATAAGAATATTCTTTTTCTTTGACTAGATCGACATGAATTATTTTTTTCAGGAATCACACGAAGAAAATGTTCCGACGTTTGATGCGTCACGAAAATTTCCGAAGAGTGCTAACGGAAGCGGTACCGGAAACAACTTTAAGGCACATCGATAAGACGCTCAAGTCGCTATAAAAGAAATTTACTGTTGCACAATATGAGCTTAACCTGCCCAGCCGTGCCTTCTTTTTGTTAATCTATTAAAAATCATGAAGTTCTTATTTGAAAGGTTACAACTGTTCTTTCAAGTTGTAACGATTAACCATGAAAAATTGAAAAAATTAGATCGCTGTCGGTACGCTCAAAACTCAAAATATACTTACTACGGCGATCACGCGAACGCTTTTTATAATTAACTATTTGTTACACGATTGTACTATAAGTAGACTGTTTATACGTAATTAAATAACAACAATGGAGCTTTTTTCGAACTGAAAAAAATTACTCATTTATAGATATATTATTAAAATAACGTCTGCAGACGTTTATCGCATTTGTAGCTTTATAAGAATCATGAGTATAACCATAAAATAAAAATTACTCTTGTTATATTATTTAAATAATTTATAAGCCTAACGCAACCTGTGATCTCGAGGAGGGTTATAATTTAATAACACAATTTAAACCTTTTGTATACCATCTAGTTTCGCTTTATTCAATCGCGAATCGGAAAGTCCTACAAATTTGTATAATAAAATGAAAAACGAGTGAGGGAAAGAAGATAAATGAAAATAATCGATACATGCGCGTGTACATTGCCGGACATTCATGTACCGCGAGAGTAAATCTTTCGATCGGACAAACACGTAACAGCGAAAGTTATATATAAGGGGACATTCTACGCGACACACATGTCGGTCTACCAGAGGGGTGAGTGATAGAACTTGAGATCGAGATGAGCAGCGTGCTGATTACCGGTAACTTCTTGACCACACGACGGCGATGGTTTCACGCTTTTTTCCGGTTTCTTTTCCGGCTCCAGCATTGCGACGTACGACAGTGGCTGACGATTCGGTATCGTTGGTGTTGGAACCGTCGACATCTCTGTGTTACGTTGTTTCTGTTCCTCTTCGGAATACAAACTTAGCGACCGAGGGCGTTCAACTTTCGGTCGCGTTTCGTTTTGCAGGAGCAAATCGGCCGGACGTTCGGGTTCGGCCGTCGATACGGCAGAACGTCCGCTTCGACGGTCAATCGAACTTCTTCTTTGCCGATCAGCCGGTCTCTCCGCTTCAAGATCGGAATTTCTACTTGATATCGAGCTGCTTCGTCTGTTTGACCTGTTCATGGATTCCATCAATACTGATTTGTTTTCCTTCCCATTTTTGTGCATGTGATTCATTCAAATGATGTATGTGTTGTAATGTGTGAAAGCGAATGTACTGTTATTATTTTTATACATCGATTGTAACACGCATGGTAATCGAAGGGAAAATAATACAATAAATATAATTTAAAATAAATAACATTCACGATATTTTATTTAAAATTGTGTTATAAAATATAAATAATAATTATAGTGTATATAAATAATTAAAGGTACATAATCACATGCGTATCTCCAAGTGCAAATGTGCCTCTGGAATATAAGCAATGATGTCGTGCTAAAATAATCTAAATATTTTGCGTCAATGACTTTCATAGAGACATTTAAATTATGTTCTTATCTCATTTACTAATAGACAACCATAGCATTCTATCACAGACAAAATAATAATCTCTCGCCTTACAAAATATATCTTGATAAATATTATTACTAATGATTGAAAAAATAAACTGAATATACTCAATAAAGTTTAAATATTAAATATTTTAAAACTTGACAATAGATAAAGCAAATATCTGAGTTACCATCAGCTGATCTTCAATCCATAACTTAACAAGGTTTCTGGAAAAGAAATTTTCCAATAGAATTTACAACGTTATTAACGTTTTCATATCTCAGATATTTACCTTAAATGAAAAATTAATGAATAATAAATTATATAAACAATTAGAATTGAATATTTTTGAATTTTGCGTTACAAATAACCTACTTATAAATAAAATTTTGTAATAGTACATATTTTATTACAACAGTAAACAAATCAACATAAAAAAAATGATCGACATAAAAATAAGTACAAAACACAAATTAGTGACTTGATATGTATTACAAGAATGAACCTATCATTATGTTTTCTCGTATTTTTGCTTTACAATGATAAATTTTATAAAAATCATGAAAATATACATTAGTCCGAGGTAGATTCATCGCATTTTTTAAAAAAACAATATTAAAAACGTTTAACAACAATTTCTCATTCTATATTTTTCTTTTGCAAAATGAAGTTGAATATGAAGCGTCATTTCATGCAGTGTCGATGAGACATTTATTGCAACCTGCGTTTCCCTTTAACCAGTTAAGTATGGCGACCTTATTGAAAAGTGTGTCCCCTACGTGTATCGTACACTGTACGATACTGTAATGTACTGCGTATTTGTGACGGATGTGTCCATCAAAACACAAAATTTTACATTCTTTGCACGACGAGCATAGTCATCAAACACTCTTAACTGGTTAACAAGCCAATATATCGATTTTTTCTTATTCTACTCACCCTGTTCGTTCTGTGGATTGACCAAGCATTGCAGTGTTATGAATTATCTAAAAAATAGCGTTAAAGCAAAGTTATTAGTCACATATAATAATACCAAGTTATAAAAGAATAAAGATTCAGCATGATTATTCCTCGCGTTAAGACCAAGTCACTATCGTTTAGGAAGAGTATTCACTATGACATATGATTATTCTCATGTTATCGGATATGTTATATAGCCAATAATATACTTGCACAATGTTTATACAGGAGTGAATTTTTTCAATGATAAACTGTCGTTCTTTAAAAAATATGAATGTATAGGTAGAATAAATGACATTTATTTTATGAAAAAAAATCCTACGGTCTTCCACTTACATTAGCCATCGAACAAGGTGGTCGTGCCGCGGCATATCTGCCATATGAAACACGTGACGTTGGTTGCTGATATTGCATATTGTTGATACTAATAAAACAGAAAGCTCACGTCATATGAATTCGCAAGAAAATATAAGATTGAATGATTTAATTATTTATACGAACTTGTTACTCGTTTTAATATTGTTATTTTCATTAACCGCTGAATTGTTCTCCAAAGTGTTTCTGGACATTGAACTGTACCTATTACTTTGTGTTTCTTGATTCTCTGCAAAAATATAAAAGTTGGATAATTTGACGAATCGATACTAAGGAATTTTAAATCATGTAGAAACATTCATTTTTCAAGTTTTTCTAAATATATAGTTCGAAAGATCTGTTAATAAACAAGCTAAGAAAATATCACGACTCGCAACTCTCCTTATTGACCTTCCTTAGCTACTTTTCTGTACTCTGACAAGAATACCTTCTAGCGATACGCATTGCCCATTTTCGATACTTGAACGTGGGAGTCGGTGAATCGACTGTCTGGCTCAAGTGGATCAAGGATATTGAGAACCCGTTGAACTTGAAATGGTAACCGATCTCGTCTTAAGAAAGAAAGGGACACAAATTTCTCCAGTTCCGAAACTTCACAAGGACGTTTTACTTATAAACGAAGTTCGATAAATCTCATCTAATCCGTATAAGCGCATGATATAATTGCCGAAAAAACTTCTACTATGCGACTAGTAACACACATTCATTGTCTATAGACGATAAGCGCGTTTCATCGTAGAATAATGTCAATGTTGATAGATTATAGTGTAGCTCGAGTTATTTGCGTACCTGAGGGCACTGTCAACCCCTTATCATTATATGCGATGATTTAATATGAAATTGGAACTTTCGGTTAGAGCTAATTCACTCGAAATCGATAACGCCTTCGAGACAACAATGAAAGTGGCTCAGCGGCGGTCGAAGCTTATCGCGTGGCTTGTATACGGCCGATCCTCACGACACTAGTTGGCCCCTTTAATTAGCTTCGTGGAAAGGCGTTAATTCCAAATACAATGCGGTTGGCCTTTTGTGTAGAAATTGTGTTAACGAGTCGTGATCTATCTTGGAAAGCTAGTCGTCGATAGTCGACGTTCTTCGATGAAAATCTGTTCTTTTTTTACCATCTTCGAAGAATCCCTGGAAAACGACGAATTTGTTGTTTTGCGGTATTATGCTAGAAAGTCCGTAATATTTGCGGAGAAAAGCGAGAAATTTTTCTGACGGTCTGTCAATGGCTAGTTTCACTGGCTTGATATCTTCTTCCTGCAAGAAAAAAATATTTAGAATAAGAATAATAGGAAACATATGATAATGTAATTAACAGTTTATCGAAACGACTTGCTATTATTTTACTAGGCTGTTACTGTGTTCACTTGAAAGTTCGAAAAATTCAATATTTGTGCGGATCCTAATGAGTTAGTAATTATATATTTATTTGAATCTACCGTAGTTTTTTTTCATAGAGAAAACGAGTAGATATTTTGTAGAAGAAAAAGAATGAGAGGAACTCCTTTACATTAGGTACCGACCTCGTCGAACCGTGTCCAAATAAACAGGCTGCACGAGTTCAGTCACCTTGCTCGAGTTACCTTCGAGCGTAACAACCAAGCTAGCGCTTGTGCGTAACGAGCTTTTGTCACGCAGCTTTGTCGCACATTCAAGTGACCGCAGCTACCTGACGGATTCTTCCCGAAAACCTTTCCTATTATTGAATTAATAATCCAACGTTATCGCACCCGGGAACAGTAGTCAAATGTGAGTAGCTATTAACCCAAATTCTCAAAAAAGCAATAACAGAAAATTCTCCACAATCCGTCTAATCAGCGGTTCGCTAAGACTCGCGTGTCGCAAACGATCTCCTACACTCGAGAAACAAAACTCGGAAGTGTTTCAACAGCACGTGAGAGAGTCTCACGATTCGGAACGTATTTGCTACACGTAAACATGATTACCTTATTTATAGGAGAAGTTACGAATGAATTACGTAAATTGTCGTACTCAAACACGAAATTAATTTGTAATTCTCGGTAAAGAATAACTACTTTTACATTTAAATGTTCATAGTCGAGTTAATGGTTCGTCATGGTTCGACGATTCGAACTCTCGAGTCTCCTTACGAAGCCATACCAGATTCTTATCGAGATGAACACGTGTTACAAATAATTCTTCGCGCGTTGTCTCGCTTGACGTATGTACATAATCATCGGAGAAAGCACTAATTGGTAGTCCTATTACATGAGAAAATTGCATGTGAAAATAAATCTTGACTAACAATGAACTTTATGAAATTAGTATCGAAGGACGAAAAATGGTAACATAGTTAAACCGAATAAAAGAAAGTACTAACAATAAGCAACTTCGAATAACGCTTGAAAGTCAGTCTTGCGACAGTGTTCGAGATCAATTAATCATATAATAAGAAAGCGTAAGTCACTTTTTGAGGTATACTGCGCCTTACAAAAATCGTGCTCTAAGTATTAAATAAACTAAAACAGTGAGTCGAAGTAACTGAAAATAATGAAACATTGCGAGAGGTAGCTAATTTGATTCGACGAGAAAGAAAATGAAACACGTTTAAGTTCCCCTCTAGCTCAATCGATAAAATTCTCTATTGATCGCGGACTCATAAGTGACGGAACACTTACGGCTAGCATGTGCTGATAAAGCATGTTCCCCAGGCCGGTGCGTTGTCGCGATTCGTGAATGTAAAAGTCTAGTATGCATCTTGGCCTCAGTTGATAGTGAGCGCCCAGCTCGTCGAACATAAACAAATGTTTCGATCCCGTCTTCAGTAGACCGACCACGCTGCCCATGCCACTGCAATGAGAAAAATAAGCGAATCAGTATCAAGGACGAACGTCAATTGCGGTTGATTCATCGCTTCGATGCCATAACGAGGACTAGTGTTATACAGGCCGATAAAACGAAATGTAATCGAATGCAATTTGGTATCCAATATCCAAAAAATGGTTTAATTGTTTCAGGAAAGCGGTCAAATGCATCGATGCATATAGAAAAGTATTTTTTACGCAATTATTGCGCAAATAATTCTTTTCGCCACAGCAGTGTGATTGCAAAATTATTTTGAATACTCGATTACACGTGATCTTATTATTGTCATTAAGACAAATCTCTCGTGATCGAATTGCGGTCAGTATCGATTGCACTTTCACATGTGCGCAAAACGTAAATTGGATGAAGGAATTCTGTCTTCATGAATGCGAAATTATTCAAAGCCGTTGATACAATCTATTCCTAATAGAATAAATTGAGTGTAAATTGAAAAACGTTTGGTTAAAATGAGAGAGTTCAAGGGCGCAATAAATAACTAAAAACTGAATAGATCCACTTATTTCGATTTTAAAGAAATTCAGTTTCTGCCATACGTGAATTTCTTATCTTTTTTTCATAGTGCTCTTGTAATTTTCTTTCTCAACAAATAAAAATATTCTTCACGATTGAATCATGACTTACTTGTTGGCTTCATTGTCGACAAGCAAGTAAACCACGTGGTCGGTGTCCCGAAGTTTGAGAGCGCTAGTAATGGGCTTGTTTAGTCCTTGCGCCTTCGCGGAAGCCTCACCCATCTCGTCGAGGACTCTCGTCAGCTGCCTCTGGCACTCACTGCAGTGAAAAATAAGCAATATTCGTTATCCATCCACGACCTATTTCGAACATTTGGAGGCCAGCCAAATCGACAAGCTTTGCAATTTAAATTATGATGAATTACACTCGATGTTATGAGGTTTCGTTTATCGATGTTTCAGGTGTTTGAATAAAGCTATCTTTTCCACCAAGAACTTTTCCAATATCAAAAGAATATATTGATAGATGTAAAAACTGCATATCTCGGTGATTTAGTATAAACCAGTTTTTAGATACCGATATAGTTTTTCAGTGGGTTCTTAAATTTTTCTCTGGACAATTTCATCGGTATGAAGATGAGCTTAAAGAGGATATACGCATCTTCAATTCGTAAGAAAATCACACTTTAATTCTATCATTTGGATCGTCACTAAAAGAAGAAGCGAGTAGTAAAAATGAAAAAAAAAGCAGAAGGGTGTATCGAACGGCACATAGCGAGAGACCGAGTTTTCAGGATTTCCACCGTGTGCCCCCATAAAATATACTGTTATGCTAGCCGTGGGTTTTAACGATGGCGGTGGCAGGAAACATGGAGATATAGCGTAAGATATACGTAGCGCGAACATTTCGCGGTTCAAAGCGACACGACGTAACGGATTGCAAAGAGAATGTAATTCTTCTATTTTATTTATCAACTATTATTCAAGGAGAATTTCTCTCTTGGAATTCATCTCGTAGAGTTAATTCTGGGTTAAATTAAATCGAATGAAACACAGTTATTTCTCGTTATAACGAACAATCTTATTACAGAGAACCTCCGTATCCTCGAATTATACTAAATTAATGAAATTTAGCTAGATTTTCTTTCTTCTGTTCATTCAGTGCGTAAAGAGAAATCGAGTCGAGAAATGTTCGAAAGCGTAAGAGAAGAATGAGGTATCGTTTATTTTTTACTCATTCTTGGACAGATTTTAACAACGAAAGTAGGATTGGCCGTAACGAGATTTCGTCACAGATACTTCCGTGAGTTGACTCGCGCGCGGCGCAGTCATTGCACAAGAATCCGACGGAGTGTTTCGGCCGAGAAAACGCCTGAGCAAACCGCAATCGAGAGTCACGTCTAGCTAGCGTAAATCGACATATGGCTAATCGCGTACGTCGTACCCGCAGAGGTGATTATACCCGCTCGTTCTACAAAAAACCTGCACGTGGTGCAAACAGGAAATCCGATTTATCAATTAATGTGATATAAGATTAAGAGTTTCCAGTAATAACAGTATTTTGCCAAGAATAAACAAATTAAAAACATATTATCAATGAGTGATTACAGATATTAATTTGATACAGTAAATATAATTGTCATTCGTTTTAAATAACTTATATATTGTTTAGAAAATGAAGAGTACGAAATTCGGTTTCAAGTTCTAGTCTCTTCTAGGTGATTCGTCAGAACATCGGATCAAATTTGAATTCGGCAGAGGGTAGACACGAATGTCGATTTCGCGATGACTCATATCGCGTTTTAAGAGTATTACGCAACTTTGGCGCTACTTCGTATTTTCTCTTCGTTTAAACGATGCTTTTTCCTATAGTCAGATCTATTCACTAAAGTATAATTTTAAACAATTTTTTGAAATTTCTTTTTACAGCAAAACGAAAATAAATTAAATTTCAGTTACGTGAATATGCTGGATAAAAGTAACATAGATACTCCAACCAATCCGCCCACGTAAAATTCCGGAGGCACGTGTGAACAGTGTACGACTTGGCCAGAATACTACAATTTACATTATTCAAAATTACGAATTTCCTATCGTACGGTCGATTCAACCTGTAATGTTGTACGCTATTTTGTTTCTTCTAACGATCTAATCAAGACTGGCTCGGTTTCTCTGAAATGATGAAAGTCATAAAAACAGGAGAGAAAGAATACAGATGAAAGCGGTAAAAAAAAAATTTAGTAGAAACACGAGTGCACATCGAGTACGCGGTAGAAAAGCAATAGATAATCGGGTGGAGAAGATACACCGTGCGACGAGATGAACCAATCGGAGCGCAGTTTCCCCGAGACGAGTCGATACTCGCCAAGAGTTTCCGCCCACGCTGCTCCTCTGCGCTAGCGTACGCATTTGGCAACAATATAAGCGAGCCTGATTACCCAGACAGGTGTTAATCATTCGCGTTTCGTTTTCCAGACGCGATAGCCATCCAACGTCGTTTTTCTAACGTGGGCCGTTAGATGTTCATGTTAGTTTATAAAATATTCAATAATGATCACGTAACATTGATTACCCGTTATCGGAGCTAACCTATAAATATTGGAAATTTATGGAGTATTGCACGTACTTCTATAAACGAAGTACACACCTCCTAGTTCCATGAAACGTTAACGCCATAACAAAGTCTCGAATGTACGATTAACGGAAAGCAAAATGAAATTCGCATTACTCACTTGAGATCGCGCCTATCGCCCTTGAAGTCCTCGGGAATCAGGGTGTGCGTGACCTTGTTGATCTTCTTGGGCAGGAGTTTATTCACGTTGAACTTGAACTCCATATTCGTTCACCCGATGGCGCGTGTGGGTTAACTAGAACCGAAGTGACGCACCGGTATAAGGATCGAAAATTTGCGCTGCCGTCGAACGAGGGGATCAACCCTTCTCGCCACCTTCTCACCACCACCTCCACCTCTTCCTCTTTTCGAAACCGTCCTTCGCTACCGCACTAACCTCTTGAATTCGGATGCTATTCGAACGCCCCTGCGCGAAGCCAACTTCAAGCCGTTCCCAGTCGAGCGGGACGCGAGATATTTTTCGCCATTTATTTGCTAAAATATTCGCGAGTTATTATTAGACTCGGTACTAGTCTACGAAATCTTTGCACTTCGTATTCTCACACTCCGCTCCGATTTTAAGATCGAACGCGACGTCAACGAAAGTTTTGTTACATCTCTTTTTCGCAAAATTTTGAAACAAATTGCTAATGCGCGTTAGGTTAATCGACGAGAACTCGAAATAAAATGTGTAGTTTCGAGAGTAGAGGAATCGATACGTTAATCGAGGCTGATGTCGTTCGATAACGCGAAATCGATAATGGAGCGGCGAAATTTTGAAAAATGAGCACGTTCCACGATACAACGTACTCGATGGCTAACGGCTGACTGAAACTCCGCGAGCAGCGAGAGCGTGACGCTCGACTTTGTCCTTCACCGATGAAAAATCCAGCCTCCGCGGTTGCTCGTCTGATTTTCTCGGGTGATACGAGACGAGTATTCGAAATTGAAAAGTTTCTGGACAACTGAGACAGAGAGGAAAAAAGATACCTAGTTGAGTGTTTTCGCGTTATTACGCAGATTCGAGATGACGAAGTCACCAGGAGTACGATCTCACACTGAGCAAGAGTGTATCGCAGTGTTCCGTGTTCGTGTTTTACTGACGGCACCGACGATACTGACGTACCGCATCGTGTTTTCATTTTTTTGCGGGAAAGTCGCGAGCGCACGCGAAGTTGTTGCGTGCGCACCGAAGGTTGACAGTGCCGTATCAACCGAATCGCTAAATGTCAACTTTTGCAATTTTAAATGTTCCTTTTAACATTCAAATAAGAATAAATTCATGGAGAATCTTGTGAAATAGTTTATTCGTACTTCATAGATTGAAATGTATCGTTTGAAAATTTTTAATTCGATCGATCTTCGTTCTTCGCAATTTAAATTATCTTTACGCATAACCTCCCGTTAGTGTTTATTACCGCCGTACATACCTCAACCGACGATGTTTAACAGCGCTTTGTGATATTTTACGTTTATCTGTGATAGTATTTTAAGTAAAGCGTATTAAAGCGTAGATTTTCAGGTATTGCGATATTATTTGATACTCAGTTTATAATTTGGTTAATGATGAGTTGTTCTATCTTCAGATTTGCCTTTAACTATTGGCTTCTGTATGACAGATTCCAAAATACCGAATTTTTTTTATAAATTTATACACTTAATTGAGAAATGGAGAAAACTGGTAAACCAGCTATGTTACCTCCAGATCCAATATACATGTTACGAGGAGAAATGAATTCTATAAACAGTTTAATGTTTAGAGCTAATCCTTACGTTGAACATTTATATGCTGGTACTGTAACGGGCTCGATTCATATTTGGGACCTTGCTGTAAGTTCACAAATGATAAATTGCATTTTGGATTAGGATTTCAATGTGTTTGATTTTTTAGAAAATTAGAATTATTCTTTTATTGCAGCAAAAAAGAGAAATTCAAAAATTACAGTCTGGAACAGATGTTTGTTTGGCTATGCATATGAGGAATTTAGAAGACTTCATTTCGCAACATAAGTGTGGAAAAATAAATTTCTGGAAGAGCAGAAGTTCTAAATGGGACTTGGACCACCAAGTTGATACCAAAGTTCTCAGTTTCTGCAGGTAACTAAATGAAATATCGATACGAAATACAGTATGCTACTCGATCTGTGGTTAAATTGCAAATGATTTTTATCTTCAAGGTAATACATACAAGAGAAGTGGAAAAACATTTTACGATTACATCATGAAATTTTTTTTCATACATTGACGATCCTTCATTTACCACTTTCCTGCCCAATCTATCGAACCAAATATGTTCTCGTTTGAAACCTGTGAACAAACAAATTGCAAATGACCATAGATGTAATCACTCGTCTAATTAGCAATTAATTTTTCTTTTAACTCGATCATTTTAATTATAGATCTGAAATACTAACCGAAGATCTTTTAGTTGTTCCACACAATAATAGCGATATTGGAATTATGTCTCTGAAAGATTACAAAGTTGGTATAGAACTGAATCTAACAGAATCTTTACCTTTGCAAGAAGTCGGTTGTCTCATGGCTGTGAAAGGTTTCCCAACCGATGAGAATTTTCTATTTGCTCTTTATGAAATTGGATTGATCGCTTTGTGGGATATCAGAAATAAGAAGATAATGAGCAGTGTACAAATGGATGCACCTGGAATATGTTTCGATTTTGATATTACATATATGAAAGGCATAATGGGCAACGATACTGAAAAATTACATGTAACGTTTTATGAATATATATTAACAATTAGCATTAACGTAACACGAATTACTATAAAATTTGATAGAAGCTCTCCTTTATCGGTAGATGAACATTGAAATTGCAGTTACGACATACAGATGTCGCTATCAGATGTCATTCGCGATTTTAGTGTAGATGAAAAATCAAATACACGGCTATATAATTAAAATAATTCATAACACTTATGAATTCAATTTACAGACATTCATGATGTCGAATACTAAAGAGATGACGAAGGGACCGGAAGTGAAAATTATGAATCCTGGAACCGCAGCTGTTGCCGTAAGGAACGACTCGAAAATATGCGCGCTTGCGAATTGGGATGGCAGAATCAGAGTTTTGTCTTGGAAAACTCTCAGACAATTGGCCGTGTTAGATAAACATAAAGAGAGTCTCAATCACGTGACATTTTCTCCAGAGAAGCTTCAAAACCTGGACAACAGGTACATAATGGCTGCTGGCGGTAAAGAGGGGCAAATTTCTTTATATAATATTTACAATTGAACAAGCGATAGTTTATATTTTTATAATATTAATAAAGAGCAAAATTGATTTTGATAAACATACGAGTTCTTTTAATTTCAACTTCATAAGGAAAACACGAAATTAATGTGGCCGTTCATATCGTATCTTGGTAAGTACACACAGAGCATAGCACATCCACATTTGTGAGAGCAATTGTTAGCTGAAATTATCAAAAAAAGAGAAGACAAGTGGAACACGCAGGCGGAACGCACACGCTCAGCCCTAATCGCACGTCTCACCTGTCGGCGAACAAGTTCGATTCGATTCTCGTTATCATCGCCTCTTTCATTCCCATCCTCCTCGCGTTTAAGTTTTATTATTGTCATTTCATTATCCGTACCTCTTCTCTTTTTACTGCCAACCTCCTTCTCTCTAATCCTCTCTTCTTATACTTCATGGAAGCATCGATTCCTGAATACTTCTTACCGCCGAGTTTTTTTTATAGCCGTTTAACCAACTTCTGTGAGACGTAATGACTTACCCTCCTGAAAATTTATCTTCACCGAGAAGAGCTCTTTTAGCGAAATAACAATAATGATGAAATTCTAACAGAAAAAACCTAATCGATTATTCGGCTCCTACAGTCGTTAGATGTTTTATCGTGGAATTTCCGATGGAAGAAACATCGAGGAGAATCGCCGTGGGAGAAAAAATAGTGCGCGACCTTGTCGGACTCGTCATCGTTAATACGTGCAATGACCTCGGCCTGGCATCTGCGAGAGATCGAACAATTTTTCTCTCTCGATGGCATCGACCAGGATCGGCTCGGTATAGAGACGTTTGTACTTATCTATCCAGTCGTACTCAAATTAATTTAAATCGTCAAATTATTAAAAATTGCGGACAATATTGCTTCTGTCAACATTATCTGAGGCTTTTTTTCCTTTTCAATTGTATCGATATCCGACACGTCTCTCATCGGTATCTATCACTGCTATTGATCATACCTCGTGTCTATCCAACTCGATGATTTTGAAATCTATTGACACTTTTAACGAATCATTTGCATGTAATCGGGTACGGACCGCGGTCTCACGGCCGCGGTTTGTGCTTTCTTGCTCAATCTATCAAAGAAACTGCCTTTTCAACATTCTACTTTTTTGAATTTTAATGTAACTAGATGAGTTTTTACATGGCTGAAATTAGTTACTTTGCCATTTTTTATACAACTCTAAAACAGGTAGTTTCTACGATATACATATTTGAAATATTAGGTTATGTTACTTGTCGAATAATTTATTAATGGGGTTAGGTCACCATGGGTTAGGTAGATATACCGATTGCAGTCTTTTCATTAAAATGAAAATTTTTATTGTTTCGAACTAACAATAAATACAAAAATCCACCAATGAGAATGTCCACCATAGACTTTACCTTACCTTCTCGTTTCATTGTCATATCGTGACCTTTATTTGTCATCGAGACCCATTACTATGTATTATCTTCCTAGTTCGTTACCATTTGAATCGTCTTTGTGATGGAAAAAATTTTTCTCTCATTTATTAAGTATAAGATTGTGATATTGCACAGTACCGAAACAAGCCTAATATTAAACATAATCGAAAAAAAGAGAAGTTAATGAACGCGAGGAAAAGAGAGAGAGTGAGAGAGATGAAGAAAATGGAAGCGAGAAAAATCTGTTCGCGTTCCAAGATTCGCATTGCGTGCGGAACAGCAGTCGGGTTATGGCGCTCGCCGTCAAAAGTGGTAAAACGAACCCGGTGGCCGGTGGTGATACCCACGTAAACCGCGTGGTTTCGTGCGTGTTACGCAATATATATCGGTGCGCACGCGCGCGTGGGGTGCCGAGTAACCTGGTGGGGGGCGGTAAAACGGGCCGAGAGGGGCCCACCGAACCGGGTAACCAGTAGCGGAGTTGAAATGTGTTTTTCGCGAGACCGATAAGTCCACCTGCGACGCGCGTCGCAAGACGATCGATAGATCCGCGATTGGTGCTGTGTTACGTTTTAATTGCGATCGAACAGATCGATATTTCCGCGCTCTATTCGGTGTTTTTACTTTTGCAAAACGGAGCACTCCTATGGTGACAAGTGCGTCGTGAATTATAAGGAAGTTTGGCTAGTGCATATCCGTATCGTTCGATTGGCAGGTGAAAGCAAAGCCATCGTCCTACGCGCGACAACTAAATCGTGTCGATAAGTTTCATTCGAAAGAACGTGAATATTTTTACGAGAATTTTAGTTGGCACGGTTCGAAAAATGGGGGAGTATTCATGATGGCGGATGGCGCTGTGAAGTTGGCTCCGTAATTGCATCGATGTTTTGGAATGCGAGTTACTATCGGTTTCATCGATCGTCGTCAATTGCAGTTCAAAGAGTTTCGCGAGGAAATATCTTATTGGAGAATAGGTGAGAATAAGAGTTTAATAATACGAAAATTGAGTTTGAATAATTTTTCTCTCGCCGACTAACGCAAAGCTAACTTTGCGTGTCAAGTAATTTGCTAATTCGAATACACGAAGAAAATGAACGCGTGTGTTTGGTTAAGGATTAGTAGGTGGAATTCACAATTGTTCCCGGGCTTGTCGCGGATTTTACGTACGCCGGTTCTCTCTCAGCTCGAAGCTCTCTCGTGGTTTGGTTGAGTTCGTTAGTGAGAGAACGCTAATAAAAGGTGCACCGTGTGCCGCGAATACGAGAAGACAGAAGTTGCCGCGTCGAAAAAGAACGCGGACCTTTAGGTTACCGCTTTGCTTGATGAACTGTATAACGATCGTTAAAAACAAAACCCCGTTAATGGTTTTGTAACTCCATTTTGAAATTAATCAAATTTTTTTTCTATCTAGTCAAATCGTGCATCACATTTTTGTTTTTTTTTTTTTAATAAAAACAATTTTTACAACTTTCGCAACTGTTTAGGTCAAAATTTTTTGGGGTATATGCAAGCAAAGTTAAAAGCCTAGCCGAGAAGTAGTATAATTCACTTTTCTCTGTTTAATTTATTGTAACGATTCAACTTTGTTGGTTTTATTCCAATCGAAATCTTAAACTCGCTGCTTATATTCATATGTAGATATTCAACGTTTGCAATGTCACTGAACTGATAACTCACTTTCGAGTTCACCAGCTTTTCTCTCTCTGTCTCGTTTTTCCTCTCGGCGACGATTTCACTATTGTCGTGTGAAATACTCAATCCAGAGTGGTGTAACTCGAATCTCGAACGAATCGCACGGACTTGGAGACACAAGCACGAGATAATAGAAATATCTACGGAGTTTCTCGGTATACTTGGTGCAAACTTTATACTTCTTGATAATTTTACGATAAAAAAGTAACACTACTGTCTTTTTTCTCTACGAATACCGTTCATTGACTTTTTCTAGAATCGTCGTAAAATTAAAATAATAAATCTCTGTACATTTAGCTCTAACTACGAAATTTCAAACCAAGTTTTATCGATAAGTATAATATGTCGGTTTTAGATCTGAACAGCAGATATCAAATTAGTAGTAATTATCGAATTAGGAAACTAGTTGTCAGAATGTACCGATTGAAATTAGATAAAAAATTTGAATCGCTATTTATCTTTCAGCTTGTAATTCTCATGCATAATATTTTATTATGTACTTTGTAATTATCGATAGCGTGAGTACACTTTTCACTCCATGACGTAACATTCGAACGCAATATCTTTAAGTGCTGCGAAAATATCGCCTGAAAACTAGTTCATCCTTTTACAGAATAAATATTCCGTTATTACGTGAATTTGAAAATCAGTGTTGCCTCCGAGATTAGGATATTTAGTACGGATTTTTAAAATCAGGACGAGATGAAATTTGAATAGCTGATTTTGTCGAGGATGAATGAACGATTCGTTTCTCTCTTCGAATATCTTTTTTCATTTTTGTAAAAACCGAGAATCGAACGTGACGATAATGGCTCTGTTACCGCGCGAGAACGTGTCCCTGATAATTGACTTCGTTTCTGGAATCCACGCTTTTCCCAGTTTTTCCATTCGTGTAAAATTCTTAGTAGATGTAACAGAACGAGCTTGCGGGAAGCTCTGACCATAAATTCATTGGGATGAAAATTTCTTTAATACTAAAGTAAAATTTTTAAACCCTCTTTAAAAATTTCCTTGTCGAATTATTCATTTTATAATAAGATTCAAAAACTGATTTTGCGAATAAATGAAATGATTTTTCTGTCGATGTTAAAAAAGAAGTGTTATATTATTGAAATTCTGGATCGCTTCTGCCGACGAGACGCAAGATAAGAACAACTATGCCTCGAAGTCTTCGTACCGATGCACCAGGACTATTGATCCGCGCGGATAATTATTGTAATTTCCCGGAATTGGTAGCGCACGCACATACGAGAGGCGGACACGGCCGGTGCAGCGAATCGAAGGAGGCCCTCTCGCTCGTTCCCTCTCGCGCACCGGTCGAGCCAGTCCTGCTGTCTTTGACCTTAATACCATTGAGAGTACGGAGGCCATGGTCTTTCGCGAAGAGATGTTCCGTACATTCCGCGCTATTGTTTTTTTTTTGTACGTCAATTTTCCTACTTCGCGCCATTTAAATTCCTAAACTATAATCCAATTTTTATGTTGAAACTCTTTTTTGGTAAACCGATCCTCGTAGGGCAAACTGGTGAAAACCTATCGAACTTCAATTTGTAGAATCTCACGTTTAGGAAAAAAATTTGGGTGCAGGATTCACTCCTCGGCTTCTGAGGTTTATTGCAACGAGACTCGACTTTACTTGGGTGAAAAAGTTATTGGAAAAAATTTTAATCACTCGTTTTTAGGTGTATATCATCTCGCACACCGCTGATGATTCAGCGAGTCGCGGAGATCAATCGGGGCCAAAGACCTCGCGATTAAAATTCGTCTGAGCTCGGGAGGCGAATGACGCGTGCACGAGATCGACGTTGAGGAAAATTACACACGACACTCGAAGACGGTTCCCTTTTTCAATCGGCGTGTCTCCTTTTTCGACGGTGGTCTCGGGCAGATAGGCGATCCCATCCCGTCAAATAATCATCCGACTATACGGCCCTTTCGTGAAGAACATTAAACTTTTTTTCTCGTTCGGATACCCTTCAATGAATTCCGGAAATTTTTACTAGAATGAATTATTCTTCGACTAATTAAATTGGATATCAAAAGAATACAATCAGACGAAATGTCAGGTTATTTCGATTAACTTTTTCGAATTTGAAAATGAATATTCGTCTATTTTGCAAATCTAAATTTTGAGATGTTACTGTTCTTTTACTTTCGTAATAATGATTAGGTAGAAATGGGCAAATCGCTCGACCTACTTAGAAAGGCGAACGTGCAACGACAATATTGACACGTTAAAAAAAAAAAATAGATGGTAACGACCTTGCGATACGCGGATGCACGTCTCGAAGCTCGGTTCGTTCTCCTCTCGTGCTGTCGATAAACGCGTATCATTTTTTATGGAGTTGCGTTACGAGTACGTATTACGTCGAACGGCTCGTCTGCCCCCCCTCCACCCCTGGGAAGGTCAATGACCGATTTACGAGTTCGCGGTTTTAACGATATTTTTTCATTCGCTACGGACCACAGTGAGTTTTCCGTTTCTTTCTCATGCTAAAGAACTCGGAGTCGTCCACTCTCGCATTGTTATCGCATTATGTCCAACTTTGTCTTAGGTAATACAGTCAAACCTCGACGTTAACAGCGAGCAATTCAGTTTTCCAGAGTGAATTTTAGCACTTTCTTTATTCGGTAACTGACTCAGTAGTTGACTGTAATCATTATTAATTTTGATCGACTCCGCTGTGGCTATATCTTTCAATTAACCCCCTTCATGCAAAACAATATTTTTAGTTACAATCTCAATTTCTCTCGCGTGAAAACAAAGTTCGCTATAATGAGAACGATCAGCCCCGATCGGTTTGCTATAACGAGGTTCCACATAGTATGTAGAGGTAGCGTAACGGTCGAGCCATGACGGCTTTTTTTTTTATTTTTACGGACAGCGAACTCGCATCCGGCAATCGGTATAGGCGTAATCGCGCGGGGTAACTAATATCGTGGTGCATTAGCCGCCTTAACGATATATGGTTACACGCGCTTGTTGAATATAGGTGTATCGGGTGAAATCGTTGCCGTAACCCGGCTCGTTCTATATCAATGTATCCGCGTCAAGAACGTTATACATATATTTTGTACACATATATGAACATTACGGTATATGAGCGTATAATGCGCATATATATACGGATCTATGGATGCATTCTGGGTGGTTGGTCGCGAGAGGGTAGTGCTTCTCAATAATCCCAGCCTTTGAAAAATCTCTCCGAAAATTCGACCGTATCTGTTATTGAGCATCGTGATGGAATTATCATTAGGAGGTTGCGAAATTTGATTTTTTTCTCGTCTCGACGTATTTTGTTTACAATTAGTACTGCTTGGTACGGATCGGAATATGATATTCAAATTGTAATGGATAGCTTATCGCACGTTTTTTTACACTCTTAACCGCATTCCAGATATACACACGTGGCTCGTAAAATCGAATAACGCGTGAGAGAAAGAGAGAGAGAGTGAGAGAGAGAGAGAGAGAAGGAGAGAGAGACAGAAGAAACAGATCGTAAAAAGGGAGGCGCGAAATCGATTTGGGTCAGCCGGACGATTCGTGTATTTTTTTTCCTTTTCAACGGCCTATTGACAACCGATTAGCCAATCTCGCTGCATTATTCATCGCGGTATATGTACATAATGTATAACCATCGTCGATATCCAGCGCGCTATTTTATCTCGCTCGCCAAATCGTAATACGTTGTTCCGCGATATTTTATCGGCTTGGTATCGAGTTTCGCACAGTGATTTTTAAATTTCTTTACATTCTATAAAAATAAACAAATTTGCTGAAATTCCATAAAAAATAATTTATGAATAAAATTAACACGCGTATACGTATGAATACTTTCGATTTAGAAAAAACGTATGCGTATGCGATGAATTAGGAAAATTCTTCGATATCGATACCGGGTTGAATATTATTCATCGATTTTTTTCCGATCGGTATCGCAATCTACTGACAATAATTGAAGTTATTCTCATTAACTTTTTCTCGTACGACGAGCGCTGTTTCTTCCAAATCGTTTCGGTTCTTTTTTACTCGCGAGGACCCGAAGGTGGCCCGTGCGCGGTGATGTTTCGAGAGCACGTGACGCGAGAACGAGATCGCTCGATGTTGGATGGCGGTTCGTCTTCTCGTTTTGTCATCCCTGGAATGTCGCGGTGCGTAGCACACGCGCGTTGTTGCCAACCGAATGCCGTGAAACGAGAACTCAGCGTGCATATATGTATGATACATAGCGACCGAATAGCGGAGATGAAAATAAGGATCGCGCGATAAATCGTACGAGGGCGTCCCGCGATTCCACCTTTTTCCTATTCGTGACTAGAAACCAGGAACTGTTTGTTGGTTGAAACGATTCTATTTGCGGCGTATGCTGCGAAATTTAACTGCTAGAATGACTTAATGAGATTGGGACGAGCATTTTTAATTAGCAGAATAACTCAAAACGTTATACCGTATTAATGAGATAGAAGCATTAGAGTATTTTACGACAAATCTTTATAAATATTAAAAAAGACAACTCCATTCGAAATATCGAAATGATTAAAGCGATGAAAGGTCCAATACATGAAACGTCTTAATGAAGAAAGGAACGCAGTTTAAAAAAATGAAGGGACGAATGATGTTGACGTTGACGTTGACGTTGAGTCGGGTACGTTCTCTCTCTTTCTCTACTGCTCGCTCGCGCAAAACTTGGCATACATGCAATGCCACGTGATTACGATGTCGTCGCTGTTTCTCTTTGCCTTGCTCAACCTAATTCGTCCTCTTGAACAAGATCGCTCCGAGAAAGAGAATACAGAGGCAACGAGGAAGCGATAGAAATTTAGAGAAATCTGAGAGACAGAGAAACTCGAAACGCGTAAGTTTCCGGCGCTTTACGCTCGAGAAAATCGCTCTCCCCGGAATGCCAATACGCGCAATTTTTCATGGAGTAACGATTGAGTTATGATTTATCGAGACAGCTAACTGCGCCTTAATCGATGCAAATTCATTCACCGCTTGTCATAGAAACGTCACATAAAAAGCTGCTCTCCTGGATCGCGAAATGAAACGATATTGTGTAAGGGCTTTTTATTACACGAATAAAAAGAAAAACGCGTGGCTCTTTTTTTACTCGTGTACAAATTGTCAAGAAATAATTGCTTCGTTAAAACAACAGAAATGAGCTCTCGTGTCTCTCGTCGTTCTGACACGTCGAAAATGAATTCAGAGATACGCGTACATCTATGTTTAATTATACGTCTGGCAGAGAGGCGACTTACGACGTTTAAGATCAGAGGCACTGATAATTCCGATTTAATTATGCTCTCTCGCTCGAAATTCAGGAGGAAAGGTCTGGGACGAAATTTTGCGCTGGACAAAACGATTCGCTTGTTCGAGCGCTTTACCGTTTGATACCGCTGTTTGAAGATACTTGGAATTAAAAATAGTCTAGTTTTGCTGTAAGAAACATCATAGGATACCTCAAACGAAAGATGAATTTTTCAAACACGAGAACCAATTGGCAATTGCTCGTAGCACGATGCAATTCCGATAACAATATTCAAAACCGATACAATCACTCTCAACTCAATCAGGAAAAATATTTCAGAGCGTGACATCCGGCGTTCGTAACTCTCGACTGTAAATAAATTTTTCGCTCTGCCATACATAAAGTTCAATTTCTCGAACGATTCTGAGAGCTCTCTCAATGACATAATAGTCCCACTCTACTATTGAGGCGCGATTCATTGGATTAGCCGGCGGCGAACTATTTCGCGGTCGTCTGCCCCGCGCGAGCGAGCCTCCTTCGTGGCGCGAAATAGTTGAGCTTGAAGATTTTCGCAAACTGACGCGAACTTCGTTCATTTGACCTCTCACGCTCGAACTGTCTACCGAGTGTTAACAACACACCGACCGGCGTGAGAAAATTCAAACGAAAGCGAGCTTTCACCCGACCCTTTCGTCCCAATTCCGTCCTCGGATTAACCGCCCTAAGAGGGTTAGGGTTGTTGTAATTACTCATTCATTAAGATTATAGTATCGTGAGATCGTTGAATGCCAGCATTTTACGGTATAGATAAACCTCGTTCTGATAAATGAATACAGCAAACATTCACTTTTACTTTTCGTGTTAGAGAAAATTGGAATTGACATCCCATTATTTATTTATTTTTCTTATCAAAAACCACAGAAATTTTTCTAAAAACCGCAATAAGGACTCGACAGGATCGAACAAGGTGAATTCAACAGGGTGTAAGTGGGACTCGACGACAAATCAAATTTTTTTAACATTGAGGTGCTAACGCGACAGGGGCAATATATTCCGCGTATCGAACCTTCAGATCTCAGCTGGCTTTTCGAACTCCACGAACTCTCCAATTTCCTACCGAAATTCTCGTATAGGTCTTAGCGCACCCACAACTTCCGGCGCGATCAACCGTCGCACAAATCTTCTTTTCCTCTCTTCTCTTTTTGAAATACACTCTCGCGAGAGCGTTCGCAAAGCTGAGGTGCCCGGCAGCCGCCGCCATCGATCTTTCGGCACCCAGTTTCAGATTTCAGTGTCGGATTCGCGCCCCGGCGCTCCCGAGGACCCCCGTAATGTCGCGCGTGCGGAGGACCGGCACTAAACTTTTAACGAAATAGAGATACCCCTGTATTCTCTCTTCCATGCACGAAAACCGAAATTCGGGCTTGTAGGTTCTGAAGAAAAAGGGGAGAGCTCGCTTCTTCTCGGAATGTCGTGGAAATTTAGAATTCGCCGCCAACTTGACCGGGATATAACTCATCCGAGAGTGCTAGATGTCCTAGCGATGCAAATTGAGACCGAACTTGCATTTCGGCTTTCTCCTACCTAATTATTTATCGACTCGTAAAAATGTCATTGAAATACTTTAAATCCCTTCACTCTCTTAAAATTTCATAATTTAAAGATTCTTCGGAAAAAGAAAAATAGAGAGACGTAATAATTCAGTTAATGCTCTCATGAATCGATTGACAAAGTGATAACCCGTCGCGTAAGGAGGGTACGAGGCTCCTGGCGATGAGGAGCGAGGAGACACGAAAGCAAAAGTGAGCGTTCGGAGCGGGAGGACCCCCTCTTGTCTGAGCCCTCGCCCGATACATAACTCACATCAGGATCGGACAGACGGACGATCGTCTTCTACCTCGACTCGACGATCTACATTCTACGTGGCGTGAACTCTCACCACGCCTCGTCCGAATAAATTTACATGCACCGACCCCGGATCGGTCGGTCTCTACGAACGACGCGAGACCGGCGCCTTCGCGGAGGAAAAAGAGCCGAGTCGTGAGAGGTGGATGAAATTATGCGTGCCGAAGTGCGCTCAGGTGTCTCCGTGGGTGTTGAATCGTCGAACCGCGAAAATTCGATAACAATAATCGAAGCAAAAGCTTAACCATTGGACAAATTTACTTAAAATTTGATAGATAAACGAATGGTATTGTTAAATGTACTCGCCATGAAAATTGTCGCTTAAATTGTCTCTTTAATTTCATGTATCTGAAGTTTCCATCGTTGTAGCCCAATGATATTTCGAAAAATTTTTTTTTTCGCAAAACAAGTTCACACATCTTTTTAAAATACACAAAAAAACAACGGAAAAACACATTCATGAAATAATTTTTGGTAATTTTTGACCAAGTTGGACACGGATGACCAACTTGGACACGGATAGCCAACTTGGTCGAAAATGGCCAAAAATTATTTCATAAATGTGTTTTTCCGTTGTTTTTTTGTGTATTTTAAAAAGATATGTGAACTTGTTTTGCGAAAAAAAATTTTTTCGAAATATCGTTGGACTCCAACGATGGAAACTTCAGTTACATTTAATTTCTCATTTAGCGATGTTAGTCGATATAACCTCGTTAAAGTGAACTGTAGTTACAATATCATAACGAAATCCATTCCAGAGCAAGTGAAAATTTGTCAAGTTCCAAATGAATTATTCCGAGATGTAAATCGATCGTGAATAACACGATGTAACATAGATACGAGTGCGATTTAGATTATCATGTCGTAATAAATGACGGGGCGTGAATTGCAAAGGAGGGATTAGGGACGAGAACGATCTAAACGATCTTTGGTAGCTAAACGCTGAACGTAAGCTTGTCGTATGAATAAGCATTCGGGGTGGGTACATAACTCACTTGGGTGACTGCTTCGCTACGCAGGATATACATGTCATCTATAAATAAACAAATAACAATACGCGAGGTCCTGACTCGTCCTTATATTCTTGGAAATCGAGAAAATTCGAGGATCGAAAATTTCGTTATGCGGGTGGTTATCTGGGGTTAATCGGAAAAACGAAATTTTTCATCGGAAGGGGCTGGATAGCTGAAGGTTACTAATGGCCCAGTCTTATGATTTACATATTCGAGACTCGACAGTGAGAGAGGAGGATAAAGTGTATTAAAAACAGCAAAACTGACAAATCTTGGCTCCAAGAGAACGTCTACTTACCATAATTTAGAGTCTGTCGTCACATCAAGCCGTATTTGCGCAGCTCGTTCGCTTCGTACGCTTCGTACGCTCTAAACTCGCCGGTGAGATCTCGCCGCGCGCTGGTGGGCGGCATAACTCACGCGGAGACGGCGAACCGAAGATCCCCCTGATGCGATTTAGCGTTCGCGAGTCGCGCTCGTTGTATTTGCATTCTCCGCACGCGCGCGAATCGACTGTAAACACTCCGAGAGTGAGAACTCTGATCGCATACTCGAGAAGTTGTTCTTCTGTTACGATATTTAATTTCATAAAGAACATTTTTTTATTTCAACAGTTTGATAATCTTGCCATTTTTAATTAGAGTACAAAAATAATTCAATATCTCATAGTAGCGTTGTTATAAAAATCTCTAGATTCTCAATCGATCGGTCTATAGTAAAATCGCACGCACTCTACTCAATGACTCTTCAACGAAAGTTTTACAACTTCAATCATTGGGTCTTCCTTCGAACCTTTTCTTTCAATCAATTCGACGGTATCAATGAAGAGCATCGACGAAAACAGTGTTGAAAACTGTCGTGCAACGAGAGAGCAGGCGCACTTTGCGAAGGACGAATGTCAAGTGCAGTATCGCAGGGCAAGTAGAGTTATTGTCCAAAGGTTAACGCGAAAATTGACGGCCGTGTCGAACGATCTCGAGGCGCGTACGAGAATAGCGATACGCGCCGAGTGAGCTAATCCCATTGAATTGGTTCGACGTTGGGTCACCGAGTCTAACGACATCTGTCGCGTACGTCGTTCAGTTGCCACTCGCGGCACGCGTGTTAGCTCGCGACGGAGTAAGTACTCGTGACTTCGATCCGAGAAGTTGCCGGAAAAAAAGCGAGCGAGCTGATTGGGAGGGATAAATGTGAGTCTGACATTTTTGTGGCATCCTCTTCGTGGATGATATATGGCCCTCGAGCAGGTGGAACGTATCGTTTTATACGAATTGATACGTGCTCGGGTTTTACGATCGCGAAGATGGTGCGAAGGTCTCGTTACTCGAACATCTACTTTCATTTCGTTATACTTATTTGATGAAGTTAGGGAGCGCGTATTTATATCCTCATTTTGCCGTACCGCAGAAACCGGTCATTCACCTCGAGTGTAATCGTATGATAATCGTTACATGTATTCGCGTCAACTATTACGTGAATCGTGATTTACGATTAATTGAAAATACTCGGAGCTTCTGTTTCACGTGTCCGTAACGCGCGCTAGCCTGCCATAAACTTGACTCCGGCTCGACCTCGTTAATTCCGACAGTTCAATAAACGAAGCCGAGAGTTGATTCGAGTGTGAAGAGATCGAAAGTGAGAGAAAGAGGAGGGAGCGCAGGCACGTAGCTACAATGTGCGCTCGCTCACAAATAATCTGCTCTCTCACAATGCGAGAATCGGAAGGTGGATCTTTTGTCGGAGATTTCTTCGACTACGTTAACAAACAATGCGAGCGATTCTCAGGAAAATAGGTCACAGTATTAAACGCTTGCTAACACTGCCGCTTGAACATTTTCACGGCTTAGCGTCGTAATACTCTGACGCCTCGCAGGGGCGGCATTTTTTCATCCCATTCGCTCTTTCATTCTAGTGGGTTACACACATCACACCTACGCACGATGCTTCGAATTCCATCCTGTACCCTTCTATTCTCAAAATTTTACCACTTTTCGATAGTTCCAATATATCAAAAAGAAATAAATAATTTTGAAATACATAATTACGGATTAAAATTTCCCTCGCTTATTCACGGTTCGAATGTTCTTCACATAAAATTATAATTGCTGCAGGGAGGTAAAATGGGCGAAACTATGTTTTTGTTCCTGTCAAAATGTTATCGCTCCTGAGCTTGGCTTTTTGTGTCCATTCAATGCAGCCTTGCCACATTCAGACCCATTTCACGGATGATGCATTGGGTCGGTATTTTGACATCGAACGTCGATAAAGCGAAACCGATAGATAACTGAAATCGTCTATTATCGTGTTAATTAATGCTATTAAGTTTGTCTCATCTTATTATTGATCTACCTCGATGATTTTCATTTTACCAAAACGTTGCTATATTTAGCAGGTACTTATTCGCGACGAAAGAAGAAATTTTATTGAGTCGGTTTATCGAAAACTCTTCAATTTTCTATTCGAAATTATTAATACTGTAATAATTATTAGTGGATGACGAAGTTATCCGATTCGCGCCGGTAGAAATCAAAGGGCCGTCTCACTCCTCCTTTTTTTCCGTGTGAGCGCGTAAGCCAATCGATTACGAACTGTCTCGCGCGCGGACCCTCTCGGTCCAGCCTCTTTTAATGATGCATTAGCGTCGTGTTTTGACACGGAACGGCGGCAACTGACCGCTCGGAGTATCCCTCCTCGCCTTTCCTTCTTTTATCACTTTTCGTCGAGTGGAACGCGAACCGTGCGATCACGAAGATTTTAAGCCGTTCCAAGGTGAAAACCTATTTGGGAATGGAAACCTATTTTGCCTTCGCTTCTCTATAGATTTTTAACGAATCATAACTAATCTCATTTATCCCTCATAATTATCGCTGATTAACCTTTCACGGATTTCAATGACAATATCGTCGAAATTTCCCGACGCGAATGTTAAACAGTAGGCTGGAAAAATTGGAGCTGTTATTTTCGAAAGAGAAAGACCGACACACCGAATTCCTGAAATATTTTTCATAAACCGATACTTGGGCCCACCTCGAAACGAATTTATTATCTAATGTCGCTTGATCCGATTTATCGTTCCCAGGTTTCGATTTATATACATCGTTTCGTGACGCTGGTGTGCGCGAAAGGGATCGGCAGATAGATATCGAGGAGCTTCGTTCCTTATGAGAACGCCAAAAAAACAAGAGGTTGAAAGGAGCCTCTATGCCGAGTAGGTCAATAATTAACAGCGATATGGTTCGTGTCTTCATTAGTGCTTGTTCATTAGATCTTTTTCGATATACAATTTATAAGTAGATAACAACTTTAAATTTTCGATGATAACATAAAAATAGGAATAAACAAAATAAAACGATAAATAAGGTACGAAAATTAATAATGAACTTGTGTAGTATTTGTGTTATTTCTCTCGATATGACTGGTTCGTAATATAACAATCAGGTATCCTAGATCGATACGGATAAATTATCATTGATTTCTGGGGGTGGAAAGAAAAAGGGAGGGTAGGAGAGGGAGCAATCGTAGCAAGGAATGTCACCGAAATCACGGCTTATCGAATGGACGGATCTGCCAGAGGCAAGAGAGAGAGAGAGAGAGAGAGAGAGAAAGAGAGAGTGAGAGAGAGTGAGAGAGAGAGAGAGAAAAAAAAAACTAGATCCTCTCGGTGCTGTTGGGCTATATGGCGCCCCATGGACACGGTAGGACCACACGGGTGTCCGCAACACGCCCATGACCCGCGCCTCCGAAAAATCCTGCCTCGGTGAGCCCCGACGCCCCTTTCTCGGACTGCATTCGTAACGAGATCTTGCGGGGCACTCGCGAGGGGAACCCACAACATCGACAATGAAAAAAGCATCGTCGATTGTTTCGTGAATTCATGAGACCAGGATGAACGACTTTATCTCATATTTCGATGTATCTGAAGTTTCCATCGTTGGAGTCCAACGATATTTGGAAAAAATTTTTTTTCGCAAAACAAATTCACATATCTTTTTAAAATACTCTTGAAACAACGGAAAAACACATTTATAAAATAATTTTTGAACAAAATTTTTAACACGGCTATCCGTGTCCAACTTGGTCAAAAATGATTTCATAAATGTGTTTCTCCGTTGTTTGAGAGTATTTTAAGAAGATATGTGAATTTGTTTTGCGAAAAAAAATTTTTTCAAAATATCGTTGGACTTCAACGATGGAAACTTCAGATACATATATTTCG
This sequence comes from Goniozus legneri, assembly GCA_003055095.1. Lineage (NCBI taxonomy): Eukaryota > Metazoa > Arthropoda > Insecta > Hymenoptera > Bethylidae > Goniozus > Goniozus legneri. The sequence continues at coordinate 511,377 of NCVS01000112.1, forward strand.
TACGGTTATTCTGCTCTGCAACGTTGTAAAAAATGATATCATATGATAGCTGATACAACATTCCATAATTACAAATCCAGTTATCATTCGGTCCTGCCGAATCGAACGTAGACGTTTCGTTATCCGGCCGCAATTTGTCGTAATTTCTCTCGCGAATTGAATCAACAGACAGGCTCAATCGCGAGGGAAGATAAGAGTAGGTTCGTACAGGGGAAAGTTATGGAGAGGGAGTCTCGCTCTTCTTCGCGATGACGTAAGTCATTTAATGCGTACCGTTTGACACTCGTAACGAAAGCCGCGCGTGGCGCGGGGAGTGGCAAAAGGGGGCAGTCGAGATCGACAGAAAAGTCACGTTCGCACAAGTTATCGCTTCTCTCCTCGATTACCGTAGGAAGAGTTTCAACTCTTTCTCTCTTGGATCATCGATTCACAAGTCGATAAATCATTTTTTCCTCGCTAACGAACCAATTGTAGAACATTTTTCACACAACGTCTGTACCACGAGCGCGTGTGTCGTCGATACAAAAGTCAATTTTCAGGTTGTCCGATTTCTCAGTTTTGCTTCCTACCTCTAGTTACCGTTCGCTGACGCAATGTATTCATCCCTATAAAAAATAAAAACGATTCGATGGGGTGAGAGAGCATTCGTTGGTTCGATATGCCTCCTGCTCTATCGGTTTCCATCCATCACACCGAACTGATTTTATCTGAATGCGATATACGCAACCTGTGTGGCATCCTCAGAAGAAGAGAAACCATATCGGTATGTCCACGTTCGACTCTTTTCTCTCTCCTATTGTTTTTCGTTCTGAGATTGAGTCCCGAATGGTATCACTGCTCAGTTGTCTCCGATCTTTCAAATTCATGTGTTTCGGATTGAAGATAGGGGCTTCCAAATTCCATACAAAAAATTACTACCAAGGTGAATTAATACTTATGTTAATTCGTTAAAATTAGCTTTACATCTTGTACAACTAGTTGTATCAGCTGATTCCAAATCAGGTGGTTAAAACTAAGATTTATAAATACATAGTTCTTATTTTTACACGCGTTCCATGAAAGGTTCTCGGTAGATTATGGTTTTCATTCCTCGAAGGAGAAGAGAAAAGAAGTTTAAGTAATGCTACAAAGTTGAATGGAATTCGAAATACAGAAAAAGAGCCGCAACGTTCCACAAAGTGTGTATCGTGATATATGAAATGTTTATAAAGTATCGGTCTTTATGGTCAGCCGGATGACAGAAATGTCCCATTACGCGGCCTGTACTATTCGGTATGGCGCGAAGGAAAAATATCGGTTATTCCGAAAGTAATACCGCTGGGAGGTCTAGGATCTTAGACGATACGTAGGTGGTACCTTCGGTCCACTCAGAAAAGTGGGATAAATTTATGATTTCGTACGCACCTAGCGCACGCTCCTCATTCTCTTCTTTTGGTAACTGCACTTTCCTGTCTGACTTCGTTCTTCTTTCGATACTCTTATTGGAATCGAAGCTCGTCTACATATTCGAAAGATTGAAAAAATATTATTTTGTCCAACGTATGTAAATGAGAATTTTTTTCAAAGTACAAGATCTTTGATTCGAAATTTTTAGTTTTTACTCGTGCTTCTTTATTAATTTGATGAAAAAATATGTTCTTGTTGAAAACATGAAGATTCCATCGCTTCCTGATCGAATGATTTATAATCTCGGTCTGGATACACATTTGCAAATCAAATACTGGATCTGAGAATCTGGTAGTTTGCGAACGAACGCGCGAATCTGTTTACGAAATTCACCCCGATATCGCCAACGATCCATCAGTGACAAATTTCGTTCCGACCGTGCGAGTTTTTTGGCTCGGCTTCTTTTTTCCCGTCGAAAAACGAAAGTCTCCAGGAGTTTCTGACGCTCGGGACGAGCCAGCGACTTTCGACCGAATCGACAAAGAAAAAGGATTTACATATTTTAATAACGGCGGTGTAATACGTTCAGTTGATTCGTGGAATTCCTAATTTTGCCTGGAGCTTCGAATGCTTGCGCCTGTTTCAATCATTTTCGGTTAGGGTTAGTAAGAAATTCAAGTTCTCTCATAGGGAATTTTTTTAACAAATTTTTTTGCAATATGTGGTGAAACTAAACTCCCCATAAAATTGTAATAAGAGTAATTCGCACTCTATAACGAGATTCCACGGAATTCCTCGCCATTTCTCATACGACATTCAAGCCGAGAATGACATTATCGCCGATCCGATTGGCGCGTCGAAAAAGGAATCGAAATTTTTTTCCTATGCCCAAGCTGCAACGTTATTCTCCCTTTTTATTCTTAAATATGTCGTCAACGCGTGCCCAGCTGAGGCTCGAGACGTAAAAACGTGTATATTATGTAGATTTTATCATCTCCCTCCGATCGCGCCGTCTCGCTTCGGAAAAGGCAGAAAGAAATTCGATCTAGGCGAGCGTAGTTCGCGGGGGAGTGCGGGACGCGAGCTTAGCCTCTCTATTTGGCCGTCGGTAAATAATCCGCGCGCAAGCCCGGACAGAATGAAGCGTTATATCAATCCCGTGCTGAGAATATCGCTTATAAATAAATCGAGAGGTGGATTCCGCGTCCCCGTCGCGGTATTCGCGTAATCACTGTTATTAGGGTAATCGTTTATTAAGGGCGAATAGGGAGAAAAAGCGGCTCGCGTCGAATTATCCTGCCTCGCTCACGCACTCGCGCGTCAGTCGCGGAGAGTAACGTATATAAATTCGAGTCCGGCTGTAATGAAGACGAAAGAGCTCTCCTCGTCGGGCGAACCTAATTGGCCGAGAGGAAGCTCGATCTCGGCGGAATATTTCTCGGCAGCGGGATCTATAAAAACAAGTCCGACACTTTTACTTTCGATTCGGGGAAAATACGAGAAGATAAGCCAAAGAGGAGCAGAACTTCCCCGCACCGCTGTTATTAAATAAAACCGGATAACCGATGAACCCCGATGCCGCCCGACATTTTTACAAGCTCCCCTTTTTTTCATTCTTCGTTTTATACGTCGTCGAACGCACTCGCGTCGGTGAATTTGTCGCGCAATTTGCATGCGTAATGCAACCCCGAGTCGCGAAATTTCGCTACTGACATTGTGCCGAACGGTCGTTTCTCATACGTAACTGAATTTAATCGAGAGCGATCGATCGGCCCTCGGGATCCCCTCGCGATTATAACTATTACGTCTTTTCACTTAATACCGTACATTGGAATTTATAAACAAATTAGATTTTCGCTGATTTTTCAATATGCAATTAGGGTAAAAAATGACTCATAGGTTGCGTTAGGTTTTATTCTTTCTTTAGTTGTTTAAATTGATTGGAATTCTTAGTTGACACTTCAACCCAGAAAATCTGTCGGCGTGTATTTTTGATTCGTTACATCCCACGTCATTGTGGAGGCATGATCACCTCCGGCTCATCGCCACGTTACGTTTTATTTTTAAAAATATATGCTTTTTTGAACCTTGTTTTGCACTATTATATTTTGTGCCACACCCACCCTCGAAGGTGGATGTCTCGAGATGATTATAATGTTATCCCTTCGATCGGAGACGACCGAAACTCGTTAAGATATACAAACAATGGCGTTCATTAGGGAGCACACGAGTAATTGGTCGGTATTCTTTTCTACAAATAAAAAATCAAAACTCGTTCACCCTCCGACGATATAAAGTCTTGCATGAATAATATATTCTTTAAATGAGAGGTAATATTCACCAGGTTGCGTTAATTTTTCACTTGTTTACCTACACTTCTTCATATTTAAAAAAAAATGATTTTTTTCTATTTTGATCTCTAGAAATAGAATATGATATCTAGAAATAGAACATTTAGTAGAAATATCTACAAGCCCGGCTAGCTCAGTCGGTAGAGCATGAGACTCTTAATCTCAGGGTCGTGGGTTCGAGCCCCACGTTGGGCGATTTTTTTTCCCGTCTCGAGCTACCGACGTCTTACTTTCCTTCGAAACTCTTCATTTCTTTTTTTTTTTTCAAATTACGGAGCTGCTTCTCAGATGTACTATTGAAAAGGTTTAGAGAGAATTAAACACAAAACTATTCTTTTAATTACAATGAATAGTAATTTAAAAGAATCTAATCTAATTCTGGTATTATCCGGAATAGTATTAGCTCGGCGGTAATGATGGCAAAAGGTCGGTGAAGTATAGTGAGAATGATCGTAAAATGTGATGCGATAAGTTAATACGTAATAAAATATGTGAATTAGCGTAGTTTACGTAAAACAGTCATTAAATGTTCTTTATCGCGATTCTTTTTCAAAAATCTCAAAAACATTGCGAGTAGATACGGAGATACATTACATCGTATGAAAATTCCGTCCGTCATTAGCAGCGAGCTCGTGTAGGTACGTCAAACTCGAATGGGTTTATCCAATTTTTCATTCGCCGGGTGATAAGAGAGAGTCCGAAAATCTTTCCAAGACTTCCGGCGTTAGTGGGTTTCGTCGTTTCGCCCCGTTTGTTATCGATCTCCAGTGGTCAGTGTCGCTACCGATTCGAGTCCTAATCTCGGCTGAAAAATGTCGAGCTCGGTCAGCTGGCGCCCGCCTAATCTATGTCAGAGAGCACCGGTTCACGTTCGCGTACCGATCCAGTGCGTAGCTATCTGCCACGTCATTTTTTCTTCATCCGTCAGCGAGCGGAGATAACGCGCACCTTTTGTTTCGAGTGACGAGTCTCCCCTCGTAATGGCTCTCTCCAAAGGAATCAACCACTCTCCTAGTGTACTTATGTTTTCTCTCCGATGGCACTTATTCCGCGCTATCTCGAGAAAGATATTTCACATTTCGGATCGTCCGATCGATATATATCCCAGAGAGCTTCCTAGCTTCGAACAATGGACGTTGGAAAAATTCTCCGAGACCTCCGTGGAAATTCAATCTAGAGATCGGCCGATCCTATTCCGACTCATTTACAATTTGATTGGAGTGTCGACATTAACGGGACAAACAATATTCACCTACGTCATTCTTTTCTTGGGATAGTCGGTCAATGAAAGGAAGCCCCTATTCGATCGTAATTATACAACATCGAGTTTTGAATCGCTTTACATTCTTTATCACTCCACAGAATCGGGATACCCAGAGCTTTTTACGTTTTGTAATCCCCTTGAATGAAAATGAACAATACTTACTATATTTAACTTACTATAATTTTCTTATTCCTCCATATCACGGAACTCGACTGTGGAACTGCTGAAAATTAATAGATATCAGACATATTGATTCAAGCGAATCTGGCGTTACGACTATTGAAGTGTCTAGAAAAATCGATTAATCGGACGAAACTCATTTCAATTAAGATTACCATAACGAAACTCGACGGTAAGAGAGAATGAGAAAGAGAGAGAGGGAGAGAGATGATCTCGATCTCGATCTCGACCTTGATCGACGTTCGTCCGATTTTATTGTCTTTTTATTGTTGGCGTTTCGCAGCTGGCTCTCGATCGATCGGCCGATCGTTGCAACGACGTATAACCCCCGACATCCGGTGCGAATGGGACGCCCTGGCGGCCTCGGCGCAGAATGAGAAGACGAAGGAGATGCCGAGGCGGAGAGAGGCGCGGCCGATCGTTAAGGCCGATCTTAGCTGCGAGCGCGAGACCGGAAGTACACGAGTAACGCACCCGCGATAACGGGAGGTGAGCTGTCATTGGTCGATTTCACTCTTCCGAGCGACGGAATGTGGAAGCTTTAAACTTCAAAGAGCGAATAGAAATTTCAACCTACAGCGATTTCACACCCCTGTTACGATTTTTATCACTAAACAGCCAATAACTCGAAAGCATTTCGCTATCGTGTCGTAGCTAAAAATAATTCAAACTTAAACTTCTTTAATTCCCTGAAAAGCCCAGTGTCGAATGATGGTTAATACTAGAGTATTATTTTTTTCAGACAAAAGAATTAAAATTCTTTTCACCCGTTGATTCCACCTCTCCCCCTCGGATCTCGGCACCAACGATCAAGACGCGATAATTATTTCGTTCTTCCCCATTTTTCCGCAGGTCTGTATCGCAGGTGTTCGCGTGCCGCGCTCGGGCCGAGTTTTCCGATTCCTTCCCCGTCGTATCAACCGGCCCCCCCTCTCTAAGCCAATAAAAGAAGAGCGGCGCGCGCGCGCGTTCCTAGGATTCCCGCTGGGTCCGGATCGGAGCGAAGACACGCGATCTCGCCGGCGTAAAAACCGCGAGTGGAATACAGCCGCGACTCGAGGAAAAGAGGCGAGAAGGACGAGTAAAAGAAGGAGCGTCGAAGCCGAGCGAGATAGATAGCGATAACGAGTCCGGGGAGGTAGAGTGCTTTGGAAAAAAAAGGGTGAGCGAGAAGAGGAGAGACATACAAGCGGCCGAGTGGTGGGAAGTCGAGGCGCGTGGACCAGGAGGAGCTACGCTGACAGTGGTAGTGGCGATGACGGCGCGGTAGTCGTCCAAGATTGTTCGCCAGCCTCAGCCTCTGCTCTTTCGGACCCGTCCTCGAGAAAAAAAAGAGGAAAATTCGCGTCGGGAAAATTGGCCGAAAAATTGGAAAAACGAAAACTGGCTGTAGATCTACCCCGCGATATCGTTTGGACTGGGAGAGAGAGGAGAGAGAGAGAAAGAGAGAGAGAGAGAGAGAGAGAGAGAGAGAGAGAGAGAGAGAGAGAGAGTAGGACGAGTGCCGCAGCAGCGGGGCAGCAAGCGAGGCACACGACGTACAGCAGCCGGCGCCGCTCGGCCAGCAGCCACCACCGCCGCCGCCGCGCAGCGGCACTCGTTCCGTGTGGTTTCGTTTCAGTAGTATCTCGGACGCCGCACCGGCACCATCCGAAACACCCGACTCGGCACGCGCGAGAGAGGCCAACGCGCCTCTACCACTTTCTGCGATTCTCGCTCGATTCTCGTTGCGATCGATTTGCTCTCTCCCCATTCCAACCCCTCATCTGGAATTAAGTTTACAAGTGAGACTTCGAGTGCAATTCTTCCGTACGTCGGTCTACGTCTACCGGGACTGTGCTACAGTGATAGAGTAACGCGCGAAATAAAAAAAAAAAAATTGTGTCACGCGATATAGATGGGCCGAAAAGGTGAAGGATCGATGGGAGGTGCGCTTTGGTGTTGCGCGGGTGGTCCTCGCCACGTGCGCGATTTATAATGATTCAGTGATTCCGATAGATCCGCGAGTGATACAGTCCGAGTTGGTATCGCAGAACGAGAGAATTCTGGGGTTGAACGGATTCGACGTGACCTCCGTGACTCGAGTCATGGTTCAGAAATTCTACTGAGGAGTTGCGGAAAAACGAAAAGAGTCGTGCGTGCGCGGAGTGCGCGCGCGTGAGCCGCAATAATGCGAGAGTCTCTGAGGGCCGCGAGACGCGAAGAAGGGACGGCTACGGTGGACCGGACGAGGGTCGTCGAGATCGTTCTCCGAGGGTACTGAAATCGCGAGAGAGGCCTCCGAAGAGAGACAGGGAGAGAGAAGAAAATCAGTCGAGAGAGAGAGAGAGAGACAGGGAGGAACGAAAGGAGAGAGAGAGAGAGAGAGAGATAAAAAGAGAGGAAGAGGCAAAGGTGATGGGGCTCTGAGAAACTTGCGGATCGGCGAGTGCACCGATTCGCGAGCACGACGGGACAAGAAATTTAGCTTGGAGGGAGAGCGTCATGCCCGGTGCGATCGACACGGGCGGGCCGAGGGTGCTGCACCGTTGCGAAGCAGGCTGCGCTTACCGGAAGTGGCGTGGTACCGCGAGTGGTAGCGCCGCGAGGCCTGTTAATCTCCCACTGTGTGTCCTCGCGATCATCGTCGTCGCGCTCACAGACACTGTCGCGGCCGTCCCCATCTCAGAGCTGATCGGCGCGGGCGGCATGAGGGCCGAGAGATCGGCAAATTTGTCGCACATTACAGGCGCGTCGAGAAAGATTCAAATGTACATTAAAAATCGACATTTGCAAATTCTACCGGACGGAGCAGTCAATGGATCCAACGACGATACATCCGACTACAGTGAGTACGCTTGAATTTGTTTGTCGAATTAGATTTTCCGTTGCATTCTAGATTTACCGTTACTACTTTTCTCTTTTAACGCCACTCGAGCGGTATTCGTTCATACCGGGAATGAAAATTGTCGAGCACCTTCGAGTTTCGTTCAGATTGAATTTTTCTAATAATTTATTTTGTCGTTGCGCAAAAATTTACGATTGTTCCACTCGAATCGAGTCGCAGAATCGGTACGGTATAAAGAGTTTAATTTGACGTAATAATCGCCTAACGTTTTCTCTCGGTGAGTGTAATTTACGTACAAGGTGACTCCGATAAGACAAGTAATAAAAATAAGAATCCAGCTAAATATTCGGATCCATATATGCAAATGAATATTCAGCTGATTCGATATTTGGGGAAATTTGGGGAAACCTTATCGATCGAAATTGACGAATGTTTTTCGAGTTTGGGTGGAACCAATATCGGCTCATCCTCGGCTCGCGCGATCGAGCGTTGCATAAGATCAGACGTGACTCCGGTCTGAATCACAGAGTACACACTCGACTCTTTATTCGGGATCCCGGCGAGGGAACCGAAAAGAATCGATAGCGGGGAATCGAGGAAACGTCGATAACTGCTTTATCGGCTCGCGACTCGGCTGCGTATTCACCGCGATTCCCACTCGACCGGTTTTTGAATCGAGAGAAGGTGGAAGTACGGATGGAAGAAAAAGGAAACTCGCGTAACCCCTCTGCCGTTCATACGCGCTCGTGGAATTGCGCGACCGTGTTTTCGCCTATCGAGCGAAATGTGACTTCGCGGTGACCTCTGACCCATTCGCGTTACAGTTTCGACGACGCCGGAAGTCCCGATAGGCCGTGGCGTAATTTACGAGACGATATCTCATTGTTCGCTGCTCAATGGTAGACGAACGCTCGAGCCGATAATTCACCGTACCGTTGGACGTTAGCCGGGAGAAATTCCGATAAACGCGAAAGCGAGAAAAGCGACCCGCGCGAGATCGTACGAGCCCAAATTGAGAAAATAATTGACGGTGAATGTGCGACCTTGACGAGCCAGTTACGCTCCGATTTCGACTTCCGCGACGACCTCGATTTTTACGTCGCACCGATCAGTCAAGTATCATCGATCTCGAATCGTGCTTTTGAAATTCGCACGAACCGAAATCTCACCTCGGAGATAATAATTTTATGAAAGAACTCGCAATGGCGAACAAATGCTATTCACGCATTGATAAATTTTTATGAAATCCTCGTCAATTCAAATTTCTCTCGAGAAAATCGAACTTATCGGTCCGATAACGCGCCGACGGTAATTCATCTCGAAGCGTAAAAATCGGTGTATCGTTCGAGCGGAAGAGTCTCTATCGAGCGAGATACCCTCGCGAAAAGCAAACGCGCGCGAGCGAGCGATCAGCTGTTGCGGTCGCCAGATTGTGTTCGCGTATACGTACGGCCACTCGCCGCGGTTCGGTGAGAGTACCGCAGGCGCCAAATAATCCGTAAATTTTACGCCTCGTACGATTCGCACGGAAGAGTTGCGTTTCTTCGTCTGACAATGAAGCCGTATCGTTTACGGTAAAGTTGTCGAGTTTTCGATAAAATATTTTTCTTTCAAAAGTTGAAGATTATCGCTGAAATCAAGCGAGACGTATTCTCTTCACACGTTACGGTAGAAAATCTTTCACTCGAAATGTAGGTACGCGGATGAAGTGCACGAAGTGCATCGACCGGCGAAAACGACCATGAAAACGCCCAATGGCGATTGGTGTCGATTAACCCTTCACGGTACGACCTCGTTTCCTTCTTACCTAAGAGCCGATGGAATTTCGCAACTTTCGATTTCTTATTTTCGTTGGTATTTTTCGTCGTCATTAAATGAGTTTAGTCGATGTCGCCAGTGCCAAGAATACGCTCTAAAACCCTGACGTTCACTCAACTGGCGCGTCGAACCTTTGTCGGGTTCGATCGGTTAGTTTAATTCGGCTTCTTTAAATTTAAGCGGCTAAATCAAAGCCCGAGGTGAGAACAAGAGAAGCCGTTTCGTGTTCATCCACGCCTCGTAATACGCGCGCGAATCTAATTAAACTCCAAAATATTCCGAATCGAGGATTCTCGAGAGACGTGTAATTTTTGTTTGAAATTTGTTCGATAATTTTTCTCGTGGTTTATCTGTATATAGGGCATGAATATTTATTTGGAGTATTCGGACTTTCGGATGTGTTCGAAAGAATTCTCAACCTAACTTACAGCCGCATTTCTCACACTGCAAAATAAGATCGTTCACTCGATCCAACGTGTCGTGTTTTTACGTAGAGTTTGAAGAGAAATCGACACGACGGAAGATCGATCGAAGCAAAATGGCCAACCCTCCCCTCTGTAGATCGGGATCAATCAGAGCTGGAATTCTAACCGGTAGGAATCTCGTGCATCCTAGTTCTCATTCGTGTACGAAGACGCGGGACACGCGTCGCTTTCCCATATACGCCGCGCATCGGAATCGCATCGGATCAAACGCTCGCTTACCGAAGGACGGAAAAAATTGGACGCACGTAACGGTTAAGGTCATCGATCGGGTCGAACGGTTGTGTCGCGTCTCACCGAGTTTTTGTCGAAAAAATACCTCGTTATAGCGAACTAGATTTATAGGTTTCGGAGCAAATTTTGTGAATAACAGCGAGTTCGAATTGATAAAATTTTATCTAACAAATCTTTTTGTGACGACCGGAATGTTGGAAAAGTTCAATGTTGTGAGCTTCCACGTAACGAGACTCGTTAAGAAATTTTCCGAAACGACTGAACCGGAAGCGAGGAAAGCGCATCTCGATTTCGGGCAATCTCTCTTTTAACGATCTTACCATCGAATATCATTAAGATAAAAAGAGGAAAGAAGAAATAAAAAGTAGAAACGGAAGGTGGAAAGCCCGGTAACGGACCGATAAAATGCCTGGGCACAAATGGCGTCATTAGCTGACGAGTGTCTGACGCGATGATTGGCCCCGCTCCCCGGCGGACTCACGCCAACATCGTGAAAATACACGAGACGTACACGCATCGATTTACACGTGTTCCCTCAAATTTTTTCGCCGCCCGTCACTCGTTTTCTTACCTGCGTCTCGTTTCACGGCTCGCGATCACAAATTGAAACGAATTGGTACACCCTGCTAGAGAATGGGAAAAATTTACCGTATTGAAATTTTTTTATTCTAACAGTTTGAAAACCGATCCGTTGGAAATGGCTACTAACTTGATATACGAATCTCATTTTGAGGAATCTTGTCTGGATTCAGAGCTGTTTTCATTTGTCAGGATCAATTTTTTAATTTTCATTGGAAATATCAATTTATTGTCGATTACAATTAATTAATCATCTATTAGTCAAAAATATGGTTATCGAGTTGCATAGTATTTTGATACATTTATATTTTTTTCATTTTAATTTCACCTGCGACTGAGAATAATCAGTCGTTTGTTTTTATTCGCGGAAGCTGAAGCGATGAGTGGAGCAGAGTGACGAGACGCAGAATAGATAAGACAGTTGGCGCGACGCATAGACGCATTGACCTACCGCAATTGCATCCACGGTTTCCTTCGTTCATTGGCGTTGGGTTATTCGCTAACTATATAACGAGGTTCACGTACTCTGTTCTATTATTGAAATATAATTGATTCTGTTCTAGTTGTCTCTGTTGCGATAAAAAGCGTCATTCGATTTATTCATTTCGCGGTTCAATTATTCATCATTTATTTCAATTTAATTATTTTGTTTATTATAAAAAGTATTAAAAGTCAATTGATACAGGAAAGATCAGAATTTTTCCGCGAAATTAGATTGGTCTCTCGGTTTTGGGAAATGAGCGAGAATCACGGTCTTTCAATTTCGAAATCGTTCAACAACTGCGAAAATACAAAGCACCGTTCTAACCGTTCTTTCGCAAGGTCGTTGGCAATCCTCGAGCGAGCCTTAACCTCTACGAACTCGTGGGGGCGCTGTTTCGCTCGGAGACCTTTGACTCTATTTCGCTCTTGTGACGTCTTCACTACGCGCTCCCTCCCCAAACGTCATTTCGCGTATTCATACGGTAACGATCCGGTCTGGCAATAACAGAATTGTACTGGAAAATAGCATCTGGAAGAAATAACGTCTCGAGTTGACGTCTTCAAGTCTCTCTCTCTCTCTCTCTCTCTCTCTCTAAATCAAAAATAATTCAGCGACTTTGTTTACATAGAAACGGTATCTCCGAGTCGAAAATTTGTTACACTTGCGTAGACGAAAAATATAATACACGGTCAACAGTAGTGATAAATTTGAACGCTAATGGCGTTCAAACGAAAGTGAATGTTGTGCGAATTAAAACGTACCCTATCGATAGCGATCTGATTCCGATGAGCGTGAAATGCGGCAAAAACTGGTTCGCCGATGACGCGAGGAAACCAGTAGGATATGTAACCAGACGAGTACGATTAAACTTACTGGCGATTGATCGATTTTTGGCGAACTCTGGACTATGTGAGTTATCCAAGCTGGCATCCTCCAGGCATTCGTTGATATTCGATAACTCTTAGGGATAACTTTGAATCTCTTTATCGGAATTCGGAAAACGCGACGCGAATCGAGACTGATTTTCTCTCTCAGTCTCGATTACTCTCAATGGAACATCTCCGATGGAGCGTTCCTCGCGAAGGGGGAGAATTGGGTCATCGTCCTGTTGATCGATTAAGCGGTCGTTACGTTGTTTATTAAATTCGATCGTCGCGTGCACCAGACTCGACCGAATGACCGCGTCGCGCCAATAAAATACGAAATATCTATTCTTTCGATCCTGAGAAGTGATTAACCTTGAACGGTTTTCGCACGCTTATCGGTTAAAACGAATTCGTGAATTTCGTTTCGCTTCCTAGTCTGGACGGGGCACGTGGCGCGCTCCTAATCGGAATTTCGGCTGATAAGCCGTCTCGTCGTATATATACGGCTTATTTTCTTACGTCAACACGCACACGCCGATTCGTTCGTTTCTCGTACAGCTTCGAGCTAAAAAATATGCAAAGCTAATGCTCGCCCGTCGTCAGAGAACGTGGTTTATTCTTTTATCGCACGATACAGAGGGTATAATCGTTAATGGCAAATGGCTTGTAATAACTACCGATGAAATTTGTTCTTCTGCTACTTTATGACGAACAGGAACTTTCTCGAGAGCCGAAACATCTACGCGTTTGTCGAATTTCAAATTGCGATTACGTACTCGATTGCCGTAGCTGTTATTCTCACATTCGTTTAATAAATTTATCGAATCAATTGAAACAATTTCTATTCTCGGCGTGTAATTTCCAAAAATGATCGTAAGAAAGAGCGATTTTCAGTATATGGGAGATTTTCCCGCGGAATCGTCTCGTTCATGCAGTTAACGTCGTAAAATCGCACCGCATGGGCCGTTTAACGCGCGTCCCGAGGTTCTTCTCGCTCGCGAGTTATGCAAATTCTTTCCTGCTGTACTTCTCGTCGTTTCGAAAAAGGGAACTCGTTCGATTCGCACGGGGAGTGCCGACGGGCGATATTCTCCCTCTCTCTCTCTCTCTCTCTCTCTCTCTCTCGTTCTCTTACACTCGCTCACACAGCGTTAACACGCTTCGTGGTTTTTTTCCAAACGAGAGAAGGCACCGTTTCGATGGAGGTTCGCGCGTTCTCGCTGCTCGTTGGGCCTCCTCGGCTTTCTTACGTGTCTTCTTCTCTCCGTTTCACCTTTTTCTCTCTCTTTTTCAGCGCGTTACTTCACGGCCATCGTCACTCGACGCCTTCGCAACCGATTTTCTCTCATTTTCGATTTCTGATTTCGCCTCTACTCAAGGGATACCGCGATGATGAGCGAAGCCACATTACAGCGAACCGCTAAGAACTTCTCATTCCTGATTTGACTACAATGAAGAAATTTATTGCACCCGATGTATTCGTTCTGGCATAATTTTCGTGGAATCCTCAATCTCATGACTCGAACACTAATTCGGATAATGTATCATCGAATTTTTCATATTCTCGAATTCGATAATTCATTATTTCATCCGGATGTAAATTTTATCACATCCGGAATATTTCAAATCGGAGCCTCTCGCAGCTCATGCTGCGAACTCGGCTGCATCCCGAGGGTATCTCTTCGTCTTCTCTTGTTCGTTAGCAAGGTAATTATCGCGGGCAATTATCTATCACATCCGGATCGTAACATTCGTCTCTCGCGCACGAGGTCATAATGACTTGGGGTCCCTCGATCAATTGTCACGCTCCCAAGATGTACCCTGGTCGATATTATTACAATGTTTATCGCAATCGTTTCTCTCTCTCTCTCTCTCTCTCTCGAAATCTACGACTGCACCGTCAAAATTTATACTTCACGTGCAGTTGCAACGCGATTGTACCGACCAAGTGCAATTAGCCGAAAGAATTACGTTCATTGTATCTTTTTCGGAACGGCTAACGACACGGAAAAAGTTGTAAATTCCTAAAGAGCACTGAGTTCTCGGTCTCGAGTTCGAGACGCGCTCTGATGATTCGGGAAGGGATAAAAATTGGTACGTGCTAATTGGTTTCAAATTTTACGACTCCGTTATAAATCTTATACACGTTTGTCGCACCGAATTTAGTCTTTTAAGACATTTGCATTTATCCTCGAGGATAAATTGCGGGGTTTTTAAATCTTTATATAAAGATCCTCAAATTCGTAAAAACCACGAATTTTAATAAATATGATTCAATCTTAAATTTCCTGAATGAACTTTCGAAATCTTTATCCTTGAAAATTTTTCAAGATTTGTAATTAACAAAAATTTTCCCTTTGTGCGCACGAAACAAGGAAGAGAGATTATTTTCAAACAGGGAAATGGCGAGATTGCCTTTTCGAATATAGCTATTGTTGATTCAGCGCGAGTTGCGAACGTGACTTGTGGCTCGCGTGCATTGAACTTACGCTAAATTAATGACGTAACGCGGAAGGGTTAGGCGTTGTCGGAGGTCGCTCACGCAGTTCGGTCGGCTCTCGGTTACCGACGCGGTGAAAAAAATTTTAAAAATTTCCGTTGTATCGATTACATAATACGGATGATTAATACTAAAACATTAGCGATATGAATTCGATAAAAATTTTCAGTGTATCTTTTAGTAATGATAAATGAATAGGGTTTACATAAAAGAATAATTGCGCGGAACAAAAATGGGAATGTTTCGCTTTAGTGCGAGATAACAATTTTTCACTCTCGCTCAATTAGCTGATCTCCCTATCAATAATCTGGACGGCTCTCATATTTCACACACGTGGATCGTTAAAGGTGCAATATTTTCGACTCACGAAATTCGATTCGCGCGGCGAAATGCGAAGGTAAAGGTTCGCGAACGGCCGAACCACCGGGACCCCACGCGAAGAGTTCAAACGGATCCATAACGAATTGATTCGATTTCGCGCCAGCTGATCGATGCCAATCTAACGCTCGGCCCATCAATTTTTTCTCGTTATACTTCGATATCGCGGATAAATATATTTTTTCTTCTCTCGACGCTCCTCATCGAATTAATGAAACCGCGGCTCGGTCTCGAAACAAGCTTGAATCTTATCGAACGTTTTCGATGAAAAATCCAGTTGGACGAGAATCGCGACTAATTCCGTATCGATTCGTTTAACGCTCGCGTGTCCACCAGCGTTTCTCGGGAAGCGAAAAATCCGAGAAAATAACGTCGGCTTGTTATTATTAAAACAAATCGTTAAATGCGGAGCTTATCGTTAAGTCAGTGCTGGATTTTCCGCTTGTAGCTGGTAGCGCGGAACGAGGCCTGGTCGTTCCGTTCGTATTGGATGTACTCGTGCACAAAGTCGCGGCAAACTCGCGCGATCGAGAAAGCTAACGAGAAAACAAAGATTCTATCTTCGCTTAAGCTGCATTAACCCTTAATAGGATACCATGGTTCTCGATTAAGCAATTCCTTGCGTGAATTTGATTCCCTTCGTTAATGTAATTTAAGAATATATTACTGTTTGTATCTAGTCTCCTTCGGAATCATTTGCTAAATTGATCGATCGCTTAGTAAATAACCGTAAGAATAATCGGAGTAATTTCAGTGAGATATTCCGAGCACTAACTATACGACAGTACCAATTCGTCAAGTCGACTCTTTCAACATATCAATTTCTAAATTCTTCGTCAATTTCTAATTCATTATCTTTCCGAAGTAAACGACAAATTAATATATCTGGAAACCGGTAACGATCTTCCACAGTCAGCACCGGTCCTCCTTATCGAAAATCGGCTTGCGCAAAGTGTTTTAAAAGCAGTGGCCAATCGGGACGGTAACCAATACGAGCGCGCCGTAAAGTAACCAGTCTAACGACAGCCGAGTCCGAACGTCTTCCGTGGTGCGAGAGAGAGGCGTGCCGTTAGTTAAAAGTTTTATCGTGCTTCGACAACGTAGAAAAACTTGGGAAAAAAGTCCTCACCCCGCGAGAAAACTGTCGACGGATCGTAAATCATGGACGAATTAGCGGATAATTGAATTTCCTTCAGGAATCTCCGATCTTACGAGTTGATTCGTTTAAAAACAAGCAATAAAGCTTCGTATTCCATTTTTCGACCCACCGAAACGGCCAATGAGCGCGACTAGCCGCAGGCCAAACGCGGAACCGAAAATTTACGATCGGCGCGAACTATTCCGCGTGTGGTCTCCGACCCCGCTGAGTCCCTATTCGCGCTCTCGTTTTTTCGTGCCTCGAGAGTCCAACAAAACCTCCGCCCTCGTCTACGATATCTTCATCGCGGCGTGTGTATATTTGCGTACACCGCCTTTTCCTTTCTTTCTAGGAATTTTTTTCGCGCAATTGGAATTTGCAATCTCCGGGCGAGTCCGTGTGACAAAGTTCTGTCGTTACGTTTATTTCTGCACATTGTGTGCCGAATGCACGAGGCGAGAGAGAGAGAGAGAGAGAACGAGCGAGCCTGTGTGAGAGAGGGATCCATAAATACGCGTGCTCGCGTGCGCGGGTAAGCGATACCGATGCAACGAAGCGCATCTTGACGACCAGCCGAAATTAAACTTTCGAAAGGAGTCCGGCCTCTCTCTCTCTCTCTCTCTCTCTCTCTCTCTCACCTGGTTACGCAATCGCGATAATTGCGTGAAATTTGCTGTCTTCATTTCCGAGCAACGAGTCTCTTTTTCACGATCATCCCGTTGACACACATTTCATTTTTACGATGACGATGACCTTACTCTCATTTTCATATTTCCCGCTCGCGAGATCGTCGTAGCTTTTAATGCGATTAGACGAAAATTGACCGAGGCGGCCTCGGGACTGCTTCGCCGAGCCTCGACTACATCCTTCTCTAGCGGTCATCGCTTCGTTTATCGATGAACGCTCGCATAACCTCGCGGATTTGGCGCTCAAGAGGAGTAGGCATAAACACGCGAAACGTAAAAAAGCACGGGCTTCGTCGAAACGAGCGAAATATCTGGAAACCGGATGTCTCGGGAAAGGGATTATCGCGATTGGCCTAAACGTTGACGCGCGTAAACTTTTTTTCATTCATAAAACGGTGCTTTTTTTTCCTTTTAGGATGAATTTTTTTGCACGCGAAGATCTCGCAAAAGGGCCGAGGATGATTTTAACGCGTGATTTAGGTGAGCCGATTTGCCCCGGCCGCCTGTCGCTCGCTGTCAAAATAAGATAGTCCCTCAAGAATTTACTGACTTTTGACGCGAGTTTTATCATCCGAAATATCGAGATGAATATTTTTCGGCACTGAGAGATCGTTTGCTTTCCTAAGAGATCGTTTGATTCTTAAATCAATATTTTGTTAATTTTTTATTGCGAAAACTAGCGCTTTGATAGGGTTCTCCGTTCTACTTTTAAATAGCTTTCTATATTTTCCTTCTCGCTAAGAGAAGAGAGTTGTAAGTAGACCGATTAATTACTCATTCATTCGCGTAAGCTTGAATAAATGTTTGTTTAGAATAATGCAAATAAACATACCCTCGATCGGTCAATTTTTTTTCTCCCTGTCTTAAGAGAGTGAAAAAAAAAGAAGCGAGTGGTGAATATTTGTTTTAAAAAACCCGTCCTGATTTACGTATTCTCGATCGTATTCATACCCGTTACCGTTAAAGTTGCGCGACTTCACGGAGTTCCTCACGGATTACGATGGATTACACGCGAGAGGTTTTCGAGTCGAACCGAAAGACCGTCGGCGGTTTTTTAATCCGATTTCATCGCGTGTCCTCCGAGTTTCGGGGCTCTCGATGTCTCGTGCGCGCGCCGAATATCCGTCCAGCGTAATTACTCGGAACCAATCGTAATCTTGGGCTCCGCCGATAATTCATAATTAACGTCGTTCGCCTCTCAAATAATATAATCTTCCCTCCTCCGTATCGAGGATCGTTTCATCGATAGAAACTATTTTTTCACACGGATCTTTCTGTTTGCCTTACAACGGATGTTATCGTTCCCTCTCGCGGTTTGTTTTAGATTAGAATTTCGCGAATATCTTAAATCGATTATGCTCGGCTCGCGTGCGTGATCGTACCAACACGTGTTACCTGTCGTGATGAGTTTTCGCGAAAACACTTGAGTAAACCCGACTCTTGATTCCACAATTTTCAATGATGGCTTGGTAATCTTCCTGTTTTCGAATCTGTGGGAAAATTACACTGAGATTCGATAATACTTATCTTCTTGTTGTACAGAATGTCGAATTTTTTATTTTCACGCGGATCGGGTTATGCTCGAACCTATATAACAGCTTGCGGGGATCCCAAATCGTTGGTAACTCTTTCCCAGCGAAATCATTCGATGAATGCTTTCAAATATTTTCTCGTTGAGTTAATTCACTCGTTAGCTTCCGACATTATCGTGTTGTTAATACCACCGGAAGCTCTAATTTCTAATCTCCATTTATTATCGTTATTGTGCGCGTTTTTAAAAATCAGTTATTTGTAAACATCTAGAAAATTAGCGAACCAGTTAATCTCGTGATTCAGCGCGGCTTTGCTCGGTTTGAATTTTAATTCGGTGCAATAACAGGAACGAAAAATAACCCCCGGTACGGGAAAGAGAGAAAAGGGATAACGAAGAAAAATCGCTAAATGTCCGCTTCCTGCGCGATCGGGTATTTATACGGCGGCAGGTGCGCATCTGCCTTCGACTCGCCTTTTTAATGTACTTTGAGCAGTTTAGTGCCTCGGCTTTTCATCCGCTTTTAATCTACGCGCGGTCTCCTTCTGCTTGATATCCATCGCTACTGGATTCCGTGTATTTTTTTCCGTAAGAAACGAGGTGCAATATATTTTCAGTAACTCATAAGTGCACTTCCGATGTCAACGTTTCTCCAGCTGCCCTCTAATATCTTTCAAAAAGGATCTTCTAGATATAATCGAGAAAAATTCAAAGATGGCTAATAGACATATGGCCTTTTTCGGGTTGAAGAAAATAAAATTCGAGTCGGTGTACCCCGATGATATTTACGCAAGGCTTAGGGATGGCATTCCTGACCCTTGGCGAGTCTGAATAGTTACCCCCAAGAACTCCATTCTTCACGCTTTTTGTTCTCGAACAATTTTCTATTTATACATATATTCTATGAATTATTCATTCTTACTGTGAAATAATCGATACTGCTCGAAGAAAATCGAGTACATTTTTCACGAGTAGATTTTCATTAAGAAACTTATATTGAAATGCAACAAATGAAAAAATAAATACGATAAGATCCAAATGTTTTGAAAACTGGTACGAAGTAAATCGGTGGCAGTGGAACTTATCGATAACGAGATCCAAACCTCGGTTAGGTCAGAGAGGTCTGAACGGATCGGTCTCGATCGATAGCGGAATGATATACTCGAGATGTCGAGCCTCTATTCATTTTCCCGGTGAACCTTATGCAGTTGAATAGGCAGAAGGGATTACGAGGAATTAAAGGTCGTTTAAATACTTGGCAGAGGAACGTGCTCATTCACGAGTATTACCAACTCTGCGAAATCTCACGGAGATTCGCGAAATCTACTCATTGAATTTTCGATTTTCGAACGAAGAAAGGGACCCACGTGTCTCAAATCGAGAAAATAATATCCTAAACATGAAAATTAGGTTATTTCCAATGGCCAATGTTTTTTCCCAGTTTTCACGCGCAATATACTACAACGAGAATAATTATCGAAGTTCTCTGTAAACAGGGGCAGAAGTAGACGAACAAGAATCTCGCGCGCCAGGATCGCGGACGAACGACGGACGGAACGATTCAGATTCTATTCTAAGTTGACCTATAGACTCGCCCCGCACGGGGTAGTTCACCGCGCGCTTTCGCCTGGGTGGTCGAAAATTGAATTACGAGCGGTGATAAATTCCGTCCCCGCGGGACGGTTTTTAGTTCGCGCGAGTTTCCTACTGGCCACGATTTGCCGAAAGATTGATATATCGAGAATGCAGAGTGTCGAAATCCTCGCGCTCGGATCGATTCTCAAGAGACGAACCCATTTCCTTCCGAGTATTAATTCGATTGATTCGAACGAGACTCGACCCCCAACAGAGATCTCTCCGGTTTCTCTCGTCTCGTCGAGAGCTCACACGATTCGGCTCTCGAATTAATTGGAACGCGATCCGCCGATGGAGGTCCGGCTCGGTGAAAGTGACCAACGGCACTATCGTTATCTTCATATTGTTTCAATCGGCACACTCGGCAAATTTTATCCTCTCTACGATTCCGAGATGAGTTATTATTACGGTCTCTCGAAAAATTGCTCACGCAAGAGACGAGCCGGCTACGCTGAATCATTCGTATTTATGCAAAATTATGGCAGACCGTGGACGGAGTGCGCTCTCCGCGCGAGATCGCATCTCGTTCAATCTTTTTCTCCCTCGAGAGCTCTTCCCCACGCGGTGTCTCCTTTGTTTTCGTTTCGCTCTCCCTCTCTTACGGGCTAGAAGAAAGTACCGATAGACAACATAATCCACGCGCGTCGTCACACTTGGCACAGAACGGTTAGACAGAAATAGACGGTTACATTGTGCTTACTCGATATCTGGACGAACGAGTACAGGATGATTCACGGAGCCGGGAACGTCGTGATTTCCATGCAGCTCTTGAAGTTTCTTGAAACGAAATTTTTGTGGGAAACTTTTTTTATCACGACTAGTTACAAACAAAGAAACAAGACGTATAATTTTCTGCGTCAAACTTATTGTTTGCGAAACCTGTAAATAACGAAATAGGGTGCGTTCGATCATCTATCGCTGAACAAATATACACACTACGCATAATAGCTTTCTCTGTTGTTATAATTACTCGGGGATATTGGAACATTGAAGCAGTGTCGGGAAACAACTCGACTCATGTACCGACTACACCGCAAACCGGCCCGAGACGTCTCGCCGGGATTCATCGTCGGGCGCCATGAATAATGCATCCGAACTAGCGGAGGAGGGGGATGGATTGAAAAAGCGGCCTACAAAACGCCTGCGTCCCCCACAATCCACATGCGGGAATCCGGGTAAACGAATTCGAAACAATAGAGAGCGAGATGGAAGCGAAAAAGCGAAAAATGCACCGGACGCGAGAGAGCGCGCGCGCGCGCGCGCGCTAAGGGCACTAATTCGATTAGCGCGCCTTTTGTTCGCGACCGTGCGCGCGGCCCTACTCCGTTAGTTATTCTCAAATATTTGATCGTCGCTCTCTTCCGAGAGTTTGCGCTTTCAATACGTCAAGTGGTACTAATTGAAAACATTCGACGAGAAAATCGCTTTTATTCGGAGGGCGAGATCTCATTTCGAGTTTTTACCGCGCGACACGTGCTAACTGCGACAACTAATATTTCGTTCGACTCTTCTCAAAATATTCTAATTATGTCAAAATAACATTATAAATACGAAATCACTATTTCGTTGTAGCAATTTTCTAATATTACAAAAACACCTCTCCGCTTGCAAATTCCGGTCTTTGAAGAGTCGGTGAATTATATTTGGCTCTCTTCTATTTCAGTAGCACCCGATATAAGCCCATTACCGTTCGACTGGCCACTGGTCTTTCTGTCGGCTCGATTTTTGGCCTTTTCCCGTCTCGCGATAACGACCACCGATTGGAGTTTACGAATAACCAACCGGATGAGAATTACCGCGAATCGGTATTTAAATCGGCGAGAATTAAAGAAGGATTACACGCGCTATTAGCGCGATAAATCGGTCCGATAAATAATCGATACGTCGAACGTTACTTTTCTTTTATTACTATAATTTTATCGCGGACTGAGCATAATTTCGTAATTCGATGAAATGGGGATAGATAGAATCGCGTTAATTGAAACTACCTCGATGATGCAATCTCAAGTCGAATTTGCATTCGAGGGTTAACCGAACTGGTGTCAGAGTTATTTCAAGTTACACCCGGAGACGACGGTGCGTTAATGAGCCGCGAAAATTTTCCGACCTATCTCTTACGTACGTTGAATCCAGCCAGTGAAGTTTTATCACAATATTATACTTATCAACTTTGACGAATATTTTTTTCCAAAGATCCCCAACGTTGTTTTTCGGGAACGTCAAGATTTGCGACGACAAGTCGACGCGCATTCATAAATTCGAACGAAACTGTCAGCAATGGCAGAGGAAACTGCGCGGAGTCGGATGATTCGTAACGAGGCGACAAGTCAGCGCGTCTAACGAAGCGATTTAAAAACAGGACTTCTCCCTCGCCACGGAATTTGTCGAATCGATTACCGACGACCGTGAAAAGATAGAAAAAAAAAAGAATTAAGAAAAACAATAAACGAACATATTCGGTGGGATAGTCGACAACGCGCGCGCGTGCCGCTCGCGTTTAAAAATAAACGCGCCTTTTCTCAAACGAACCGTTCGCTCGAGGGACCGCGCGGGACTTCGGGAAGTCGCGTGTGTGTAGTTTGTAAAAAAGTCGGAAAAGAAAATAGAATGAGCTCGTAGGGTGAAGAAGCGTAAGTGCGACGATAAATTGCGACGTAAAAATAAAGTTGTGTATAAACCCGAGCTCGATATCGAGCCCTATGTGAACCTGGATCTCGAAAATAGAGGAGAACGTATAAAAAGTATTTTTCCGAGAAATGAGCTATGAAAATTTAATTATATTTAAAATCGAGGTTGAGAGATGAAAGGTTTGGTCGCTTTATTGATGCACTCGGGTGGATATTTTTATATACGATAGGTGAGAGTTATAATGTACTAAAAAGATTCACTATAATGGAATTTACAATGCGTTGATGTCGATTTATAATATATTTAGACTCTCTGTGGCGTGACACGAATACGATCTTCATTTGAAAGAGGAACATCTAAGAGAGTAGAAAGGGTTCGGACCATATTTCGAATCACTCTTTCGGTCTGTAAATCGAGAACGATAAATATTCATGACCGCGGCAATATTTTCGTTTCGCGAAAATCATTTCGACTTGTAAACGATCCACGCGGTATTATTTTCATGCCGTTCTTTTTTTCACAAGCGAATAACCCGCCCACAGTCAGCATCGCGGTTTTATCGACTGACGACACACGCGAGAGCAATGGGGGTCCAGCTCTCGCTCTCTCTCTCTCTCTCTCTCCCTCTCTCAACCTCGTTCTCTCTCTTTCTTGTTTCCTTTTACGGACCCTCGCTGACGGATATAAAAATCGAGCAGGAGACGTATGGCACTCGATTTGGGCTTGTACCGTAGATTAAGCGTTTACAGAACGATTGGGATATCTACCCGATACTTCGTTGGGTAATTTGTAGACCGATAACTATTATTTACGCGCGAGATGCGTTCCTCGAGGATATTTCGAATTCTTGCTAAAACTCCGTCGAATTTTGCTATCGATACTCTAGCTGGATCAACGGATGTTCGGGATTGACCGAGCGAAGGCCCTTTAAAGGTGCTGCTTATTCACACGGGTAAGCTAGTAAATAAGAACGCAACGTGTTATCTTCTCTTCTTTTCCTTTATTTTCTTCTTATTTTTTTTTCGTGGAACGACATCTGTCCGTGGGTTTGGAGTATGTGTCGGCGCTTGGAAGGAACGAAGCCCGCATGAAATCGGGCCTCCGAGATAGCCATCGCGGTTTATATTATATACATACGGAAAGGTGGGTGCGCGTGCGCCTCGAGCGAGCGGGGAAAAAACTTGGAAAAGCGATAATTCGGAGCGATTGCGGTAGGTTTCTTTCGGGGTTACGGGGCACGATTAACGCGATCGACCTGGTCGTAATTTCGACTTTGGATCAGGATCCGTCGTGTTAAAGAGCGCCTTATCGAGGGTTCCGATCTGTCCCCACGCGCGATCTACGAAACCGAATCTCGATTTTTTTCCCGATACGTCAAAATCGGTTTTCCATTTTTCCTCGAGTTCTCGTTGGAATACGAATGAGTCTCGAACTATCGAAATAAATCGTTTTGTGATTCGATCGAAGAATACCGAATGGATATTTCATTATAAATAATTAGTAACTTGATCTATTAACGCACTATATCTTCGTTTCCGTTTTCTCGTTCCGGTGTATATTCGCACCGCGGATGAAGCCGTTTTATTTGTCTCCCTCGGCAATTTGGAATCGTTGAATCATGAATAGAATTCTACGTAGTATGGATTCAATAATTCATGGGAAGACGCGAACACGGCGCGAACATCGTGGAATATAATCGACAAAAAGAGGCTAAGAAATTACAGGCGCGTTCGGCTGTGTCAAAGTGAGACACGCCGAGGCGTTAAAAAGTTTGATTTATTCGATCGAGTATATGTGAAAGCGGTAAAAATACACTCGGCTCTTTTAAAACTCAATTCTCCAAAGGATCGGCAAATAATTCAAACGCCCGTGAGAGGACATAGTTGAAATTTGTTCTCGAGCGAAATGATTTGTAGGGTTGAAGTTTTTGCATCAAATTGCGATAATACTTGGCCATAATAAAACGCAAGTATCTATGTTATTTTGGTAGTAAAGTTGTCAGTATTATAACTTGTTTCAAAGGTAATTCTTATCGCGAATAATTAACTTCAATTCGATGGACAATTTACCACAGAATTTTCAACTGCATATTGTTCCTGACGGTACACGAACGTTTCGCTTTCCCACGGACGAATTACCGATATAAACGCCATGGCAGACCATAATTCAACGTTTCATCGAATCCTTATCGTTGGAACGAAAGTTAATTTCACTCGCTCGACGAGCCGCCGATAAGACGCTGGGCTCGCGCACGGCCCGCTAATTTACGCTCCACTCGCAATCTACCGATCGGATAACTAATTGAATCGACGCGATAATTCTCGCGGTCGCGTACTCGCGTTTCCCGCGAATTTCGAACGGGGAGTCGACAAATTTAGCTCCAATTAACGCTCTTCTTATTATTAATAATTCATGACGCGCGCGGGCTTCAATGTGTATAAAGGAATTTTTATCTCTCGCTCGGCGAGCACCCGAGACCAATCGGCGTGTTCCGCGTACTCGTTTTATTGCGATCTATCGATCCATCGATCAATCCACCCGGAGGAGAGTTAATTGGCGCCGATTTCACGCTGCGATCCACGTTACGCTAGTGCCCTTTAAATTAATAATAGAACCTCGTTATAGGGAACCGAACGGAACTGTTTTGTTACCACGAATTCACTTATTACGATGTAAGGTTCGCCACAAGGAGGCTCGTAATTTCGTATCGCGCAAATACTTGCGTATGTGTTCGGCTTTGCGATAAA
The DNA here is from genome assembly GCA_003055095.1 of Goniozus legneri. NCBI lineage: Eukaryota > Metazoa > Arthropoda > Insecta > Hymenoptera > Bethylidae > Goniozus > Goniozus legneri. The sequence goes on from NCVS01000112.1 coordinate 537,091, forward strand.
AAAAAAATATGAGGCACGACAAGGTGGGCGAAAAATGTGCAAAAGACGAAATATCATTAGACGAAAAGTTTACGGCAGGAGTGATAACTTCGACTCGGTTTGACGCGGACACGAAATCGTTTTCGCAGTTTTTTCGTCGAACGAGCACCACCGGGGTCTTGTATATAGCAGTGGGCCACTCTCGCACGGTGCCTTGCCTCCTAAATCCGTATTTATTAGAATTCTTCGTGTTCGCCCCGTCGCATAAAGAGTCCAGCGCCACTATTCGCTAATCCAAATTGAAAAGAATTTCTCATTCCACGATATTAACAGACTTTACGGCACTGTTAGAAGTGTAAATCCTAGAAACAGAGGGGATTGTTGAAATGCGAGAAGAAAAAATAGACCTGTTCGCACTTTTCACATCTTTTTGAATTTTTTTTTTCGCCTTTTTTCGACGTCTCCCCCTCTCCTCTTGGTGAGTTTATCGGTTCGATGGGTCAACAGGGACCGCCTGTCGCGTTTCAGGACCGTATATTCACCCCTCTCCCTCTCTCACCCTCTCCTTCTGCCTGGCACATACAGCTGAAGAATAAGATGTCTGGAATTTTTATAGATTCTCTCTTACGGACGGTTACAAGCGCCGGGTGTGTCTCATACCGTTTGCGTGTCGTGGACAAAAAAAAAAGGATCCGTGGAATTTGACTATTCGCGGTCTCCCTATCTCCTCTCTCTCTCTCTCTCTCTTTCTCTTTATCTACCTCGTGACATCTCAATTATCGCGCCTACGATTGAGCAACCCGTGTAACTCGTGTCCGGACGACACGACACGACCGAAATTAGGAAAGTCCTATACACGCCGTCCTTTTTCCGAATTCTTTCTCTCGAACACGAACCCCAATAAACTTCGATGCAATTCAATTATCATTCCTCGATGACAAGTGGAATCTTTTATCTACACTCGGCTCGACTAATTGGTGGGTTAATTTTACGTTTCGCCTTACGTAACCGGGATTCGAGATTTCTCTTCTTTTATTGAATTTACGTTCTAATCGAGCGTGAATTGTTCGATTCATGGCGTCGTGCGGGTCGTTTAACGACACGAATTACGCTCGCCAATCTCCTTTTCGCTATTTTTCTCTCCTCTGTTGTCCCGATTGATCGCCGAGAGCGGCACGGTTTCGCCTCTATTAGCGCGAACCGGGTTGTTTTGTAGAAAAAACACACAACTTGCACCTGTAGAACGTGTATACCCTTGTTACACGATTCGCGTCGAATACTTCCTTCGCATTCTCTCGCAGGTGCGAATTTTCCTCTCTTACGTGAATTGCGCCATCGACGCTTTAAAATCATATTAATTTATTGGAATTATATTTTGGAATGTTTCCGAATCTATCTTCGTAAAATTTTACACATTTATAGTAACATTATTCGTGCCGAGAACAAGAAATACATCTCTAGAACGTATGCGCAGCGTTTTATTCTCATTTCCATGAATGAATCTCATGCGTCTATCTTTAGTTTGCTTATTCGAGCGAAAAAATCAGAGATACTAAAAATGAATTTTATATTTAACGCGACTTTCACTAGGGTCGATAAAATACTACGTTTTTGCCTATTTTCTTTATTTATTATTCTTTGATCAAATCGCAATCTTCATTTCTAATTAGGAGAGAAAGAGAGAGAGAGAGGGAGAGAGAGAGAGAGAGAGAGAGAGAGGAGGGTGTAGAAAAGTCAGGTTACGCTATTTTCGTTCGTTCGCTAAAACACGGGAGTACGTGACTGGTGTGCGATCTCTCGTGTATATCGTGACATAACCTCGGTCTCGTCTCTCCCGGGACGGGTTAGTGGCCTCGCCTTCAACGCTCGTAATTCATTCCACTCGGAAACGCTCTTTCTCTCTCCTTATCGCGACTCGCCTCATTCTCTTACATTTATCGGCAAAATTTTTCCACTCGGCATCTCTTCTAATCGTCGAGACGAGATTCGCGGCCAAATTCGAATTCGAATTTGCCCAATGAAGAAAAAATGAGTGTTGACAGAAAAAAAAAATGAGAGAGAAAACAATTCGCGCGAGGATCTCTCGGGGTTAATTTGCGAAGCGGAATGAATAAATTTTCATCAGGTCTCCGATGGAGCGAAAATATACGATCACGTTTGCGGTGTCGAAAGCCGAGCGATAGGCGAAAAGAGAGTCGGATTCGTTCTGGACGAAGAACAAGATTATCCTCGGTGGCACTATCTCAATGCCGCGCCTCTCGCACCGTACGTTACTCTACGACGTCGCGCGCCTTCAAAAGGGTTAATAGATGATAATAGACAGCGAATGCGTAACGACCTCACTCGTCTCGCTCCATACATTTAGATTTATATTCGATTTTTGCCTCCTCCTTGTACCTACGTCCCTTTTTTCGAATTGTAAATTTAGAGCCTCGTTACGGCAAACTGACCGTTCTCGCTACAACGTATATTTTTTATCAAGAGGAAGAGTATAAAAATTACCCAAAGATAAGTGTAATTTATATATTTTTTAAACGATATTACAATTTATGTGGAAGAATTTGTAAATTCTAACTAACGATCTAATGAAATTATGGTTGTTATCGGATTAACCTTATTCGGGGTTTCGCTCTTACGGTTCCTCAGTCATTCGATTGAAAAGCACAAGGTAATATAAAACCAATCAATGGGAAGCATATAAGAGCCCTGTTTCGGAATCTCAAACCCTTAGGACATCAATTCGAATAAATTTTCAAAACGCTTTCATAAAAAAAAAAAAAAAATAGTTCAAGTACGAAAGAATTAGGCTAGAAACGTCGATCACGGCTGATTTGTTATTCAAATTAACACAATTTCCCACACGCGGGAAATGTTTTATGGGCAACTGTAATTTATCGCGTGAGTAAACGTTGTGCGTAAAATGATAACTAGTATGACGATGATTTATTCGCAAACGTGTCACGACGATCTCAAAGACGGGAATGATTTTTGTTACCGAGGGAAGGATTGAGTTATTGCAATCGAAGCTCGTAAATTGATTCTACAACACCAAGATACTATTTCTGCACTTCCTCGCCATTACGTCGTTGCCGCGGTGAATTCTTTCTCGTCTGAATATAAAAGTCGTCACAACGAAACGGGCCAGATAAAATCGTTTCGTCAGTGAAATTTCAATCGCGAACTAAGTTCTCGATCCAGAATGCATCCGCGGAATTCTCGTGGGGGTTCGACGAATGCATACCGAAAATTTGCTCGCATCTCGTTTATTTAGCGAGATACCCTAGCCGGATGCGCAAGTCCATTCGCGCATATTCCGTTGCACCGAATTCGTCGAATCGCGATTGTTTTCTCTTTGCTCAACGATAACCCGAGTCTAGGAATTTCACGGCTCCGAGTATTTGTTGTTCCTTGGCAAATGAAATTCCAAATACCATTTGAGCAGTAAAGTAGTCCCTCTGTTGGGTTTCGTATAAAGAACCGATCAGTGCATTTTTATTATGCTTCGAAAGTGTTCAGTGGTTCACTTTCACGAAATAAACTTAGGACAGTATCGTTTTAAATAGACAAATATTATCTCATCGAAGAAATTTTGTATAACGAGACTCGACTGTATACCCGTCGAGAGAATGTCACGAGACGTTTGCTGGTCCAAAATAAAAATTCATTTGCTTCGTGATTAAAAACAGACAGTGTTAATCGGGACCACGTGTGTTGCATTAAGCGAACGGTACGCAATCGCTTCGGAAGTTAATGGATTGTATGACGTATTTGTCACAATTTTATTATTCAAGAGGAATGGAGGCAGACAAAACGATCGACAATTTATCGTTCGATATATCGAGACTCGAGCGGGGCTCACTGCCGTGGATGGACTTTCGCTCGTTAATATTTTAACGGCGCGTGTTGGCTAGAAATAACCCGTACGAGAGTAAAAGAAATACGAGGAAGTTCGCGGAGTAAGAGAAGCAGAGAATAGCGTACTAGTGACCTAGACAGTTTCGTCGGGCATGAATCACGCGACGAGTATCTTCTCTTCCTTCTTATTTCATTTGCAATCTCAAAAAAAAAAGTACAACTACGGTAGCATTGGAAAAAAAATTGAATTTGATGGAAAACGAGCACGACGAGGATTCTCGAATGCAAATCGCGATAGACTTTGCTGAACTTGGTGTTTTTTCGCCGCGAGCTCAATTCGATTTCCGACAGCTGGACAAATCGTCTCTAGGAATTGGGAGAACAGCTCGCGGTTATAAATCGATCGCGGTGTCGAAGCGGAGCGCGAAAAAGAAAAAAGGGGATCGAAATCGGCTTTCGCGATTGGCGGATTAGCATAGAGTCGTTTGTCACTCCGAACGAGTCCCGCCGGTTAGAACCAATTAAACTCCTGTATAACGTTACACGCCGCGAGAGAGAATCATTCGAAGTGACACGAGAGATAAGGTTTCGAAATAGTTGCATTATCACGGTGCATGAATGAGCCGAGCGAATTCTTCGCGACGCGATAAACGAATCGGCAAACAAGGAGGCGCGTGCCGTGGATCACGTAGCCGCTCGCGACTCTCGAAAATTGAACCGCAAAATTCTCCCGACGACCTTGGCCAGCGTGGAGCCACTGTCATCCCACCCGGAATCATTGCTCGTACAATTGGCTCTTTCAATTTTTAACCTTTAGATCAGCGGTATTTTCGGTGGGACGCATTTCTCGCGAACCGTAAGGAATATATCTACATGTAACGAGCACTTTGAAGGTATTATCGGAATAGTTTAGCTGTCGCTTGTACGAAAATTCATAACTTGATGAAAATATTTGTAAACACGTATACTCGAAGTGAAAATTAAATATAAAAGTAAACAAAATTAAGATAAAATTACCAAAAACAATAATATTCGATTGGTAATTGATTATTCATGTAAACAGTCTGAAGATTAAATATCCGAATGATACTCCAAAAAATGAAATATTAAGAAATCTGGGGCAATCGCGAGCGAAGAAGTATAGAGGTCGAGAAAAAAATCGTGAACTTGGGCCTCTACCGGATCGTAAATCGACGGAAATCGCTACCTCGAATCGACTCCGTGAAAGCGAGAAACTCCCGTCGTAAAAACGAACGTAATATGCATGCGCGTGTGCACGGTGCACGAGTGAACGTATACACGGAGCATCGTGTAATAATGTTGTCCGGCTGCCGTGTATGGGAATCCAATCGGTGTTTCTCTTTCTTCGCGTTATACGACTTCATCAGGGAAGCTTCGAAACTCCGTAATAAATATTCGAATTGCAATAGAAATTATTCTCTCCGTTTCTGCTAATGTGTTTTCATATTCGAATTTCGACTGGTAAAAATGGTTAATAGCAAAAATAAATGTCGTTTTTGGTGTAAAATACGAAAAACTTATTTCTGAGTTCTTTGTAATAAGAGCTATTCTGAAGAAGAAAACAGTAAAGGGTTGAAAATCTTTTAGGATCTCTCAATATCTAGGCACTTAATATAGTCGTGAGAAATAAATCGATGAAAATATTGCTAGGAGATGGTATAAAGTAGAATCGTTGGTATAGAGGGTAACGATATCGAGTAGCCGTGACGAGCAGGCGTGAAAAAAATTGGGGGAGTGTTCCGCACCTCTACCGGACGAGACGAAGGATGGCGACGATAATGGTACCGTTAGGAGTCGCGTGGGCACCGGCCACACTCGCCCCGTACGCTATATACAGGGTGAGTCTGCAAAACCGTCAGGAAATATACCGGCGGATAGAGCAGCTCAGCCC
>NCVS01000113.1:0-11296 GCA_003055095.1 Goniozus legneri
AACAATTCGGAACAATTTTTATAATCGTAATTTTCGAAAAATGGGGGGCCAACTTCAAGGACTCTAATATTATATCTAATGTCTTGATATATCTTTTTGGTGATAAGTCGCTTTTTGCACCGTAATTTCGTGAATTATTTATCATTTCAGATCATGCTCTTGTCATTGATTATATGGGTATTTAATCATTTGTCCGGCAGGTGAGATATCTACTAGAAATGTAATTAATAAATGAATGGAGGTTTGCAACTCCCGACGGTCGCTAAATGGTATATTTATAGCCAATAGTCACGTTAGTCACCTACGCATACTGCCCTTCGGAAAGCACTGGGCGCTTCGAGTAATTAATTGGCGTTAATTAGAGAAGAGGATTTCCTTGTTTTAAAGCCAATTAGAAGTCGCTATAATAACGCCATCTTATTAACATTCCTTGAGCGCTTAGTCCATTACGTGCCGGCTATTACTATTGGCCTTTCGAATCGCATCCGTTGATCCTATCGACGAACGATCGTTCGACTTCGTACTATGATGCGCTCTCGGATTCAATATCGCTCGCGTAATTCTTTTCATGGGCTTATATAGCAACTCGCGATCTTATCTCGCGAGCTTATTACGCAAGAGGGAATCGCCCTCTGCGAGCTCACCGTGCAAAATGCAATAATACGGAAAGTTTTCGAAAGAGAGTAAAAATCTCGTCTAGCGATGCGCGTCGGCCCGAGCGATTTGCCCTTTGAATATTGAAACGTCAATTTATAAACTTTGATCGGGTTTTAATCCCGTTCCGGGAACGAAAACTCTCCGTGTCGGCGATGAGAGGCACACGACTCCCCCCGTGACCCTCCGATCTCGCCGGCTCGTAAAAAGTTTTCTGAAATTGATGGAGAACGAGAGGGGGTACGAGATGAAGAGGAATCGCCCACGGTCGATCCGCGACGGAGATTAGAAAGCGAATCGAGAGGAAAAGTCGAACCCCGAAAACGTACGAGACAGTCCACAAAAAAAGAACGAGGTGGAAAAAGCGTTCCGAAATGAGCTACTCGAGACGACTACCGGGGGCGCTTCTCTATCGGTGATTATGGATATGTCAAAAGCCGCGTCGAGTGTTTAACGAGGACCTTTCGCGTCACCGTCGAGTCACTGTCGCTAATGATCGCCATGGCCATTTTTCTTTCGCGCAGGCATAGTATACGCGCGGGGGCATTGGCGCAGTCAGGTGTAGTCCGCAAGAATCGCGATCTCAATGAGAACAAAAAGGCTAAACCGTGAAATAAAAGAATACCGTAGCGAGTTGAAGGTTCGAACGCGGATTCGAACAATCGACCACCCACGATCCCACCTCCCGGTTCGAGTGTTATGCAAATAAGTCGCGTAATGATCTGTAATGCGCGCACTTCAATCCCCATTGGCGAGCAAGCGACGATACTATTTCCTTCTGTCGCGTCCGTTCGTTCGTGAATAACGAGCGAGGCGAAAATTAGAATCGAGTAAACGCTGTGTTACGTTGAAATTGAAATTACGACGAAATTCATCGCTTTCGCTCGAAGAGCCCATGGCGTTATAGGGAACCTCGACATCGAATTTAATGTTGAATGTCGACATTCCTCTATTATTTCGCCGCGTGAAAGGTTACGTAGAAAAACTGTATAACGAAAGAAAAAATGAGGAAGAGGAAAGAACAAATGAAAACAAAAATGAAGGAGAGCGGAAAGACCTTTTTTCGGGGTATGAGGCAAAAACCTCGGGGGCGTTTATGATTTTCTAACGTCAAACGAGCATAGTGGGATCGTAATCACTCTCGCGAAATCGTTAACTCCGAAATGTGAAAGAGCGCGACGTTAGCGGCGCGTACGTCAACGTGGTGTAGCGAGAAACCGGGTGCAATGTTATAGCAAAACTGCATTCCAGACTCGAGCGACGAGAGCTCATTGTGCGACATTTTTTTTTCTCCCTATACTTTCTGTATTTCTTTTTTATTTCTTCCCCCCGACCCCGTTTTGCCTCCTCCTCCATTTCTTTATTTTTCCCAACGTTACTTCCAGGTAGATGCACCTCGCGAGCTGTACACGCCGTTTCGAAATCACCTCACGCGTGATAAATTCTCGTTGCGTGAACGTATACACTCAACGTCCGAAAGTGCGCACCGCGTGAGCAAACCGTCCCATTCGCGAACGATTTCCACTAGGATCCTCGAGAGTGAGCCGGAGAGGGCGTCGGCGATTAAAAAAAATTGTAAGAGAAAAGAAATACACGGAAGGCAGAAACATATTTTGTCGAGACGGAAAAATCACGGTACGCGATTAGTCTCGAACGGCTGGTTGTTTTTCAAAGAGTTGAATTATACTGTTCTCGCGACCGGCAATAACACATTCGTTACGGTGAAAAAAAATCGCAAACCAAACATGGGGTTCCCATTTTTCTGAAATAGAATTCTCTTCTACGTTGAAGCGATGTGAACGCTTGTATTATGAGAGCTTACACGTGCGAAATAATATAAAAATCAGAATCTTGAAACTTTAATACGAAGGATCGGTAATCGAGAACAAAGATAATTCCGGTTGAGTGTAAGGTTATAAATTTTATGTGAGGCGTTCTTGCTTCGCTCTACACCGGGTGTCTTATCCGCTTTTCAGCTGACGGTTCGAAAATCTCGATTCTTCCGGTTCGCGAAACTCTCGGTGATGCGACAAACAATGCTCGATCGCAAGTCGAGTCGCGAGCGAACACGGGAGCGATCGAGGGAGTAAGATGCCGAAGAGAAGGGAGATGGATATAGATGAAGCGCTGAGGCGTTCGGGAGAGGGCCGTATTTCACGGGGATTTGAGCCGAAGACATTTTCACCCGATAAATAGACGATATAGGCTCGACAGCGTCGTGTATAACACGACGGTCGATCCTTATTATAAACTCTAACTAGCTGGAGCCACCGTTATACGATTGTGTTAAGGCGTACGTGTGCATATACGTGCCAGAGGGTACGACGATACTTGATGGGATTCCTAGCCGATGGCGCGGACAATCCCATCTCGAAAACCTCCTATCCTCGCTTCCCTTTGCCCTCTCTCGCTCTCTATTCCGTTCGAAAATCACTTGTGCCGCGTCTTCGAGCTTCGACGCTCGTTACACGCTCGACGTTAAGTCCCAATCTCTTGGTGCGTGAAAATTGCAAGGAGAGAGAAATCGTGGCTAGGCAGTTATAACAGTATACGTTTCGCTCGATCCGATTGAAGTAATCGACAGATTTTGTTTTCAAGGTTCTTTGGGCATTCATGGTCATGCAAAACTTGTACTCGCGCATAACGATTTATTTAGGACTTCGTTTCCTCGATCGCTTTTGTGTTTTCATGGTCAAGTTCGTCTCGGCAGTTCAGACATCGGGGAGAAAGAGGGTGAGCGAAAAAACGAGATACACTCATCGAAGGACTATTGGTAGCGTAGGTAAAACCAGGAGCGATGGTTTCGAACGAAATATCTGCAGGAAGTTAAACAAAAACGAATCCCCCGGAGCCTACCCCCTGAATATTCTGAATCGATTAAATAATCGAAGGCTGCCATCTAGTCCCCCGTACGTGTGCCGAGTCTATATACCATCTACCGTGCGCATCGCCCGGCCACGCCATTCAACTTGCCTCTTTCTTTTCATATTCAAATGGTACCATTGACGCTCCAATGAATAATACTCAATGATAAATTTGTGGGCGTATTCAGGATGGACCGCGGCGAGAGACCTTGAAATCCAACCACGGCAAACGCTCGCTAGCTCGCATTTGAATACGTAACCCAGTGCGGGATTCGAGGGGTGGGGAAAAACATGTATGTATACATATGACACACATGCAAACTCTCGGGGAGCAGGATGAAAGAAAGCGAGAAAGTGAGATGAGAGCAACTCGTGATCTCTCTCTCTCTCTCTCTCTCTCTCTCTCTCTCTCTCTCTCGCTTACGTACGAAGTGAAGGTGGTCGTTGAACTACAACGCGTGTGTAACGTTCGTCGTCTCCCTATTTCTGCTCGTGCGAGACACTCGGCACAGCTCGAATGGAAAAGACGGTTGCGTCCTTTCAATCCGCCGATATGTACCGATCCCCGCCATCCAACGACAAGCTGCAACCGATCGCCGCGGGTTTGTCGTATCGATTACACTGTACATCACTCTGCGTGATTGACATGCCTTTACCGAGAAATATAAGCACCATCTGCGTTATGCAATCCTTTATGCAAATTTTCAATTCACCTTTGAATCGAGGTTTTTTTTTCAAATTATTTCTCTTATTTTAGTTTCTATTAATCGATTATAATTGAAAAACACTAAGTTTTTGAGAATTTTAATTATACATATTGTTAGGAAACTAATAACGCACGAGGAGATACACTTCGTTACTGAATCAACTCGCGAATCAAATGCAGATTTATGATGTGGAAAGAACGCAGTAAAATTTTCCATTAAAAATTAAATTTTTCAATGCTAAGGTATTTTTTTATATCGATTTTGTTTTTTCGCAATTTGGGCAAGGAATATTCAACAAAGCTCGAATCGGACCCTTGATCTGCTCCTTTTGTTGATGCGGTGGAAAAGGAATCAACGGGCCTTCAATCAGGAAGGCAGGGTCTTTGTTTTCCACTTTGCATATCGAATTTCTCTACGCCAGATGCGCGAGAATCTTGCCTGAGTGATTTGGGATTCGTATTACCGTCGTGTTCGCTACGAACTGTTTTTGCCTTCGGGTATATCACACTTGACGAAATAATTAAAGATTCGAGTGAAAAGAAATTTTCTGCCGATAATAGGTATTCGTGGTCGGAAATCTGGCGTACATTGCCGCGAAGGAAAAATGGTGCTTAAGAAAAAAAGAGATTACCCTCGGTCGATTATCATTGATACAAATTACGTATGATTTTTCACGACTTAGTCGCGCAGAGTATGAAGTACGATGCTGGACGCACCACTGAGTTTATGAGATCCATTATGCAAAAATACCATCTCAAGCTCATTACGTTCCATCACGGACTACTCTCATTTAACGAATTTATAATTCGTTTTTGCGGAAATCGTTATCGACTGGTAACACCGGATAGCCGTTAGATAATTCATTCTATCAAGACTATAAAGAAATAACAGAGATAAAGATTTTTCATTGTTATTGTAAAAAAACAATTTCACTCTTTCGATAACAAATTTTTAATTTGTCGTAGCTTTTTCAACCTATTCTTTTAAAAATACACATTACGCAATAAGCTTTGAAGAATTGTGTCGTAAGAAATAACGCGTTTAATGGGCTGAGAAGTTTGTAGTTCATCGGTGCAATTATCTTTTCCCCTGTTGGAAGAAAAATCGAGTTAATTACCAGCCAGGGTAATGACAATAAAAAGAGCGCGACTCGGCGAATTAAAGAACGTCATATTTTTGTCGTGTTTTTCATCGACTTCAGTGCTCCGCTCGTTAAAAATTGTAATTATCAGGATACAAATGAAAAAACCCATATTACTTTGTATTTACGAACGTATGATTAATTATAATTTTCATAGTGGAATTTGCATTTTAAGTATGAAATGTCGCGAGATGAAATTATCGATTTCGATGGAGATTGAATGTAAAATGAAATACACATATGAAAATGGTTATACAAAGTTTGACAAATAGTGAAAATATGGTTACGCGCTACCACCAGAACTTTCATTTGTACGAGGCAATCTAATGCGAATCTAATGATTGTACGCGCCATTAACCTGCAACAATCGTATTTCTCTCGTCCGCCCTCCTTCTCTCATTCTGTACCAGCAATAGTGATCTTCTGCTTCGATTCACGATTAAGCGTAACTCATCTATTCCATTCGAGACAACTCGAACGAAAAAGGAAAATTCGCTACCCTATTCCCGATAGCTTACCGAAGAATAATAAAATTTTCAGACTTTGGACGCCTCGATCCGATGATTTGACACGGAACGTGGGAATTATTCGCGTCGCGAGAGCGGTCGATAGTAACTAATTGTTATTATAAACTTACAGTATAGGTTTAATCATAATAGCTTCGGGCTAATTGGATAGATAATTAAGGGTAATAGTAATTACGAGCGTATACATCGCAACATCCGAGCTCCGCGTTCGCGCAGCTTAGTACTCGATATGGCTTTGGGCTACGTGTAGCGTTTATAAGCTCGCGATCAGTGCGTAGAATAATCGATGAGTTGCGAAACCTCTCGTTTGCATTCGATAACGCAATTACGCGTCAGCGTTAATCAAAACGACCAACGAGTCTCAGAGAATCGTAAGTAGCGTTATTGAATATCGTATACAATGCAAATTCTATAGCGAATGAAAGCTCGTATCGGCAAATTTTTAACGACTTTCCAAAAGTATATGGTGCATCTAGGTGTAGGAAGGGTGCGCACCAACCCATATACCCCAGTTTCCTACGATTTCAGACTGGAAATCGCATTCGCCTAGGGACAACTACAACTGGGAGGGTCGACACCGTACATGTATCTCTCGCGAGCGCGGTTAACGGCATCGAAATGGACGGGAGTTTCGTCAAATTACCAATTAACGTAAACGCCAACGACAATAGCTCGAAGCTGTAGTTACTACGGTATGATATCGCTCGCGATGACCCACACGCGCTCGCTCAGACTCCATCTGGATCGGAAGAGCAAACATTCGCCTCGAAGATAGTGTAAACAATTCTTATCGCGGTTAAAAATTGCTCTGTCAATATCGAGAAAACTGGAATTACGCTCGAAAATCAGCGATGACGTACTTTAGCAACCTCACGCATGCTCGGAGCAGTTGTTTTGTTCGACGAAACGTAAATACGCCATTCACAGGCCAAAATTATTGTCTACCGTTATCTCCTTTTTTTCCGCTATAGACAACAATGAGTTGAATATCGCACGACGAATATTCGCGAATGCGTGTTCACGGTAGAGATCGACGTCGCTAGTCATTATACCGCTCGGTAGTGGATCGAAGCGCGTTACTACGAAAGAAATGAAGAGGATCGGTGGGATGAAAGACAAAACAGCGCAGGGGAGAGGGGAGAGAGAATGTAGCGAGAGGAGTACGAGGGAATCGAGTGAAATGCGAGTTCAGATTATTATTTGTATTTTTCGCGAAGCCGAGCACTTGAATGAGGCCAACGAGCCGCCACAATGCCGCACGTCCGACGACGGGGATAATGACGAGTTCGCGGGCGCGTGAAAAAAACACAAACGAATATGCCACGAAGTGACACCTCCTCAATGACACTTCCGGCGCACCATCCGCGCTCTCTCTATATATCGTTCTTGCTCTCGAACTCGAAATGAGCACCCGCCACTTGTGCAATAATGACGAACGATGAACCCCTTGTTTTTAATGAGAGAAAACGGCGCGCACTCTATCATTATTCGTCGTGTGAGACTCCCCTACAAGAAATTCACTGCTCTTTTTCCTCGATCAAATTAATCGTCTTTAAATTTTCGCGCTATCCACATATATTTTTTTTTCTTTTTTTAACAATGACGTATCATTCAATTATTACAATGTAATCAATATTTATTGTTAGCGATAGCTCACAATCACCAAGACTGAAATTACAGATCACATGAAAAATAATTAATGATTATATCTTCTGGTTCTCTCTCTCTCTTTCTCTCTCCGTCTCGAGAGTTCATCACGTTGCCGAGATTTTCTAGCAACTTGTACACGCGCCCGTATAACTCACGTTACACGCAGCACGTATAAGCACGCGCGTGAGTACCATCGAGCTCGATCGATTCGCACCCATGACCCCCGCGGTTGACGGACGGGCAAGTGGAGTTGGGATTCGTTAACGAAGTTACAGATTCTCGTAATCAAGGAGAGCAAGGGAGAGAGCGAGAGAGCGAGAGAGAGAGAGAGAGAGAGAGAGAGAGTAAAAGTGAACTGGTGCTAAAGGGGGAAGCACCTAGGCGTTTGTAGATATTCAATATGCCGCTTGGCTGTTAGCATCTACAATGTTATTCATATATTCAGAGACCGTGGACGCGTGTTCCTCCTTCGACGTCGCGTCAGAGACGAGCTGCGAGCGCGAGAACGACTATATACACAGGGAAAAGAGAGCTCGGTGCACGAACAGCCGGGATACGTGCACGATCGTGCCGAACGGAGCTTTGCAGGACGTTTCGCAGCGGCTCTCCAACTCGATTTCGCGCGAAAGGAATTCGTTAAGCATCCGTTTTAAAGGCTAGCCTAGCTCACATCCGCGACGGTATATGCTTTCACAAAAGAGCCAAATTTCTGGGACGCGAGCGCGATGAAAATTTCACCCTCGACCGCACGCTCCACGATTAATTTGCGAATTTCAGGGAGAATTGCGTAATCGAAAATTCTTTCTGTAATTCGTGAACCATTCGAGAGGTGCGAAGATCCCATTTGCGGGTGAATGTCGCGAATGAGAGGAAATAAAAGTACGAGAATGAAAGAATGGGTTTTCGGTGGGGTATGAGGCGGAGGACGGAAGACGAAGGTAATGGGTATTGGAAGAAAATGGTTTGGCGAAGCCCGACCGAGGCAGACGCTAAACACCGAACGCAATGCGCGGGGGCGCAGTTTGTCTTGGACCATTAGGAGAAACGCTAGTTGGCTTGCTACTCACCCGAGGGGGTGGATAGAGCGGTAGGGGGAGGTGGAAAGGAGGAAGCGGTTGTTTTATGGCCCGGCATCTGTTCGACGATCGTCTCGTTCCGATACCACTTTATCCTCGGCGTTAGCCGTTTCCTAACTGTTTGCGAAACAAGCCGCCTCTCTTTCTTTCTATCCTCATTCCGCTCGTTGTCTCCTTCCTCTCGGTTCGGAGAGCTTCGAGATTCGGAGCGCAATACGTACTCTGCCCGCTACCCTCTTGCCTTTAGTTTCTTTCATTTTCCGCTTCCTCCCCGAGTTCCTCCATCTCGCTTGCTCGTTTCTTCTTGTTTTTTATACCCCCACACTCTCTAACCTTCCACCCGCATTCTTGGCCCAAGTTGCTTTTTGGCACGAGCGATACGTACACGCCGTTCGCGAACTCTTTCAGCGCAGGTAAAACGACGGCCCGGCAACGGGGGAACAGCTCTCCGAGAATGGCACTGAATTTCGACCCGAAATAAATATTTTTTTCCTCATTTTATTTGAAAAATTTTACGATGGAATAATAGTAAAAAATCTCTCTCGTTTAATCTCTCTCGCGAGCGCCCGCGAACGAGACCACAATCAAATATTAATCGCAATAAACGCGAGATTCCGCTGTACAGCGGAGGCAGGCGAAAAGAGAGCAGAAAAAGAAATGAGCGCGGCTTCGCACATCGTCGAATTCCTTAATATTTCCCGACGCGATTTCTTCTACTCGGCGAGGCGTTAACCCCGAATTACAAACTGTACCGCGATAACTAAAAAATCTCGAAAAAACGAAGAAATCGATGAGGGAATGTCTCTACTTCTCGTTTCAGGAGGGTGAAATTCAACTTTGCGAAAAGCGGGGACCCGCAGGGAAGGAGAGAGGAGAGAGAGCGTGAGAGAGAGAGAGAGAGAGACGGGATTAGCGTCAGGAAGAGAGGCGGCGGATGCTCGCGGAATTAAGCGATCGGTTGGTAGGAGTGGCGTATTCCGCGTGTGCTCTATATACAGAGAACGTCGGGTGCAGTCAGAAATTTCGCGCTCGGTGTTTCAGCCGCGCGTCGGAAGGAAACGGCATTAAAGCGGACGATAATCTTCCGGATACAGAGCGCAGTCGGACGTTTCTCGCGAGGTGGGAGGGAGAGGGGGGAAGAGGGGGAGACGAGTGAGAGAGCGGTGAAGAGAAGTGAGTATTCTTTTTTTGCCGTTGGATACGTAGGTAGTAATAAATAAACGTATGGCGTGCAGGGAGTCGGCGATAATACGTGATCCCCTTGCGTTGAATACTTAATGCTAAGTACTCGCTGGTATCTGCATATACCCTCTACCCATTCCTCCCCCCGCGCACCCATGCCGCCACTTCGCAACGTACGAATCCGCTTCGCCCCCTTCCCTCCCGCCGTCCTAAGCGCCGCTCGCGACGTATTCGCCTGTATGACGCGAACGAGTTCGCATATACGAAACGCGTGCACGTCGACGCGTAAGCAGGGTACCATACACGAACTCTTATGATCCTGTTTTGCATGCGCGATCATTGTGCGATAGAATTTTTACTTTTCTCGGACCGAGTAGACTGATAATAAGCAAACCCCGACTACGGGACAATCGTTAATAGTACGAAGGAAAGAAATATAATTATGACGATGTTCAAAAGATACACGCACGTATCAATTTAAGTAACTGGAATACAATATCTTGTCTCATCTACATACGGGACTAAGAAACGCGTGCGTCTCGGCTACCGAACGCACGCGTGTACCGTCTTCGTGTTCACGTCCCGTGGCTATAAGTGACTGTATACTTATACGCTCGTGTGCTCTTTTCGAACGCCACTCGGTGCCTCGTCTTTACACGGGAATCTTCGCTCGGATGCGCGCGTAGATCGGGCGGCATCGAGTATACGCGGGGTACGCGTTCAGGGGTGTTTATGCGTTCGAGTGTGTAGAGTAAGAGCGGCGGAGGGAGAGGACGCGCGAGTGAATGCGATTGTAACGCGAAAACGACGAGAAGTAGGAGGTACAGCGGGCAGAGTCGCTATTGAGTCGCGACACAATAATATAACACGAAAAATACTCGCTCGGTGGGGTAAAAGAGGGCGAAAGAAGCGAGGGTGCCGACTCGACCACCCCCCGCTGAGGATTTCGCTACCGTAAGCGAGGATCGAGGAGTGGGTGGTTGTTTTCACTGTCGGTGTGCGTATGCATTATGCACGAATATAATGCTAGCGAATACTTTGTCTATATATGGGAATAACGTGAAAATTCGCCCGAGACGCCTCCGGTGTTTATACTTGTAACTCTTTTCGTTTTTGTCTCATTTCAGCGAAGCGTTGACTCGTGCGGTCGCGACAGAGAGCCCTGAGAGTCATTCGCCTGGACCAGCTAAGGGTTCCGACGGAATTTAAAAGACCGTTCTCGCTTAGACGCATTTTTCGCGGCTCGTTGATCTTGTATCACCATCGAAAACAGTGTATATTTAAACGATGAGATTTAACACCGTGAAAGATATTCGAATAGAGATCAAATATAGCTTACCTTATACCTTCGAAGAGAATATTCTTTTTCGTGTACTCGTATTTTATAAATTCGTCTCGTCCGATTTCGAGCTTATTTGACTCGAATGGTCGGACGGCAATATCGTCGAAGGGCATTTGCGAAATCCCGTGAGGAGCTGTGGACCGAGAGCTCGTC
>NCVS01000113.1:14504-56141 GCA_003055095.1 Goniozus legneri
AAACGAGGAGGGGCCACGAGGTCGCGACCGCGCCGCACCACTCGACTTGTCGCTCTCCTTGTTGGATATTTATTCGTTCGTTCGTTTTTTATTTATACTCGAGGTCTGAGGGGGCTCGCGCGCCTTATTTGCACCCTCCGACTCGCGCACGCGGCGTTCCTTTAAACGGCGCGACTGCCGACGGCTCGAAAAAAAACCCTTTACCGAAAGAGAAAAAAGACCGTGGAGGAGAGGTAGAGGGTAGGCAGAGAAAGAGAGAATACGAGAGATTGAAAAAAGAGGAAGAAAAGGGAAAAAGAAATAAATTAATGAACGCATTCGAATGAATTTTATTAATTGAATCGCACGCGGGGCGCGACTCTTTGTGCGCGCGGGCTGGTTGACTTGTTGCAACCGCTTTTTTGCTTTTTAGTCTTCGTTTTTCAATCGGTTCGGGCCTCCCTTCGTCGGAGAGACAAGACTACTCTCGATTGCCCCTTTACAGTCGCTGTTCACGCGCATCGATAATTATTGGGCGGAGATGCGTGTGTAGGGAAGTAAACAACAAATGTGTTACAGAGCCGGCTCGTACGTAAAATGAGCATGAAGAAAAACGATAAGGACCGCAGGCAGTAGAAGACAGAGCGTAAAAGGAACACTAGTAGGTATATTAATATTCAACATCTCTGTGAAACCACCCGCATTCGCGGTATCTTCATCCGAACGTACGCCATATACCGTCTCTCTTCACTCGGCTCGGCTATTCTCTTTACTCCCCACCAGTGGCTGCATCAGCCACTCTCGCACCGCGGAGACGCCAATCTTCCTTTACTCTCAACGGCACTTCTCTTTACCGTAAAATATGTAAATCTAACCAATATTTCTGAAGATACAGCGAGCGCGCATACACGCGACTTTTACGATGGAGAGCAAAACTCACGTTAGTTTGTGCCTACTTAGGTATATTGGAATAAAAATTTCCTACAACGGAGAGCTGTATACGTACGAATATTCTTTCAATTTCGATTATAGCAATTTTGATATTACCTACATTTAATTGCTATTTAATCGAACAGAATTTATGTAATTATTTAAGTACTATATGTAGAGGACGAAATTTGAAATTTCAATGTTTGAGAGTCCTCAACTCTTAGACAGATTGTGTTCGTTCGTGTAAGCGAATAGTTAAATATATTTTCGGTTCTTCTAGAGTCCCTCACGAAATGATTCCAAATTGCTTGGTAATGTCGGTAGCGACGTTTGTCAAGGCGGTTACCGGTGCTCCGCGCGTTTCTCTTTCGTTCGCTCACCCTTCACACACTTGGCGGACCCGCGTGCAAGGGGTTTGTAATTTGTGCTTGGTGACGCGCAAGTTCGCGAAACGCTTTCGCGCTCGAGCGAAGTAATTTCTCCTATTAACTTCGTATTATAATTACTGATATGCTTTTATGGCGCGAGTCTTCTGTAAACTACTTCGTTCCGTACAGAATTGGCGACGATATTTTCCGAAGAATGCCACAAAAAATGTTATTCCGGTGGCGCGTTTTCAACAAAATTTTCTATTTGAAATATAGACGATGACGAGTCAAATAGAACCCATTACTATGGACTAATAAAATGTAATGCTTCTCGCGATAGATTTAGCGGTATCTGATAAACTTGATTGCGCGCTGACCTCGATACTAGGGAGTTTGACACGTGGTTTATTGAATTATCGCGGTAGACCGTCATCGTGGACAGGTTTGTATATTATTGCTATCGACGCTTTTATTCACGGTGTACACGAACCTGTCCCAATTTGTCTCTAAATACGTACCTGGGATAATATAGTGTCATTTTAATTATCTCTATTCAACACTATTCTATAACAATCGGTTATTCTCGTAATAGCGCGTTCAATTCTATAGAGACTCCGGCGGTTGTTGATCGAAGGACAAACAGAAATTGGAAATGAGAGAATTTAAAGGCGATGCCGAGGAAGGAAAATAACGATTTCCCGTAGTCGTTTGGCGCCAATTTTCAACAAATTGTAATTTCTAGGAACAAATTGAATATAAGCGCGACGTAATTCGAATGCCTGCTGCAGCAGTACCGGCGCAATAATGATGACGGGCTTGCAAGGTACGAATGGAAAGCAAGTGGGCGAGTCGTCCTGGCGGGAGTAGGAGCCGAGACAACGCGGGGGACGTAACCATGCGCGAAACAGCAATCTTTCGAGGCAATCTCTTTAATAAATGAAGCATACGTTCCGCGCTTTTGAATTACGTCTACCGTAATGGTCTCTCTCTTCTTCTGCCTCGCTTACTGTCGCGGGAGCTCACGATTTACCAAAATGCACTCAAGTTGAGATATCGCATTTCGAGTTAGATTCTTAGTTATCGCTTTCCTACAAATTTTTCATGTATTCGAATAAAGAACGAATAAGAAATTACGCGATATCTTGGTTATCGATGATATCGCGAACATAATAAACGTGCAAGTATTGCCCCAGCCATTGTGTAGCGTAAAATCGAGGGCAGTTAAGTTGCTCTATTGTGATTGTATAGTCGGCTGTAGGATGAGTTACATACGCACGATGTGCATACGTGGTCAAGAGGGAGCGAGACAGAGACAGAGAGCGATAGTCGTGTTTGTACGAAATGTCTGGGCGTAAGTGTTAGGCAACGTAACCACCGAATCGGTATCCCACGTATACCGACAGACCTCGGTAAACAATGGACGTTTGATTGTTCAAGATTTAGTACTGGTTTACTGCCATATAGCCAAATTCGAATTCGCGGTATCGCGTCGTCCTACCATGCGGCACTGTAGTGCGAGGTTTGATCGTCTCGCTGCGTGCGACAATACTCCTGTATTCGCGTGCGTTTGTACATACTCCTGCGGCAATAGCGAATTTTCGTAAACACCCGAGGACACTGTATCTATTCCCGGATATGAAATTTATCGCCAACAACGAATACACAACGTGTCCAATTTCAGGAATAAGATTATTGGATTTTCGTTCGCGCATAACACAACAATCGGACATTTCGATTAAATTTACAAGGGGGAAGGTAAATGTCACATGTAGGTAGATATTGTATGCGCGTGTCCAGTGAGCAGTCGGACTCGTGTCAAAGAGGTATTTTCAATAGCCGACGGTAAGGAATGCAGAGGAGCCCGACATAAGAATTTGAATTTTCTTGGCAAAGTCTGGTCATCGGAAGAGGAGTGGGTCAGTTCATATAAGATATAAAAATAGAAGGGATCGGCGGGTTTAGAATATTCGGGAAAATGTCGTTACGAGAGTACGAGCACTCGAATTTTCTTTCTCTTATTCGATACGATTGATATAATCTACAATTCGTAGTTTATAATATAGTAGCATTAGGTGGATGATTATTCATGAAATTTACACCTACTCGGTGCGTAGATATGGACAACATTAATTTACGGCGGGCATTAACATAATTTATCGTGGCCACGTGGTCGTTGCAATTACCGGTTCGCCATAGTAATTGTAACGATACGACGACCACGGAACTGCCAACTATTATAATAAATTACGTAAATTGCATTCGCCGTGCGAATATAATATAAAGCGGCATCATTAATTCTTCAGTGATCGAAATTCACGAACATGCGCCAAATGAAACGCGATATCGTTGTCATTTCGATTTGTCATTGTTGGTCGGGTAGGGGGGCTACGAAATTCCGTTTCGTTCGACTCGTGGAATCCGAAGCTCTGGCTGGCAAGAGAGATTTACTTTTCTCCCCTTCGGCGATGGAAGTGGGTCGCGCGAGCCGCAAGTGGGCAAACGGTCGCGAGACGTCACGGGAATCCCACCGATTCCGCAGACGAGAAAACAGAATTCGATTGGGAGACGATAAGGCAAGACGAGGGTCGTCTTTAGTAGTCTCCTTCTCTACCCGCCCCATCTTAACGCGAACTCGGAATCGGAGAATGTCGAGCATCTGCAGTTTCGTAAATACTAAAGCCGACGTCAACCCTACGCCATTCTCGCGCCGTATTCGGATTGAATGCGAGCCAGAATCCCCGTTAAAAGGGTAGGAGAGATGGCGCGAGTTAAGTCGTTCACGCGGCTCTCTAATGAAAACCAACAAATTCGCTACATAAATGTTTGCCCGCCGATGTACCAACAGCGAGCTAACTTACGCCCGCTAAGTAATTGTAAGTCTAACCTGTATAAACAGCCGGTCGCGGAACGAGTCGCGCGACGGTACGAGGAGGCTACCTTGCGGAAATCTCGTGTTAATATGTCGAAAGATTTCCATATAATATCGCGACTCGTAATCCCAGCCGACCGCGATATTATCGTCCCTCCTAGTAATTAAAAATAAACACTCACTCGGAGTCTTCGTGGCGTACGCTCCTATCGTGGTCTCCCTTGATCGTTTGATTTCTACCGTGCAAAGGAAATCATAATTAAATGATCGTTTCATGAGAGGAGAGGGGGGGGGGAGATAGAGAGAGGGGGAGAGACGAAAAAAGGTCGCATGACGCTTTGATAAGCGCACTTCCTCATCCGTCGCGCGCTTTACGTCGAATTAATAAGGACGGTCGTACTCGACGCGCGACTCTAATTTTCCTCGTAGCTCTCGCAGACGCGCGTGAGCGACTGTCGAGAGGAAAGGAGTAGGAGAGCCGCGCGCGCTCGAGGTTTGCGGGGAGGGATGTAGACTGCGCGACGTTGCTCAGACACGGCACTGAGGTTAAGTAGATGCGCCTTGACGAAGTCGATCTAATTAACTTCGAGGCCTCTTCACCCTTCGCG
This sequence comes from Goniozus legneri, assembly GCA_003055095.1. Taxonomy (NCBI): domain Eukaryota; kingdom Metazoa; phylum Arthropoda; class Insecta; order Hymenoptera; family Bethylidae; genus Goniozus; species Goniozus legneri. The sequence goes on from NCVS01000113.1 coordinate 19,259, forward strand.
CCTTCGGCCTAAATATCGCCTCTCCTGTCCTAAACGCGGATCAGTGAATTGCGGGAGCGACGCATTTCGCATCTGGAGTGGTAGAACGTCGCTGGATCATTCCGCAATGAGTTGCCGGAAAAGGGGGTTTATTTTAACCCGTCGTCTTCTCTCGAGCGTCTCGCCTCTTCTCCATGCCTACTTGCAGTTATGTACCCATCGTGTGTGTACTACCGCAGATAAATTCGCCGAGTCGTCATCGCGCTTTGTACATCACCGATTCGTTCCTGGCTCGGAGTCGGGAATTTCGTTGCCGAGAAATCGATCGACGTATCAGAAACTTTGCACCAGCTAACGACGAATACACGAACGACGTCGCGAACAGCATCGTATCGAGGAATCTCTCGCGCCTTAAAGAGCCGTCGCACGGATGATCGCGGACGTTTCACGGCGCGCGCTAAGTCGTAAATCCACGGGCACGAGTGCTCGTAAAAGGAAGCCAAAGTGCTACCCTTATCCCACGACTGGTAGTAAGGGTGGGGCGTAATCACGAACCCTTTACCGCGGCCGAGCTCATCGATCCGCTTTGCGCATCCCGCTCTTCCCTCGCTCATTGCGTATACGGAGCTTCCATCTATCGTAAAGGTAACCCCCAAATTCCCTGTCGAAGACGACACGCAGAGACGGCTTTAACGCACTTCTCCCATTTCGCAACTAAACCGCGAACGACGGGCGTCTCCATCATCGTGATACTTCCTTCCTAGCTATATAGTAATACAACGGTGATAAGCAAAAAAAAAAAAAACAACAGGAAATCAATTGAAACGCGACAGAATCATTTCGAGAGACCAATTTGTCCGTCCGACGAGTCATTCGTTCCGAGAATTGCGCGAGGATCCTTAATCCATCGTTTGGCGTGCCTATACACCGAGAGACTTATCAGCCTCGCGCTCGCACGCGTGTGTATACGCGGCGTGTACACGTAAGCGGCGAATACATTAAGTCCTACGAGTCTGTCGGGTTGTTCTCGCTCCGGTCGTCGTCGTCGAGGGTGGTAAGACACTCTCCTCTTCGCGATGCCACTGCGCCAGAAGGAGGATCTTCCTCTCTCATTCAATACGGGCGTATTGTTCGCGTCTTATCGTAATATCTCATAATTAATATCTCTGCATTGTGGTATGGATGGATATATAGGCAGGCTTCGCTACCAGAGCTAACTGATAGCGAAAGCGTTTGTGCCGTGTGCCAATCTCCCCCTTCCACATCCTCTACCCTCGCATCTTTCTCGCTCTCTTTATCTCCGTCTACGTATCGCTCTTCCTCTTTCTATATCGTACGTTCAATTCATCTAATTTTGCTATCCACGGACGACCGAGAGCCGGGATGGAGAGTACTACGAAAATCCAGTTCCTCGGTCCTTGGTCCTCGAGACGATTCCAAGTACCGATAAGGAACGTCGAATCAAACCGCTCTGGGTGAGGGGAAACTCGACTGTCTTATAACGAGCTCGCAACGACGCTGCATTAAAATCGAGACGATAATAGAGTAATAAAATATTATATACGAGCAGTGCCGCAATACCTTCGATAATCATCGATAACTGCACGAGTGCGTGTACGATCGGCTCCGAAGGATCTAAAATTCGCGCATGCGGAGGAACGAAGATTATTCGCAATAAAGCGAGGAGTAAGGGCAAAGTATCGCGCGGAAGGACGAATATCGCGGTGTGTGTATTCAATTACGTCTTGTGTACGTATAGTCACGAATATCTCTACGTCGTTGACGTCGTCGAAGTCAGTCGAGTATGCGTGTCTTGTAAACGCAGCTGCCATTGAGCCATTTCCTTAGTCAACGGGGTAAGATTCTAGACGTCAGGGTCTCATCCTGTTTAACCGTCTATCCCGGCTTTTGGACCCGCTACTACCCTGTCGTTCAAAGCTCCTTACGTTACCGCAGGATCATCGGCCGTACAGTCCGTCTTCTCAATAGCCCGGACAAATCAACTGGACCATAGATCTCCTCGACGCCGGCTATTTGTCAGTTTGCCGGCCGAACTTTGATCCCGTGGTCTTCTTGTATGTACATTCGGCCTTGATGTCGGATGCTTTAGCCGGGTGTAAATCTTTCATCTCCATTACTCCTTTGCCCGCTCCGAATTATGTTTACCCTCGATTTATTCGTCTGTTGATACATCAATTTCGAACGGAAATTTTCGCGCTCGTTGACCCATACGATACAGTAGAACGAAGAGAGAACATTCGAGAACTGTTTGCGATTACCGCTGAATCTTTTCGTTCGAAAAAATAAGCCGACGAGAGCACGTTAGTCGAAAATAAGCGTCGATTTTCCGATGTGATAGCGCTTCCCATAAGGCATCTATTTGAATATTGTTACCTTAACGAGACGCAAGTATTTACTCGGTAGATGTAATTCGTGGAAAATTTTTGATTATACCTAGGTATATATAAATGCGGAGAAATTAGCGTATGGCCCGTTTCGATCAAATTGTAAGGTTGTCGGTTTACTCGGCTCTATCTTCTTTTTTATCTCCATCATATCTCATTTTTTCGTAGTCTGTTTGTACGATAACGAGCTAGAGACGAGATGAGTCAATTAACTTGTGATTAAGCTCCTGTCGTTATTACGCGTAGATACTCTTTTTACTAACGCCTATACTCATGAGCGTATCTAATTAAAGTAGATATCTCTGAAATTTCTCACCTTTGAGCGGTATGCATTCAAGGAATATTTACACATGGTATAAATTTGAAACTATCAGGCTCTTCGGAGCGATGGAAAACGAGGAAAAAAATTGAATGAGAGAAAAGTGAATATCAGAGGCCTCACGGGTGGAGAGTTTAACTATCTTCTCCAGGTGAGTAGTCGGAGGCAGTGTATGTACGTTCGAGAAGAGGGGAGAAGAGCGCACGGAAGGAGAGGAGAATGGAGGGAGGAAGCCGGCTCTGAGCCGCGAAGGGGTGGCCGCGAGATAAGGCGAATCAAACCGTAAATAACTGCGGAACAGTGGAAAGGAAAGCGCAGAGGGGTGAGACGATGCCTCGCCAGCTGCAAAACTCGCCGAGTTTTATAGTTGAATCGCATGACTCCGAATCTCCATACATTCCTCTCCCTTTGCCCGCGCGTCCCGTCGTCCTTTCCACCCACCTCGGCAACTTTTCGCCTTTTTGCACGTACACCCACCGCTCAACTGCTTCTCGTTGAATTGTTTTTTTTTCTCGGTCTATTCACTCGACCCATATCTATTTTTATATCGCCGTTAGTTTCCGCTGACCGCTACCTTCCGTTCCGATTCGCTTTGCCATACATCTCCTCCGAAAAGCTCTCCTCCCCCGTGCCAACCTTTCACGACGAATGACGCGCGCGTGTGGGTATGGCCGTACGAAAGAGGGGCGATTAATTCCGTATTCCTAGATACTTTCTAACGTCCGCACGCCAGGCCCATACTTCATGCCAGCGTCGCACGGTACGTGTGTTTACGAGCGGCGTTCTCGAGCAAACGAGATGGCGAACGAGAGGGTGGAAGCGATCCTCTCTCACTTCCTCTCTCTCCCTTTCCTTTCTCTCCACGTCTGCGTCATCGGGGATTACGCGTCTCGGTGTGTGCGAGAGATAGGCAAGTGTGCACCTTGCGCATCCACGAGTATCCTTGCATTGCTTTTTTTTCGCGAATATGTTACGTATACGTGTAACTGTGTACGAACGTATTCGAGCGCAGTTCGCGATGGGATCGTTGTATGCGTCCAAGAATTATATTCGTGGCAAGATTTTTTAAGTGAGATCGTAAATATATGGTAATAGCGTGCAATTTGTGGCCCCGGAAAGAAAGTGTAACGTGTACAACCGTGAAAATAATGGTTATTTCGTTTGAAGTATGCGTTTTTATCGTTACGCGGCGTATTTAAATTCAGTCGCACGTGAACCCCACGATCGATATTTTTGCGAGTATAGGAGCACAAAATCAATATAAGCGCATCGTGATCTCTCGCATTCTTTACCGTATAAATAAAAATATCTCCCTTTAAATTTCTATCGGTGATAATATTTTTCCAATCGATTATAATTTTATAGTAAATTTCGATGTTTTATAAATCAGATCTTAGAAAGTATTATTACACGTTTGAAATGGGATAACACTTTACGATAGGATGAAATTCACACGCGGCGTAGAGCGAGATTGTACATTGGTTGAGTTTTTGTCGACCGCTTACATAGCACGCGAATTGGTCGGTATCACGGTGCGAAAAGAACGAGAGAGTATGTAGCAGTAAGGAGCCAGGAAGTGGGCGGTGAGGAACGAGAGGGTGAATATGGGTAGCTCTGGTCGGTCGGGAACTGTAAGGAAGAAGGAGGGCGGAATGCAGCCCGGAGTCGGTACTAATGCCAAAAGTTTTAACGAGTTTGAGTGATCGCGGTCGATGTAACCGCAGCAATAATATGGCAATAGTAATAATAATACCTCCCCGCGCAGCGTGGCAGTACCAACTTATAGCGTCCCTTGGAATAAACCGTTCCTTTTTCTCCCTTTATACACCGACTTTGGATTCGAACTCTTTCTAGAAGTTTGGGAGGAAGGAATTGGAGACGTAACCACATACCGAATTTACGCTACGCCTGCACGACCATAAACGATACAAATACAAACCCGAACAATCTTTCGCGAGGTTGTAAGTGTTGCGTGCACTGGATTGGATCTTCCGTGTAAGTCGTAAAAATGAATATAGAAAAGTTTTTCGGCCGAACGTAGATAAGCTCGAAATAAGGCGGCGTGAATTCGGTTTGTTTCCCTGCCGCTTAGCATAAATATCGAATTCAATCTGAATTAATTTCGCTAACGTAAACATATATTCGAAAAAGGCTTATCGAATTCCACGATTCCACGATTTTCTCTTACCGGTGATCGATCTACCGACTCTCGAAGCGGAAATACCGGTGGTCAGAGAGAAATGGAGAGAGAGAGAGAGAGAGAGGAGAGGGGGTAATATATCGCGACGAGTTATACGGAGGAGCGAAAATGGAAGAGGGAGGAAGAAAGAAGGGAATGGGAAGTCGATACATCACGGCGTCGTCGGGCCGCGTACGGCGCCAAAATAGCAATTACCCTCGCGCCTTCGGAATCAAATGAAATAAAATTGCATTATATCTGGCATGTCACGAAGCCATCGATCATCGGGCCCTTTTTCTTGGCTAGCCCCTCGCTATCGTCTAACCTACCTGTCCGAAAGAAGCAACATCGGTGTGTGAATTTATGTTCCTCCGTCTACGAATCGTCCGTTTACGTTCGCTTGTTATACGTTCCGATACGCAAATTTCACTGAGCGAGTAAAGCGTCGTGGCGTTGGTTAGCGTTAATTGTAATGCTTTTTGGCCCATACGCGATTACGCGATGAAATAATCCCTCGTTTATGAGTTAAGTGGTCTGTGGAACTCGATGGCGCTTCTGATGAAATGCTCTCGGCGAGTGCGCGCTGGCGCTCCTGAGAGAGCCGAGTGGTTTGGTTGGAAGTCGCGAATACGAGAGAAAGAGAGAAGGACTCGCGTAAAGGAGAGGTCAGGGGGTGGCGGAGTCACGGCGTATAGGGGTAGGTAAATACGGCGGAAGCACGCGACCCTAGGGCGTCGCGCAACCTTTCCCCGCGTATTATAATTACATTCTGCCGTCCGTAAAATTGCAAATAATTAAGATTCGGTCGATGTAAGCACAGACGTAATAAGCAAACGAGTGCGCGCACGTCTCGTAATTCAGCGCTCCTGCAGTCGCGCTGAGCCGCGATCGGCGACTGTATAACGACGATGTTTTGTAGATTGGGAGGGGAACACGAGCGAGAGGCAAGAGTATCGTTACCGTTATTAAATCTGCCACGGAGCGCCAAACCTTTTCCGAATCGTTTACCATTCGCATTATGCTCGCGAATTGCGAGATTCATTCCCCTCTCGTACACCCCAGTCTACCGTCTCGTTATTCGCTCGACCGCGAAAATCAGTTTCTTGTAATCGAAAATTCTATTGTATATCACGAATGTTCGTCTCAGTCCCCTCGAATTTCTCAGAAAGCTCGTTCAAACGACTTTTTCACTTTTCCCTTCAAAGGTCAATGCGAAAAATTTTTAGTTATTTTTGCTAATGGGAAACGGCAGTATGGAATCGTATTAACGAGTTTCTTCTTTCCTTGAATTAATGTAGAGAACTTCGCCTATTCCCTCGAATGCGAAGTATTAAATTCTTCTCCGTTATTTTTCGCGATCGATATAGCTCTCACTCCAAGTAATGAAGACCCTTCATACGCGAATGGAAATACAAAGTAGAAAATATTTAGTCATCTGCACCGTTCGCAACTCGATGCAAAGAAAACGAGAGAAACAAGAACCCAAATCAGCCCACGCACAAGCCTTTGATATGGCGTGTGTCAAACGCGCGCGTGTGCCACCTTCATCAGACGTTTCTACGTAGTCGCACATATCGGTCTCGCAGAGACGACCATTAGCGGCTCGGTAAAAGCTATTGAGAGCTTCGTGTGTCTTTTCGCGAGGAGCGACGCGAGAAATGTACACCAATTTTGTAGGCATGCATTACGGACCCATATTTCAGTCACCTCATTTCGCTGCTTTACGTTTCTCTTTTTATTATTGTCTCATTCTCGTTTTGCCGTATAGCATTTTTCTATTACAATTTTAGAGACTTGAATCTCCGATCGTAAAAATGTAATCGATTTCATTCCAGTTTAGTTATTTACGACGTCGACTTCGTACTTGTCTCGGTACTTTGTCGAAATTCATTTGGTAGCGTGCGTGTCGGGCATTTGTTGATATTTATGACTGAGAACGCACACAAAAGTTGTTGAATGCAGCGTATCGTGCAACCGGAAAGAAAATCAAAAAAGAAGAATATCAAGGTAAATTATCAATGTTTCCAGGAAGCGATTTTCGAGAATAAAACCACGACAGGCTCGATTGAAATTACTCGGGGTACTTGTCTCGGGACGGTTGGTTGGAACTCGTGCATTGCCGATATCGAAGGTGCGAAGGGTACTTCGTGAAGTATCATCATTAACTGCCAATCACTGCCATTCACCGACTCCAGATGATGCGAAAATTAGAGTAGGGAAGAAGAGAGCAATAAAAAAATAAGTGCTTCGAAAGTCGTAAAGAGGTTGTAATTATTTATTTACGAGAAGTGAAAAACGTCGTGCGATTCGGTCGTCGACGTTCCATTTACGTCTGTATATCCATATGTTTTTTGTTCTTTCACGCTCACGACCCGATTCTCTTCGACGAATCTGTCATTGTGACTGACATGTTTCCCTCGTTCCTTTTTTAATTACCGGGACGTTCGTTAATTGGCCAAAATCCAAAAGCTGTGGATCGTCGGGGAGGGAATTTTCAAGATTCGTCACCGTCCTCTACGAATAACTCTCACCCCGAGGCTCGCGACACTTGTGTGCTTCTATCGCGGGCAAGTGCTTGGCCGTGTCACTTTGTATTGCGCCTAGCTCCGCTAATTCCATTAGAGGCTCAATTAGTAGCAACCGAGCCCCAACGTTTGTCCCCTTCTCGCGAGAACTCAGGTTCCATATCCTACTCGTAGCACACCGTATTGATAAAGTCGCGTGGAAAACCTGTTTTACTTCGCTGATGATTTTCGTGTTCTGCTCAAACACTAACTTTCTAACAAATAGGTAAATTAAAGCTCTACCACCGCGTGGCAAGGCGTGACTGGTTTCGTCCAACGGGTATTCAGTTACGACTTTTTCATAATTAATACCTGGGTAAATCAAGTCGACTGTGAGAAAAAAAACATTTCTTCTCTTACGCTTTTTCTCGTACGAAATAAACACCAGCCGGAGGTCACGAACGAATACGAGTCATATTCGGTGAGTTTCCGTATGAACTTGCAACTTTTGCCGTACCGTTCGAAGGAGATGGATTTTCACCTTTCTCGCTCACCCTCTCTTATTCGCGATAGCCCTTCGCTATTCTCTGCCTACCGAGACACAACGAGTGGGAGTAAAGGTCAATTATAATGGAAGATTACGTGCCCGCGATTCCGTTTCGCAGTTATAAATAGGTACAAAGAGTATTAAGTCCCAAGGAAGTATTAACCCGAAGAGCCACTGGAAGAACTCTCGTTACGTGGAGACAAGAAAGACGAGAGAGAGGATAGTAATTGGAGAGTTTTCCTTTCCATTTGTAAACTGAGAATTGACCTTCTCCCTAGTTCCGTTATTCGCGAGAGTCTTCGGAACATCGAATTTCGATTTTCCGAGGATTCGAAAGAAACGAAGACTCGCGCGAACCCGTCCTCTCGTTCGCGGAAAGTCGCGAGATTCACGGAGAGGCTCTCGCCTCGACCACTCGGGGATAGAGCACAACAATACGAATTGTGAATTCCGTTCGGGGGCCCGTCGACAACACTGACAGCCTATTTACTCGGATAACGATGCTCCGGTTGACGGCGAATCAGGCCTACCTCGCTCTTGTACCGGAGCGAAACATCCCCCACCCACCTCTCCACTGGCATCGTTCGCTCCCCCTCCCCGCGGGCGATCCGTCGTGTTTTCTCTTGCTCTTCGCTCGCGTACTTCATTGTTCCACCATAAAAATGTCAGTCCGTCGAATCTATAGTTAGACGCCACAAAGAACACAATGAAAGATGTATGGGAATAGGCAGATATGGCGGTCGCCTCGTTGCCCAACGTCGACGGGAGCAGCCACTCGAATGCACTTGTCGTGCACATTTAAACGACGGTAATGAACCATTGTTGTGAATTTATCAGTCCTACGACGACGGCAACGATGAGAAGTGAGAGCGAGATAAAGAGGACTTGGCTAATTATCTGCGAAGGATCCGTCGTTCGTACATGCGCATGCAAACCAATGCTATAAGTATTTTTTTCTTTTTTACGAATAATTCGTCGAATCTTTTTTATTTTACCTTGGGAAAACAGAACTTTCGGCAAATCCCTCTCTCGAGGAGTAAAGATCGACGAGTCGAGCAATCAAGAGAATCAGATTTCGCTTTAATTTAACTCCAATGGAAGTTTGTCAATAGCAATATCTTTAATTGCGCGTCGGTAACAGAACCTTTTATTGGAATTCTCAACTAAAATTTCTCACCCGCCGTGACGCTTCGCGATTTTCATCCACCACACGAAACTAATTAGAAAAAATGAAGATAGGATTTTTTCTCGGTTCATCTATTTATATACAACCAGTAGAAAATCTTTATTTAAAATCGAATCAATCTCGGGAAATTCAATTACCAAGTTTGAAACAGTTCTTGACACTTCGTCCAAGTGCAGATCCCTCGATGAGATTTTATTTTATTGTCCTTTTTCTTTATCTCGCCGACAGCCGGTAATCCTAATAAGCTCTTCGCTCGAGCCGAATTACTTTTACCCTTTCATGCGAACGATTTAATCGACCGATCCTGATTCCGTGATTCCTACCGCCGTAAAACGAAGGCCTGCGATCGGTTGGAATATCTCTCGAGGCCTTATCTTAATTATTCCGAAAAGTTAATTAGTTTTTTCCTACCCCCGACGGCCACCCTCAGTCTACCTATCGTCCTGCGCGAACGCGAAAAAACCCTTTGAACGCATTTCCGTGTCTGACGTGGCCCGGCGTTCAAGAAGATCTCGGAATGAGAATATAACCGTCCAATCGGGACGCCAGTCGTCGCGACGGCCGGGTAATTCGCTAGGCGCTCGTTCCCTTTTGTGCCTTTAATTATTCTCCACGTTCAAAAGGTGGAAAAAGGCACATACGCCTGTGCTCGACCCTCGCCACGAGTTAACGTGGACGTCCGCGCATTATCAAAGATAACGTCGCGCTCGCGACGATGGTAATATCACCACATTCATTAAGTTTCCTTTGCAGCTCGAACTACACAGAATAAAATGCATTACCGTCGTATATTTGTAATTAAAAAACAATATTCTTCGATTTATTCCAATTCCGAAATAATATGAGCGCAAATCGGAATTAATCGAACGCGATCGTTGTATCGGATCGCTACTGGTGGAATTACAACACGGATAATCGTCGTGGTAAGCTGAAACAACGAGAGGATCGCGACAGTTCTACGTAGCGTCAATTCGAGTGGGCGGGAATGTGTGCACGCGTGCAGGGACTGTCCGTAGGGAGTAAACAGGTGTCGACGGTCGGCGGCTTTAACGCGAGCGTGCCAGGGGTGACTCTCTCGCGCGCGTTCGCTGCATTCGAGCGAGCGCTATACCGCTGCATGCGGTAGACGCCCAGGACGGGGGAACGAGAATATCAGTGCCGAGAGAAAGAGGGAAACGAGTGCTTGTGCAATTTTTTTCTCGTTCTAGTCATTCTGTTCTCTTTTCACTGGGATATGCGTGATTAAGCCCGGGCAATGTCGAAAAACGAGTTCGCTTCCGTTTCTCCTACTCGGCCTCTATTCCTCTCACTCCGAACTGTCGAATTTTCACGAGAAATTAATTCAACGCATAGTTGATTCATCTTTTCGAAATTTTAGCTCGACGCTATAATTAAAATTATTAATATTCGCCTTAATAACATTACATGTACTCTTAATAGTAACGAATATTCTCCCCTAGTCACTACTTATAGTATGTATATCACTTTTAATTTCAAAGGAATGAAAAATTAATTGCTATGGAGACGTACTCTGATGTGAGTGCTACCAGCCATTGACGAATCTCGCGTAAAGCTCGCGTTTCGATTCGGCTGGTGGGTGTGTTATGCGTGTGGTTACACGTAACACGGAGTAGACAAGCCGAATGCAGTTGGCAACGGTAAGCGGTGTAACTCGCACGTTGTCGCAACAGACGCCTTTTAGTTTCGCGCGCGACAAAGGGTGTTTTTAGAATATTGATATCGAAGCCGCTTCGTGGAACGAGCATCGGTAGTGAGCTTGCGCGAGGCACGAGAGCTCGACGCGCTCGTCTTTCTTTTTATCTCTCTCGCTCTTGTTCTTTTTTTTTTGTCGAACGCGACCAACACCCTATTGCGCCCCATACGCATTTTTAGCTTTTCACGAGAGCTCGGCGAAGCTCTATATCAAAGAAGAGGCGAGTCGATCGCGGAGGAGTTTTAGTCCCCCAAACACCCCGAGCTCTCTTCCATCACCGCACTAACGCCCCTCTTTGAGCCGTCAAAGATTGCATCGAGCTTAACGCGCCAACTCGCAGCGCCTCCGACGTTCGCACATACCGACACACCGGGTTGAAAACTCAATTTCGCACTCCGGCTATAATTACGCGTGCCTACCGTTTAATTATTCATAAATTCGAGAAAGTGAGGCAAAAAAGTCTTATGCGTATAACCAACCTATCCCCTCGCTTGGCCCTCCCTTGCTACCTCTCTCACTCTTTCTCTTCTGCACAGAACGCGCGTAAGTCGATGCGCCATTAACGGGGAAAAGCGCAGACTGGCGTAATTGAGTCGAGAGTTTTCGTTCCAAGAGTGCAAATTGCCGGTAACCGCGCGTCAAACATCTTTGCGAGTCCTCCCGCGTCCCTCTCGCTCGCATCGGCTCGAAGAGTCACCTTTCGCCGCTGTTGGCCGTCGCGCGTGCGCGCGCGAAACGAGAGAAAGAAAAGATAGGAGAGCCCGGGGAAGGAAATTAAAGGCAATGACAAATTCACGTCGAGCAGATAATTGGAATAAATAAAGGAATAATAGAGGGACGTCGAGTGAGGAAGAAGAGGAGGGCGACGGGGAAGTAGGGAGGTGGAAAGGCGATGGCGTGGGAGAGAGGGAGCGAGTACAACCCCTTGACATCTGTAATTAAATGAAAACAAAAAGAAAGTAATCGTACGCTCCTCGCGGACAAGCCAAGGCAGCGAAATGAGAGAGAATCGAGATAGAGGAGAGAGCGAGAGAAAGAAGGATGGATAATACCTTCTCGCCTGCCCCTCGCGCCACCCAACTCTACCTTCAGAATGAAATGTCACCGGCCGGATACGGACGAGCGATTCGTTTGGATCGCCGTTCTTCCGCCTCGTCTTCATATTATCCCGAAGCTCTTCTCGTCTGCTCGAAACGTCCCATGCGACGAGAAAAGGGGAAGAGACGTGTCGTCTTTCTTTTGCCCTACGATTCAATTCCGCGCTCGACGATGAAAAATCTGTCGATCTATGATGAGATGGTGGGACGAATTTTACACTGTTCGTTCGATACCATTTTTCGATAATTCCATTCAGTTTCGGTATAGAATCGATTCGAAAAATTCGCTTCGACTCGCGTGGAGTTGGTGTCATTGACAGTGACATATCGCTTGGAGAAACGTTTCGCGGGCGCAACCCCTCCTAGGTACCGCCCGCTCGTTCTTTTAATACGCGCCGACCGCAACGATACGACATCGGAAAGCGTTAGCAAAGACATCACAAAGCGATCTTGACTCGAAATCGCGTCGGCAATATGCCATCAAATACCCGTAAACATCAATATCTTTCCTTTCCCGGTTCTCGAGAACCAACTTTGCGTCCCCTGTGCTCGCGTTTTTCTTCGCTTTCCCCCCAAACGATTCGCCGACGTGGATGAAGACGCGCTAAAATGTTTTACATTGTAAAATCAATGGGAGGTATGGGGAAACGTTCCATATAATGCGATTTTTATTCCCTTCCAATAAATCGCACGATTATTGAAAACACATTTCGATTGCTGATGCGATTTGCATATTCGTTGGTATTACATACCAACGAAGTAAACATTTCAATACGAATTAATTCCATTGTTCTTGATATTTTCCAAGGATAAAGATGGACGGAATGGATTTTTGATAGAGGAATGGGGGTAGTATCATGCAGTTTCTCTCGTAGTGGGAAAATTCTGCGATTACAATCCAGCTAAACGAAATACATTGATGGCTTAACGATGCACCGATTGCTCGGAGAAAAAAATTGTAAGAGCGTCGGACAGCGCGAACGAGACGGCGAGAAATTCTTTATGCACCGTCCAATCTCGCGGGTGATTCCCGTCCCAATCGGGAGTGGCAATCAGCCCTTTTTAAATACTCAGTACCGTCGAGAGGGCCAATAAAAACTCACTTCGCGGATTGGGTAATAAAGCTCCAATCAACGGCTTAATTATTCGATTACGGTCGACGCCATTTGGGGGAGGAAGCGCGCTTGGATTGGGGGGATGAATGGAATGGTTCGGTCAGGTCGATTCGGTGAACGAGGCTACGCGAGAAATTCTGCACGAGCGCGAAATCGAAGATAATTAGAAATAAATAGTAACGAGATCGCTTCGGCGTTCCAATCGGACAGCGGGATAGGGGTCTTATTGCTTTAATTAAAACACTGGAAGAAGAGAGGAGGATGCTCGATTTCCTCGAGTGAGAACGCCAATAAGACTACAATTGTCTTCTTATTGGTTTTTTTCGTTCTCGTCTCTCATAGCGAGTAATAGGATTGAGAGACACTCTCTGGGCGTAAACTGAAAACAACGACTCAAATGGACCGGTAAGTTATGTCTCAATTCGGGTGAAGTGATATTTGTTCTTGTTTATCAATTCGACATTTTTCTCTCAAATTCATCATTAATATAATATTTCATGGTATTTATTTCAATTAAGGATAGCAATTAAAAACTCGAAACCCGTTGTACTATATCAAAGTCGATAGAACAGTTCGATCTTTTGCACAATACCGAATCCACAGTAATGTCTCGCAAAATATGACTCGAATTCTGATGGGTTGTCGAGATCGCGGGGGTGACGGCGGGTGGACGCGGAACGGGTGCCTTCAAGATGGCGTTTCTCGCGAAACTTTATTAGATATTTTCTTCAATAGGATAGAAATGCAAATAACAGTTGTCAAGTAACTTCCTTCCGCTGAGTAGGAGGAATAGAGTGAGATGAGGTATGGGAAAGTAGGCAGAACGGAGGGAGATGGCTGGAAGATGGAAGGAAGACGCTGTCGGAGTACCAATATTGAGCCGTGGTAAAAGTCCAACCCCTTCCCTCACCCCATCACCGTCTTTTCCACCTTCCTTCACCTCCCACTCTCGTTCGCCACCCCCGCATACTCCAACCCACCCTCTCGACCGCCCTCAACCGACAACCCACCCGACCTTCGTTCCCTCGTCAGTGAATATTGTAGAATATTGCATTTCAAGATTTCCTCTCGGGATACAGTCGGACGCATTAACCCTTTGGTAGACGAGAAGTTTACGAGCGAACGGAACTGAAGGCATACGCGAATCACGATCTCGACTTTCGATATTATGCGAAATTGCGACGACGAAAGTCTTCGTCGTATATATATATATATATTTAGATGTATTGTACGCTTTAAATGCCTCTAGAAATTATTTGTCACGCGAATTATTCGTACCATTCGTAAAACGAATTCCCATAAGCTTCGAATACCGATCGCAGGCGCAATAAATTTCTTTTCTCTGTAACAACATTTCAATTTTAACGTTGAATAGTCGACGAACTAGCAAACTAATAATCTAATCGCAAAGCGACAGCTGGTTAATAAAAGACCGCATCGAATTATTAATATAGCCTACTTTGTCACACAACACCCTCACAACCACGTGGTTAATATCCATCGATACAATTGGCGATAGGATCATCACGGTTATTTCTGTCTCTGATTCAAACGTTATTAACGCGAACGATAAAACAACCTCGCACCAGTTGAAATAATCTCCACCGAGTATAAAAATCATTCGTTACGTGCGGTGGCCCTTCGAAAATATTTTGTAAAATCTGCATTTTAATTTTGATTTCAGATTCCGAGTACAAGCGGTCTGGGTAAACGGAAAGGGAGAGAAAAATACGAGAAAGAAGGTAGGAATGGGGAGGGCACCGTCGAGCGAATGGAAAGATTACTTGATTTGCTTTCGTATTTTCGTACGAGCGCCACTCCGCCGCAGCCCATTCTCGGTAGTTGCGATTCTCACGGATTTTATAATTAATTATCTTAATGCATTCGATTCGAAATCTCCCGGCCGCTACTTCACATTTTTCCATCCAGAATATTTTCTCACTCCTCGCATTCTTTGAAACGCCATCATTTATTATTCACGGGAAAATTTTGCAGAAATTATTTTACTTTTTGATTACCATTAATTATTTAATTAAAAAATTAAAAAGATTCGTTGACGAAAGCTTCTCGTGAAAATTGAAAGGAAAAATCTTGAATGAAATTACATACGAGTCGATTGTATGGGTTTATTTTTTTCATCGTATCGAACTTGATCAATCGACACATCCATTCCTCGCGTCGTTCCGGAGGTCGTGAAAGCGACTCTCGTGCCAATAATACGATGGCTAAAAATACAACGCTTTGCGATCGAGCGTCTATCGTCGATAATTGAAGTCCATTCGCAGATGACGTAATCAGCGGCGAACGCTCGTACGAGTACGGATAGCGAGAGTACGAACACAAACGTGTATCGAATTGCCGACGCGTGCCACAATTGA
The DNA here is from genome assembly GCA_003055095.1 of Goniozus legneri. Lineage (NCBI taxonomy): Eukaryota > Metazoa > Arthropoda > Insecta > Hymenoptera > Bethylidae > Goniozus > Goniozus legneri. The sequence goes on from NCVS01000113.1 coordinate 34,682, forward strand.
CACCGCACGGGCTAGCTGGTACAAGAATACACACATCGGCGACGATCTTATCGGGTCAATTGAGAGCCGTGACTAATCGTCATAAAAGTCAGTGACACTTTTAACGGCTCGCTCTCGGTTCACCTACGCCTCGGCAATAAAAACGACTTCGGCTGCGTCTTGACGAGCCGCTTCCTGCGTTATAAGTGACTCGTCGAATCACATATATCGTCTCCTTCCTCCGCTTCAGAGTAAACATGTTATTTGCGCGATTACGTCTTTTCCGCAATTGCGCTTTGTTCCACTGTACGAAAATTCCACCGCCGCGCTGTCATGGAACGAAAGAAACCCAGCTTCCTTCCAGTATCGCGTTGACTTCCGTCGAGATAAAATATTGATTATGGTTTTATTGCAAATATGGCAACTCTCAACGAGTAGAGGATACACGGTAGCGGAGTGATGAGGGGAAGGAGCGAGGACACGCCGAATACTAACGGGTAGGGGTTACGAGGGGGTAGTGGAAGGCCGTGCGCAGTGCCTTTGTAGGAAGTTTGAAAACTCGACGAGTGGATTAATATCGCGGAGTTCTCGTTACTCGTTGTTGATTTTGTCTGTCTCCACCCGCACCTCTCTCCCCCCTCGCTCTCCACCCCCGGCCGCGCTAGATATCCGTACCGCTGCCCACCCCTCACCTACCACCGTCGTACGAGAAAGCTCAAATGTCTCTAATGAACCGGCTTGTGTGTGCTTACATTTGCGGCTCCTCTAACCGCTTTATACCAGGCGTTCGTTCGCGGTGCCTCGGAAACAAATATACCCTTTATGCAAATAAAAAAGTAGCTTAACGGACGAATACCGCCACATATTCCGTTCGTCGTTATTTTCATCGGTCTAGATGAATTTTTTTGTTTCATCAACTCGTTCCTTCTCGTTGTTGTTTGCTCATCGAAAGAGATAGTTGAAGCGAGAAACGCGATATTATATGCAGGGGAAAATTGACGACGCCTCGCCCAACGCTGGAGCACCGGAGAAAAAGCGAATTTCGTTGGCGTCAAGGGGCGTCTGGAGACGCGTCTTCTTATTTATCACATCGCACACGCGACGTGTACTTGCCAATTTTCATCGGAATGCTTCCGCGTCTTCGTGTGCCCGTACATACGCGTAGAGCTATGCCCCACAAACGACGAGCATAGGCGTTTACCTCCCACCCCCAACGTATTAAAAGTTGCAGCCGACGTGAATTTTTCACAAAGGGAAAAGTATTCAGCGCCCGCTCGTATCTTCTATATTAAAATCTAATATAAGAGCAGGTAGAAGTAATATCTATTACAGAGTAATATCGCTCTCGAAAACCTTCCGTGAGTACTTTGTCACATTTATCGCTAAAATTCGAGGGGCCGACAGTATATTAAAGTATCTTACAAAATACGTATGGCAAACGTAGAGGGTGAGGCGGTACGCTACACGCGGGTATATTCCATCTTTTTCTGTGGCGGTTCACTTTTTGTCTCTCTACAAATGAATTGCCATCGGCTGCGTCGCTAATTCGAATCGTTTCCTCGTTTGCGCTACACCACTCCCGTCGAAAAGAAAGAATTTTATTTTGATGAGAAGATGACGTATTTATAAAGTCTCGTTATAACTGTGAGAAACCGATCGGAAAAAATTTCGAGTGCGTAGATCATATGTGAGTATGAGCGAAAATTGCAATTAACGATCCAACGTGGAAATAAAAAGAACGTCGTAAAAATAAAAAAAAAAAAAGAAGCTCGGCGAACGGAACCCCAAGGCGAGCGATAAAAATTTATATCGGGGTGTTCGCCTCGGTTGGATAGTGAATTCAAACGGGCGTGTAATTGGCAGTATCGTAAAAAAAAAAGGAAAAGGAGAAAGGAGTCAAGTCGAAGAGGGCGATGGGAAAGCGAAATAGTAAGAGTTGGATGATGAGGGTTAGAAATGAAGACAAGGAAGAAAGAAACGAACGGAAAGAGGGAAGCTAGAATGGTGAAGGGGCTGTCTCCATAATTTTTTATCCTAAAACCGCTTCGTCTCGTCGAAGAGCGATATTGTTAATATGCAAAGGAGCTTCGAAAAAATGGGGCAGCGAGAAATAAGGATATAACTGGGGGATGGAACATCCGAGGAGGAGATGTTCGAGCGCTAGCGATCGCAAGAGACGAAATTATCGTCCTACGGCCTCGAAGAGCGAGAGAGATTATCTCGTCGGCCGAATATTACGAGCTTGCTTACGACAAGACGCTCGGTAACTCATTAGTCGTACCGACGATGGGGAAAATCTTTCCTGATAACCAATCGATAAAATTTCGGAAGGTATAACGAAACAAAACAGAGCAGATTATCGGGTTATATATTTATACCGCACCATTCGCTAAGCCACGAGACGTATCTCGAAAATGGCGGCAAGTCGTTTAATCAGAGGCGAGCGAAACAATGTTCCCCGCAACGGAGGGCACGGGTGGTAGTAGTTGAACGAATTGTTTTGATAAGTCGCGGAGACAATACGTCGTTAAGGCACCCTGGGTTTCTCCATGATGTCGTCGAGGTAGACGCCGTAGACGGTGCGGTGCGACGGTGGGGGTACTGGGGGTTCGAGAATCGGAGTGGGGAGAGGTAAGAGATGCCCGTTAGAGAAGGCGAGGGACAGTCACTGAAGACGAGAGCGAAAGAGAGAGAGAGAGAGAGAGAGAGAGAGGACGACTCTCCAAGTTTAGATTAAACTCGCCGCGGATAAATATTCGTAATGGAGCGCCTGGGTGCCATAAATTAGCATGCTGCCCTCTCCTGTCCTTCCCCGATTCGACAATCTGTGTGTGCGTCGTTATCCCCTTCCGCCGGCACTTCCTCGGCACATCTTCTCCCCAGTCGCCATCAACTTAAGATTTTTCAGAGTTTGTCGATAAAGTACCAACTTCTCATCGACGAGCGAACGTTAAACATTTTACGTCATTTTTCCCGATTAATTAATTCGCAAATAATAAATGGATTTAGGGACGCAGGTGAACCCCGGTAATCGCGGAAATCGAATGGTAGGGATTAGGTCGACGCATGGGTTAATTACGGGTGCGTTAATAGGAATTTCAGTTTCTCGCCGATCGCACGAGAACACGTAACGCGAATACTGTTTGAAGAGAGGTACGTGGAATGGAAAAGGAAATAAACCGCTATTAATCCACATCGAAATTGAGTATTATTAAGGGATGTAGAAGGGATTTGCGGTGGGTTCGGGTTAAAATCTCCTCTCTCCGCTGGCTTCGTATCTCAGGAATATCTGGGAATCGCTACTTTTCGTTCTGGCGAGAAATCGCTATCCTCCCCGCCGATGCTTCTCTGGCGCATACACAACGCCCCTCTCTATCTGCAAGATTAGGTCGACCAGATGTGGATTTACTTTGTTTTATTGGTCAGAGCTTCGTCCGCTATCGCCCAAAGAGACTTAATTGGTGTCGCCGAATTGCCTTGGTGCCAAGAATATCGTCGGCCCTTTATAGTCGGTCGAACTGTTCATTCGAGATTTCCGATCGATGTGGTTTCTATCTGTTATGTTAGCGTTGGTGGAAATTGGGTAGAGAGATTGGAAAACAATTTTTGAAAACTATGCCGCAGGATAAATGGAACGAACGAAAAAATAATACCACAAGTGTATCGGTTCAAAGGGAAAGATCACAAAAGGAGAAACAATGTGCCACGAATCCCCAAGGTACCTCCACAGTCGATCTCAATACGTCTTACGTCTGTCTGTTGCGTAATAAAGAAAAAACGGTCTCTTCGATACTCGCAGAGGCGTTTTCTGGATTGAAGAGGATTAATTGGTTGAACACTCACAAAGGTTTTCACCCCCATTCGATTACTTGTGATCTCTACCACCAACCCTTCGGTGTAGTGGGTCTTCAGTGAGCCACAATGTGGAAATCGTTCTTATTTCAAACTTTGACTCTTTTTGTCTCATTTGATCAAGGGATTCAATCATCGTGAAATCATCAAATAAAAAAGTATAAAAAATACTCACACACGCAATAAAATCAATTTTGTATTTTTACAAAAAAAAATTTTATCCGAGATGTTCCAATACGTTTCTTCGTTCGCCCAGCGTTCAGGAGCTCAGAATAGTCTCGAACAAATTAGTCGTCGGTTTTTCAATTTGCACACTCTCTCTCTCTCTTTCTTTCTCGAATCGAGCGCAACTTCGTCCTTGCCTCTTCAAAGCGTTGAAATAAACTTGGTCCTTCTATCGTTCGGGCGAACAAGTGGATGTGTGCGTTCGGGAGTTCGGGTCGGGGCTCTATAATATTTCTTAATTAAATATTGCCTCGAGTTAAAAATGGAATTAAACAGAAGGCAAAATTTTTCGCTCCCTTGCCTCGACTCTCCGCGCCCCTCTCCCTTTCTTATAAACTCGAACTCACCTCTAGTGGCCGACAATGGGAAAGGTTGGCCTGGTCACGAGTAACGAGGCTTTCGTTCACCCTCGTACCTCACCGGATCGACCACCGCGCCACCCTACTCTACCCGCCCACGTACTCGGCCCGTCATACATATTTCACGCAGAAATAATTAAACGCCGCTGGACCACGAGTCGACCGGAGTTCGAGCCAAGTCGTGATTATTAATTAGGTCGTGCTTTCCGTTCTCTCGCTGGCTCTCCTTTCTCTCGCTTTTTAGTCACGCTCTCCCCACCCAACCCCGCGCCAACCCCGTCGATAACACCGAGACGGAGAGGTCGTTAATCTTGGGGATAGACAGACCGACGGACGTCTTCGATAAGAACGCCTGGGAAGTCGGTAAGAATAAAATTTGTTGGATATAATTGTTCGATAATTTATGACCCCACGACGTCGGCAGCGGTGCCACTGTGGATGACAATTCAAGGATAACAGTCGATAAGGCTCGGTGACGGAGACTAATATTAATGCCTCCCCGAATCGAATTTCTACCGAATTCGCGTAGATTCGGAATTCCGCGATATCTTCTATTTCGTCTCGACCAGCTCTTTGATCCTCGTCTTTGTAATTGACTCTTGCCAATTCGCCGGAGGGTCTCGATGCTCGCGCGGCGTTAATTTCATCGGATGCTGTCAAAATGACGGCGATTATCAATTGCCTTGTCAATTACATCCCCCGTCCGAGGGACTGGCTCACGCTGTTAAAGGTGCTCTCTCACCTCCCACGCGTCTTCGACTATGACGCCGAGAGTGGATTATCCAAGTCAACGTCCCGATCGCAACGAGTTATTTAATTACTACGATCTATCACCAGGTGTCAGCTCCCGGTCTATAACGCATGATCGATCGTGTCCGACCTGCTCTCGCGTTCGTCAACCCTTTAACTCGCGTTACAGCCAAGTCCGGTTCTCTTGCCACTCCCGGTATACGAGACGCACCCAGGGTCCGAAGATTTCGATAAATTTTCTCGATTAATAATTACCCCATCGGTTATACCAGCCACGCGGGGATCGGCAAGACTCCCATCGATTATCCGTCGGCTCCGAATAATACTCGCGAATCTCCTCGTCTATTATTTATACCGCACTCTCATTCCGCGTCATTTGACAAAATCACACTGACGCGCAACCCGGGCATAAAGTTTTAAAGCCAGGAGAGGTCGAATCGATTAAGACGTTATAATTTTCGTGAGTTTTCACGTTCGACCGTGACGAAACGACCGCGGAGAATCGGCTCCTTTATCCTCATTTTTATCGACGCGGATAAGACAGCCGCGGCTAATTCGCATTCCCCTTGATGTCTGCTCGGAGTTAACGATTTTAAGGGATGAAAGACTATAGATCGACTGGCTGGAAGCACCGAGAGCCGTCTGATAGGTAGGTATACTGGTGCGCTAGAGGGATGGGGGGGGGGTATGGTTTGACGCTCGCCGGCGCGGGGCCAGGGAATCTTCGACGTTGCGTCGGGGAGAAGGATGCGGTGCGAGGCGAAGGGGGTGAGTTAACGGGGATGGCGAGCAAAGGAGGCGAAGCAAGAAATTGATATAGCATACGAAAATGAATTGCCCCTTTGCCGAAGAATGTTCCACGGCAATCTGCCCTGCGCCTCGCTTTTTATGCTTTTTATGCTCATTTTCAATTTTCCCCCAGAACTTCGCCCCCTCCCTTACCCCCCTTTTATCCGCCACACGAGGCGACGCCCCCAGGTTTCCCATAAAACCTGCGGTATTACCATACCGTACCTTCTTCCCACCTCTCGGCGTTCGTCTACTCGACGATTCCGGCACCCCCAGCCCCCGAGACTCACCCCTTCCGTCAATGACAAGATGAATACAAACGGACGTATTATCGGTGCCGGAGCGCACGGCTTTCTTTATCCGCCGAGAAGAAAGTTTTTCACGGCTCGTGTATAAAGAAGTTCCGCGAGCGCGAGCGTGAGAGTTTGTGTGTGTGTGTGTGTACGAGCGCTCAGTTCGTATCTCGAAGTAACGAGTAACAAACTCCAATTTAACTCTCGCGAACCGTGCAAAAATCGATAAAACACGATACGATTTTCCGCGTTCTCGACGACGGGGCTATGTCGCAGGGCTCAACGAGTCTCGCGATTTCCGATTCAAATTTAAATTGGGGTCGAGGTATCTCGCATCGGTGGTTGCGTGTACGAGCGCAGGGGATCGCAAGATAAATTTGCGCGCGGAAGTCGGGAATCCGAGCTCGTATTTCGTCGATTGTCGTCGCGAGATAGGAACGTCTCTTCTCGTAAGCTTGTTTGTCGTTTGCCGGAATAACAAAACTCGGCGATTTACGGGACAGATAATACGAAACCTTAGAAACCGACTTCGATTCGGCGAGATTTAGAGGGAAAAAAAGTTAATTAACTGTTTAAAATCTCGGGGAATAGCGAGCGCTATTCGAATCGGTACTCGAGTAGTCGAGAGAACTTTTTCGCTGTTATCGCGTCGTTCAATTTTCCCACGATCCCTTCTCGCGTCGTTCGCGCAATCACGGAGAATAATAAACGGCAACACACCGGACCGGCATTGGGACCATTGAGAGCACGAGGAAACGTTTTCTCGTCGTATAGCGTGAAAAGGGAAAAAAGAGGATATTGTTCGACGACGACGTCGGCTGAAAGTTTCGCGAGGTAAAGCGAATTTCTCGCTCGCAGCGTCGTCGACCGATGAAAAGATGGAGGAAAGAGAGAAGGGATGTACCGTGTCCGCGTACCTTACCCCCTTCTTGCTGCATATCGTTCTTTTGTTTCCCACGAAACAATGGGAAACCTCTCGATATCGCCACGGGGTGATTGCGCCACAACGCGTAGTCGCGGTTTGACGCAACAAACACTCCCCGAATGAGAATCAAGCGCACCGATCGGACGCGAATTAATTGATATCTTAATGGGTCTCTCGCGCGAGCGAAAATAAAAAGGAAAAACGAGTATAAGAGAGTCCTTGAAAATCACTTTCACTTGGGTTGTCGATGGGGGTGGCGGATAGGTGGCGAAGGTACCGTGAAGCTCTCGAAACAAAGGAATTAATGGAAGCCACAGAGAATCCCGTTTCCTTGTACTTGGAGCGTGCAGCCCTCCTTCCGTTTTGCCGCTCGGCCTATCAATAGGAGCTGCCTCGTGATTCTCCTTCCTCTTCGCACTTTTTACTTCTCTTTTTCCGTCGGCTAGCCCGTCAAACGCCGTCGGTTATAATTTATTCGGATTAACTACAGGATTATTCATGGAAAAGTTTCGTTGGAGATGATGCGCTACAAGCTGAGTCGATAACCGCGTGTTTGTAATCTTTCGTGGGAAATCGAAGAACGAACGAAAGAGAGAGAGAGAGAGAGAGAATGTACAAGGATTTATCGGTCGGATGAAATATCGATTATCCAATCGTGAATAATACTCGTAATTTGCTTGTAATTGTTCAGTTGGAATTTTTTTCCGAAAAATGAAAAAGAAAAATATTGGCTGGAAAGATGATGCGCCGAGGAGCACGTACCTAACGAAGAAACGTTTCTAGAATACCTGGTACCTAGGTCGTTGGAAAAAATATGGAAAAGCTCATTCTTGGGGTCTCGATGGGGATAAGAGGGTGGTGGTAGGTGAGAGCTCGCGAGAAAAGTCTTCTGTGTGCGTCGCGTACATGTGGAGCCGAGCGTGCTCCTTTGTGTGGGGACTGGTACAGAGGGAGTAGGAGAGGGAGCGAGCCGGGTAGAGGTACGAGCTCGCGCGCGAGCGCAAGGGTTGAATTTTAATTATTTTCTCTTTGGTAGGTATAATATTTCAATGCTCGGCGTAGCCTGGACCGACCGAGCTCGGTTCTTTCCCCCTCCTTCCCCCCGACGCTCGTCGCCATCTCTGTCAAGTAATGTTATTATAATTATACGCGTGTGTGCTCGCTCGGTCATTTCTTGTGCCCGTTTCCAACCACCTCCTCCTACTGCTCGTCCGCGAGCTCGTCGGCTCGCTTCTCTATTTTCCACGTTTCTCCTCCTCGTCTTTATATCCCGTGTACGCCGCGAGGCGGTCTATTCGACGCCCTCTGTGCCCGGCTATTGTGCAATTAAAATGTCGTAATTGTCCGTCGGAATTCATCTTGAAATTCGTATCCCCGCCCTTCGCTGGAGCAATCGCGCGTTATCCCCGAATTCCTCTCGCGATTCGTCGTCCCGCGCGTTATTTTTCCACGCGCTACTCATCCCCCGCGGGATTACCATCTACACAGTACGTCGTTTCGTCCATTCGAAAATCAATTATATGCTGAATTCGAAGAGAAAAATTCTTCCTCTTGATCCTCTCGAGGCAAAAAGAGAGTTCATTACGAGCTCCGTTGGCGCAGCGTGGAGAATTTTTTTTCAATTTCGAGAAACGAAAGGAGGTAGGAAGTAACAGCTGTAGCCGCGACACGTAACACACGTATTATTTCGCTGGCGCGAGGGGTCGAGGAGGGACGGAGGACGATGAGACTGGAGGACGAAGCACGAGAGACGGATAGAGAGCGCTCGATACTCACGGAAAAGGGCCGAGCGGCGTAGAGCTCCGTACGTGTGAGCGTACGTGGGTGTCTCTGCCGCGCGATCGCCTGAAATTCAGAATTGCAAATTCTTTAATTCGCGGAACGCGACAACGTCGCCAGGCACACCGGAGGAAAATACCTTCGCCTGACCTGTGCAAACATCGCGCCAGACGAGGGATGTGTATTCAAAAATTTACATAGGTACGTTCTGATTAAAGTGTCCTAGAAAGCAAATCTAATACAGCGTCGACGATGGGGAGAGCTTTTCTCTCGACGAGGATGCCATTATTACGCGTCCTTCGAAAAATCTCTCGACTGAGCCACTAATCACGCTCCTTTGTCGATGAGAATTCAAATTCCTAGAAACGACGAATTTGCGAAAATATCGCGCTCGCATGGATATCGCGGTGGAAAAAAATAATGTTTAATTCTCAAACGGCTCGGCTCGCGATTTACAATTTCATCGTTCGCTCGGTCGCGGAATAACGTATATCTCCTTGCGCCGTACAACGTAACGTTTCATAAAGAGTCTCGCGAATTATAGCGTATGCGATCATTCAGGAACGTAGAGCGGGCAGCGCACTTTGGCGCTCAAAGAGGTGGCAACGCGAACGGGCGACAGAGAAGGAACGACGAGCTACGGCGGGCCACGCCGGGCTACCTCGGCTCGGGGGATATGCCACAGTCGAGAAAAAAATCCATATAAATCATCTGACGCAACGCGCTATACATACGTATACGTATCTCTTACGTCTGGGCGAATGGCGGAAGAACACAAAGCTAATGCAATTTTGCAATTACAGCGGCGCTCGGCCCAACCCCTCACTTTTCTCTCTATACGCCGAGGCGCAGAGGAATGCTCGCGATACTGCGAGAGCGCGCGAGAATATTTAAATTTCGTTTCGTTTCCGCATCGTTATTCTTTCATCCGTGTTACGCGCGCCGAGTCCTGCGTATATCCCCATCTACTTCCTCCCCTCGCTTTCTGTCGCAGATGATTAATTGGCGAATCCAATCGTAGCTGCTAAGTCGTCGAATACGTAACGGGCTTTCGTATATCCGAAAGCGTTCTAAATCTCTCGTTATACGTATATACGTTGGCGATCGATAAAACGTCGTATCGGTACCGATCGTTGCAAGAGGAATCGCGCACAGTGAATAATCGTCGAATTTTTGGGAAGAGAAAGTGCGTAAGGTCGAATCACGGTGGCTCGCAAACGACTCATACATTATGATTTAATGCTAACACGGTGGTAATGTCGTCAGAGAGACTCCTGCGTATAAATAATTCTCGCGTCCGGACACCCAACCCTGTGGACCTCGAGTCATGGAAAGTGGAAGGGGGGGTTGGATGGAGAAAGAGGAAGGAGTGGCTCGGTGGAAGTGGGAGACGGTTTTTAATGCGGCATCTCTGGGGGCGGCGAGGATTACCAAGGCTAAAAAGGAAGTTTTTAATAATTTTTCATTTTTTCTATATTTATTATCGCACGCTTCCTAACTGAAGGGGGGTGCGCGGCTCGAGACAATGGAGGGTCTGTACACTGGCCGTCGTCCGACCGAGTGGGAAGCGGTCCGGATTCACGATTGTCAGTTGTCGTTGTAAAATTTTAATTCGTTCTCTTTCGGTCTTTCTCTTTCGCGTCCTGTTTCTGTTCCGATCTTACCCGAACCCTCCCGCCCTAATCCCACTACCCACGTATAGCTCGCGAAAATTTATTTTAACAACCGGAACGCGACGACGAGAACGAGTCTCATTTTTTGGAATTCACCAAATTCGTTCGGATTTAAGCGTATTCGCGGCTCTCGCGTAATACATTGCGACAAGAAATAGCCTTTTTCCGTACATCTGGGTTGAACCTAGATTTCGTTTTAAGAGGCTTACATTTGTCCATTTAAAATTATTTCGATATCGAAGAAAATTTCTGTCGGATAATACATATACTAGCTTGTGTTACTTGTGTAGTTTTTAACGTTATACGACTTTTCGATAATTAAATGCGATTTGTTTTCGAGACTAATTACGGTCGTGGATCGAAGATACTCGATCGCATCGAAATCGTTCGTGTGACAATAGAATACGAGAAAATTCCAAGAGAAGTAGAATAACGATGGCTGATAGCGAGGGGGAGGTAGAACGAGGGGGAATTTGTCTGTGCTAATTTGTCGTAGAGATCGCGGAATTGAAGTTGGCGTGGTGTCTCTTCTATTGGCCCGAAGCATTCCAACCGTGTGCCTTTCTTCCAACTCCATTCCCCTCTTCATCTCCTCGCCAGTCACCTTCCGCAGTTTCCCCTCTGACGTGAAACATCTCGTCGTATTTTCTGCGAGCTCTGTTTCGAATTACCACCGACGTAAACCTTTGGTCGTAGAAGGGATGAACGGTTGACTGTAGATATAGATACGAGAACGAGTCTAACGTATTCGAAAAGTACGATACGTATACACTTCTCTTTTCAGTTGTAATTCTCCTCTCTTGAAATTTCAATTAACCGGACTTCGATAAAATACAAATCGAATGTTAATCGCGAGACTCGGGTTTCTCAATGAAATTCGATTTTAACGCACACTTTACTCCGTTTCGTAGCTTCGTGAGAACTTTTCGTCTCTACCTCGTGAAATTCCGAGAAAATACACTCGACGTATTAATCAGGAACACGAGGCAACGTGCTTTATGAGTCTTGAAGTATCGCTCGGCGATAAGAGACGAAGGAGGGAGGACATCAATGTCAATAATAATTCATTGATTACTTAATTCATAGTTACCATGACGACCGCCTCTCGATTCTCCCTTATCTCAAACCAGTTCTGTTTTTCTCACTTCATAGAAGAGATCGAATATTGTTTAAGCCTTTTTCACACGGAATTCGATACGATAAGTCGATCTTCGAGGCGGCTAATAATAGAAAAATTCATTAATCTCGGTAAATAAAACTTCGATAGTCAATGAACGCGGGAGGTGGAAAATTTTTCTGAACGCTGATAAGACTTCAGTGATGCAGTTCGGAAGCCGTTGTGAGAGTCGCATTAGCCTTGCTTACGGGTTTGCAAGCAGGCAAGGAGAAACGCGAAATGAATATTCAGAAGTTATTAGTCTGTAGTGAAATGTGACGGGGCTCTCCCTTCTCGAAAACCACCCTGGTCTTCGCAAACGCCCCCTCTACCTACCCCTACTCCATCAATGCCGTTGCTTCTACTGTATAGATTTTACGATACATCCTGACGGAAAGACTCGCGAGCGAGCGAGCGAGCAAGACCTCCGTTATTATCGGTTGGAGAAGGGGTTGAAGCTCCGACAAAACAGCCGGAGTTGAAAATCCGGTAAGCGCGTAGAAGTCAACGATATTCGTATAAAGAGGGTATTATATTTAAGCGAGGAACATTTTCCCAACATAAAAATACGAATACATACGAATCGAACAATAAAATAAAATTCACAAAAATTGAACGAAGAAAATTTATAAATAAATACAGCGATATGAAAAACCGATCGCAAGATTAATCGTAACGCCACTGAAGCGAGGGGTGGAATTGGTTTTGCTGGCAAAGTCTAAAGGCATAGCGACACGATACAAAGATAGCCGGATATACGAGAACCGTGTGTGTCACCGAGTTATACAAGCCGGTCGGATAGAGATCTCTGGCAATCCTGTAAACGCCTACTATATACGAACAGTTCAATCTTGAAAGCATGTCGCGCGACACGAGCGATATTCAAATGGCATCAATTTCTGTGGAATTGCTCCCTATATCTGCCCACAACCCGAATGCAAGCCTTCGTCGATCCCTTCTCCCTTTCTTCCCTGCTCCATCTCGAAGCATCGAGTAGTAGGGAAACTAGAGCGTATTGGCAGATACGCCGCATCGTTTTACAGCCCCTTATCGAGGAAAGCAACGACATTCTATTCGCACTATGTCTTCGTATCTATTGCGATCGTAAAATATTCAACGTGGAGCTCTACCGATTTGCTAACAGTACACGAGTTTCTCTCGACGATTTTCGTAAATTAACTTTAAGATTTTATCCGTTATCGTCAAACCGTTGAGAATAATTGAGAAATTTTTTAATCGCGCAGCTGACGTAAAAGGTGTATTGTAACGTTTATTTATTGTTTTTCTCGAAAGAAGGCAATTTCGCACCAGATGGAAAAGCATCGAACGTCCCCCGAGATTTTTTCGACATACAGTACATCATGCCCATTCCCTCCATCTACTTATATTACGTATACAATATCTGTGTATCGAAGCCGGTTGATCCCGCTCAGTTCTCCCTCTCTTCGCGTGGAACCATACATCATACTTTCTTCTTTATTAAACTCATATTTTTCAAAAAGTCTCGCACCTACGTTATCTACACCGTGACTTCTTACATCGTGAACCGGAAATCAGCTCGAGGCGAAAGCGTTCGTTCAACTGCGACTGACGATATTTAGAAATATATCGTATACATATACCTTCTCGCGGATGATACGATAGATACGCGTTGCGCGTAATTTTCCAGATATGAATGATTGATAAATTAATTAATCTCTATATAAATATTTTTTGTCGTACACAAGACGCTTATAAAAAAATAAAATAAAATCCCGCGAGCTCACTTCGCGGCAAAATATCAACCTAATTATAAACCATGCCGAAAGTTGAGAAATTTAGCGGCGGAATAAATTTTTTACTGGAATCGTTGGAGTGGTGGAAGAGTGGGTCGGACAGGGTGTGGAAGTCCTTTAACGAGGCGAGCTTTCGTGGGTATATATCGCGCGACGAGTTCGTTGTCTCTTCGCAGCTCGAAAAGTTAGGCTATTTTCCTTCGACGCGTGGCGGAGAGATTGGCAGTTTTGCGGGGTATAAAGAAGAAAGCCACCTCGGTCTCTACTCCCTCTCCACCTCTCGAATGGTTCCCCGACCCCTCGCACGACCCGAAACCGCGCTCGGTTATAAAGCATTCTTCCAGTTTATTAGACGGCGAGTCGTGGGCCTCTCTTTATATTAAGCATGTGCATTATTAATGCACGGGTATAACCGTAAAATGCTGATGAAAAAAAGTTGCCGAGCCCCGCGGGCACTCCCTTCGCACGACGTAACAAAAAATATACATTTGAAAAAGTTACCCCATACAGAGATTGCGGTATAACCACTTTGACGCTTCGACGAGAGTTCGATCGTCGCGTCGGTTAGTCCTGAACACACATCGTTAACGCACGGAGACGCGAAGTTTAATTGACCAAGTCAAGGTTATATCGAGTGTGTTCTGGCGAGAATATCGATAAATAAATAATCCTCGGCAACAGTGATTTTGCATTTGTGTAAATCGTCAGGCGCGTTCAGTTATCTGGCACATTTCCGTTTCGGGAATATCAGGACTCGCGAAAGGTAGCTTCCTGCCAGGCCGTCGAAGCGAGAGTACAATGACGCGACCATTGAATATTTCATCCGAAAGATCCGTATTTTTCTCCCGCTGATTGTCATTCGAAGAGCGGTCCAGAGGCGACATTCGTCGTGACTCTCGGCGGGCGGGGTGAGGAGCAAAATCAATTATTCATTCGAATTGGCCGGGAAAAAGTCCTAATTATCCGGAGCAAATACAAGCTTAATACGCAAAAGTGAAGCCCTCCTGCCCCGCGTTTCTCTCACTCACCCAGCCACTTTTTTCTCCATCTTTACGGTACGCCCCGCCGCTAGCGTCTCGCGGCCTTACTTCTTACCGTGAATAACCATTTGTATTTCCAATTAGCTTTGCTAATAAGAAGACGGAGGCATTGCCGTAGTTAAAAAAATGTATAACCTCATCCAGCCACTGGGGAAATAAAGAAAAGCGCCGCTCGGTATGACAATACCGACGGCCGAGTAGAGTTATACCCGGTGAACTACAATTAAAAATCCTCGCTCACCCTCGCTTAACTCTGGGCTCTTCCTTATGCCGTATTAACGACCGGGACGCACCAAGGGTCCTGGGACGTTGTACCCAAACATCGCTTTTTTTTATTTCAATTTCGTGCTTGACCCTGTCATCTCTCTGATTTGCCCTCTTCGCTAATCAACCATTTATTTTTAAATCTAATTTCATAACAAAAGTAGTAAAACCTCGCGAAACGTCCTTTTTTTTATCGAAATATTACGTTGATGTATGAACATTATAATGTCATATATATATATATGTATATCTACGGATCGGCATAATAAATAGTTCACGGATTCCGCAGAAGTAATCGAGCGGTCTGTTTGCAAACTTTAGATTACCGCTTGGCGACTCCGCTAGGCGCTTTGTCGTTCCGTTTCGTCAAAGTCAAAAAGAGGTCGTGGGAATGTAATCTGTCTGGTCGAAGCCGAATTTACTCGTGCCCTCAGCGGGCTTAGTAGCGATCGGTTTCCCTACCGTTAAAGATTTATCCATGATTTTACGTGTTGGTGATATATTGTGAGATAAAGTGACACATTAACAAACATTATGTTCTGAGTTAACACATATAGATATATAGTTGGAAAAATTGGGTGATACAATTGTATCACACTTTACTCATGTAAGTACAAATAATTCGGTAATGACATAACTACGAGCGACAAAAATTTTTATTTCTTCGTATCCTAGTCGCTATCGTAATTCATTGTTGCAGTTTAGAAATGAGAGTCAAAGCTGTGCCGCGACATTTAACACAAGAAAATGTCAATGTTATCATCGCTGCTACGAATACGGGACACGTTACGAGAAGTTCTGTCAAAAAATTGGAAGTGAGTCAAGCCGGTGATGAAACAGAGAATCTAGACATATCGGAAATCGAACAGGTTAGATTCATCATATTTGACAGCTAATTGAAAAACAAATATTCGAGTGCGAATTCGTGAATACGCGTTCGTTTGTAAGATAGATTCAATTGAGTTTTCTCGCTCGATAGATTGTAAACAAACTTATACATATACGGAGAGTCGATCACTCGGTATGTGCAAATGCGTGTATGAAAGTGTGCGTGTGTGAGCGTCTATATATGATATTTCTTGTAGTTACTCGAATACATGTAAAATTTCCAGACATTCGTAAGTTGTGAGGAATTCTCACCTAAAGAGACGACGCGTTTTTATATAGAATTTCGAAAGTTCAATGACCGATTTAATAACCTTTCGGAGCGGGTGAATTTCATAATAATATTATTATGTATATACCAGTTTTTAAAGAATTTTAATTCATTTCAGATTAATATGTCGCAAAATGGCTGTTCAACGGCGAGTTCTTCAAAATTCGACGCTGATTCCGAATTACATTTAAAATTAACAAGAATTATGAATACCGAGGACGAAAATAATAATTCGTATGAAGCGGTCGACTTATCTAATGTCAAAGCCGAGCCGGATGATGACAAATTCAAGGACACGTTTTTGTACAAGATCATGACCGATCCTACGTTCCTTGAAACCATTCAGAAGAATAAACAAGCGAAAAAACCCACGTGTCCGTTTTGTAAACAAGAATTTACGAACGACGATCAGCTGGATGACCATATGGATATAAAAAAAGACGGGTCGAATCAAGTCGTATGTTGCGCATGCGGCAAAACTTTCGCTCAGAAAAGGTATTTAAGATACCATCAGAGGTGTCATTCGGATAGAAATAAATTCACTTGCGTAATTTGTACACGAAAGTACACTAGGCTAGACAATCTGACAAGACACAATGCTTTTCACGTTAATCCGGATAAATTCGCGTGTAACTTCTGCGATAAGACGTTTGCGCGTAAAGATTTATTAAATAAACATCAAAAGTGCCATGAGAATAAATTTCGATTCTATTGTGAGACTTGTGTTAAATATTTTAAGGGTCCACTAACGTTGGATAATCATAGGAGAACGGTGCATCCGAATTCGGTAGATGCACAATCTGTTGAAACAACAGAAATAGCGAATGCACATTCTCAAACGTGAACATTTCCATTTAATGTAAAAATTGTATTTTTCGACGTTTAATATGTAGTAGTTCATGTTGCCAAAAATCAATGTTGATAATAATTAGAATGTTGTATTAACCTTTTTTTTTCATTTTTTTTTTATAAATTATTTTTGTATCGTTTTTCTTGTCATGCTCAATTGAGCTAGACTCTGTTGCTTCCGACGTATAGTTCATTCTGTTTGCTTTTGTAACCCTTCCTTTCTTCATTCACTTCGAAAAGAACAATCGTCCTTTCCGCTTACGTTTAAAGAGTACTTGCGATAAGGAACACTGAAAATCTGACGGATTTCATGTATTACCGGTATATTCAATCGTGAAATAGCACCACCATTCCTGTGAAACGGCTCAACGTACTCGTTTCCCCTTCCGCGTGGTCCTTCGTTTTCCTTTAGCTCACGAACAATTTTTTTTCTCTCCCGTAAAACTCTCTCGTCACTTGCCGCGCGTTTCTCGCTCGTAATTTAATGCAATTAAGTCGAGCGTTAAAATATCGTTCTTAATTCGCCGGCGGCACCCTTGGTTCTCCACGCGGTTTTAGTGCAAACGGCTCATATCCACCTCACTCCCATCAACTTCGCTTCACTCATTTTCTATATATTATTCGTCTCTTCGCGCATAGTATGTAATTCGCTCTTTTTTCTTTCTGTTATAAGAAATCCATGTACACGCCTAAAATAAGACCGATTTAAATTCAAGTGGCGTTGGTACTTTTCATTCGTAATACGTAAAGAGAGATTATTATTATTCGCAAATTTGAATTCTGCTGCTCGGAACAAACGTTCTTTTCGATTATTCGTTTTTCGAAGAATGCCTTTTGTTCGTAAAACTTTTTCAAATTTATTTTTTCTTCCGGAAGGGTTAAATCGAAAGAAGACTCGGGAGAACGAACGAGCGATAAGTGCGGTCGACGTCTCGTGGAGTTTTCTCTCAACTGAATTGTGCCAGCGTGGCTCTACTTCCCAACCCCCGGTATGTTCGAGTTCGTCCCTTTGATCCACTTACTCCTGCGTTTCGCTATACGTGTACATCACGTATGCGGACGCGAGGAAAAATGTAACAAAGTTTTTCGGTGGTGAGGCTCGTGCAGAGAGGTCGCTGAGATTCTGCGGTCTCTTTGCAGTCCGGCGAACTCCGCTTCTTACACCCACGCCGACGTATAGTCTCTACGCTCTGTCCTTGTTCGCACTACGACGACAGCGACGAAAACTGACCGTGCAATCCCGAGGCGATTCGTAACCACTGTTGCGTTCTTACGCTCTTTTTCCCGTACACGCTTGACCGCTGATCTTGCTTTGTACCGACGTATATTAATTCGGTTTTATATCTCGGTGTGGAGAAAAAATAAATGCGAAGGAAAAGAAACATTTTTTAGTTTTTTTTTAAATATATATAATAAAGTGAGATACGACAAACGCAGTTTATTAATTGCGCTTAAATTTCGCGTATTCGCATAGTCGACAAACGCTTTAATTTGAAACGTCAAAAAAATTCGATTATCGATCGCGCTAGCTCGAAAACGCCGGAACTCTATACTCTACGTCGTTCGTGTCTTTATCATTTTTTGTATCTCCGTTGTTCCTTAATCTCCTCTTGTACCTGAATTTAAAACATTATACCGTGAAAGAATTCTTTTGAAGTCACGCTTTACATACAATATTTACATGCTATCGAGGGAAGACTTCAAAGTTCTCGAAGATATTTCGAAGGCTCTGGTGTACTTTCGTCGAGTTTGCTGCATTAAGAATTCACGGAGAAGGGGAGGGCACGGTGGCATTTATTCATTCGGGCATTAATGAAAAGTCTTTATGGTGCAACTTACACAGATAGTAAGTACATAAGAGCCTGCGGAAAGATTGGAAAATCTACCAAACATTTGTACATTCGACTTTGGAAAATTGTTTATTTTATTGGAATTTTAATACATATTATACTTTCCGCTGATTATATTGATTAATGTTTTTCCTTACTGTTTCATTTCTTCACATCCTCATTTCCACCTCATTTTCTTCCTCCAAAGTCTATCAATTTTGCATTTTTTTAAATTTAATTACGGAACTCTTTATACTCTCTAATTCTCTCCGATTATCTACGTAGGTATTACAGAAAAATCAACGATTTGCGAACTTTTCGTCCACCAGTAGAGCGTACTCGTAACTTTCTCTATAGCATATTATCATTGTCATTACCGAGTCCTATTACTACTTGTTTTTTCTTCTATTTTATCTTATTTTCAGTAACCTTAATGCGAAATGCCGTCAGTTTTTTCAGTAATCCTAGTATGACGACGGACACTGCAAACTTTTTCAACTTTCAGTTGTTGTCCTCTGTAAACCAAATTGAGAATTTGTTTACTCTGTATTTAGAAGTGAAAAACTTAATCTGTAAAAAGGTGTCTACACGAAAATAAATAAAAAAGAGCAGGAAAAAATGAAATACATACGTCTTCTTTGTGTATTTTGTTGTAAAGACCAATAACCCCGTTCGATCTCAAAAAACGAAGATTAGAAAAAATAGTGTCTACGTTCTTAGATAGTTAGGGAACCGTGAGAGCAATAATCACTGGTAATTTATTAAGGGGAAAAATGCGCTCGCTCCTCTACCCACTTGCGTTTCTGCGTTATTTAAGAAAATAAATATTTGATATCCCAAACAAAGACTCGCGTCTCATCTCGCTTTTCGCGGCGGCAGGAAACACGGGATTTAAGGTAGGGATAAGGTAGACCGAGTAAAGACGAGAAACCAAGGCGGAAGAAACGAAAGCGATGGGAATGGGGCAAGAGCATGGGGTTCTTGCAGCTAAAAAGTGTCGAGGGAGGGTTGGAAGTCTCGCGCAGGCGGTACTCCCAAAGTGGAGAGAAGGAGAGAGCAGTGGTAGGGGTGGCGACTCATTGGCCGTGAAATATGGGGTAAAAGGTTCGATAATTGATTACACAGATTTTTTATGCCGCAAGAAGCCTTAATTCTCGCCGCGCCCTTCACCGCGCTCTCTTTGGAATAATTCCGCATCGGGGAAACTGAAACGACGAGGTCGGAATATCGAGTCTTCTACCCCATTCTTCGCCAAACACCGTTAGACAATCTCTCGACGACTTCCTCTGATAAACTTAAATCATTGTCGAAAATTTTTCAATTCTTATCGCTCGACCGCTCGATGATACAATTTTTTCATTAATCATCGATGTATAATATTTTCAGAATGCGCTGAGAAATTTCGAAGTTTGAAATATCGTCGTGATAGGATTGCAGAAGGGCGAATTATTCCCGTATCGTGATTGATTCTGTTGCCAATATGAAGGGTGTAGCGAATATTTTCTGTGTGAAGGAACACGAATTCTAATATTAATTTTTATCGAAGCAGGAGCCTCGAACGACACGAGGATGAGACGTGGGGTAGAGTGCGGAATAAAGGGGATGAGGTAGAGCCGCAGCGGCTGGGAGACGCGTATATTGATTAAAATGTGGACCAGGGTAAGGGCGAAGATCGCTTTGTTTCGCGAAGAGAAAAAAATCATTGCCCGTGCTAATTTGAAAATATGAAACCTTTGCCACTGACAGAGGTTGGGATATTACACTACGTGTATACCGTAACGTTTTTATTCAGGATATCACATCGCCAATACCGATAAGATTGCTTCATCGGCTTTTTTTCTCTAATTAACCTGTTACCCCTTTTATTGTCTCCACTCGTGCCATTGTTTGAATTCGTTTTTTACTTTATTGACATTCAGATGTAATAATTAATTGGCGAGAGTGCGCGTTCGGGAGATTCCGTTGACTTCTCATCGCGAGTTCGGCACCGATCGAGTTTTTTTGTCCAATATGAGAAAAGTACCTATAGAGCGTGTTAATTATTCGAGACATACTTTCGATGCCCCAACTCGATCTAATTAATGAAATTTTTCTTTGATGTATCTACCCAAGAAGTATAAAACAACAAGCTTTTTATTGAATATTCCAGTTGAATGACGAGAGAAGCAATCAGCGGATGTATTTTTTACTCGTGACATAAACCCGTTCGGTAATGCAGTAAACGAAAATTGATTTGATAGTGACACGACCGGTGTCACAACCGCCACTATAAATAGCTCGCGATCCGATGATGGGAGGCCTTAAATAAGATGATATGGCCTCTGATCGACCCAATCAATGCATCCACTAAATCATCGTCTAAACTGACGGCCGCAACAGAGATTGTTAATATATGTAACGTATATGTGTTACGTACGTACGCGTATACGCGAGGTTGTGGGCGGCCGGAAGAATCCACTCATCCAGTGATTGCCAATGCATAGCTTCTTTATGAAGCCAATTTGTTGTAAAATAATTTTTATCGTATTTCGAGTACATCAGACCGCAATCGCCAAGACGTGAAAAAAATGAAAAGCGCGATATGGTTCGAAATACTTATTTGGGGAGAAGGTCAAGTCGATGCTCGACCATCCTGCAATCGGATATCGACTTTTCCATTAGACGGGAAAGTTGTGGTCGACGTAACGACGAAATTGGCTATACAGGAAGGAGAGGTGATGTCTTCGGTCGGAAGCTCCTGGAACGACTCGAGGGTGGAGTGAAAAGA